>VZQC01008640.1:226073-401626 GCA_009823505.1 Rhizomys pruinosus | reverse complement strand
CCCCAGCACCCACATGGTGGCCGAGAACCGTCTGAAACTCCAATTCCAGGAGAACTCCAGTTCCAGGGGAATCCGACACCCTCTTCTGACCTCCGCGGCATTGCACGACACAGGTGCACAGACCTGCATGCAGACAGTACATTCATACGCATACAGAAATAAATAAAATTAATAAAAAAAAAAAAAACCACTGAATTCTGTGACCTCAGGATCAAACTTGAAGCCAGGAAGAACAAGGGTGGAGTTTCAAAGTGCTCGAAAAAAAATAAAGGGTTAATAATAAAAACTGCAGCTGATTTTGTGCATCAGAAATAAAATGTTATACCATATCTATCATTCACATGTGGGTTCATGTAATTTATCTGCAATTAGAATTATTATCTATTCAGCAGCTGAAGCCCAAGAACTGCTGACACTCGGCAGATAGGGAAGCATCTCCAGTCTCTTGACTGTGGCCTTTCTTAAGCAAAATGATGATCACACGATATAGATCACTTGTTCTAGAAAACCATTTGGGCCTGATGCACAGGAAGCTGCTCTGCCAGCATTTCCATCCAAACCACTATCTGACCTTCCTGGACTCCAGGGGGACTGGGCCTCATCAGCTTCACCAGGTCTATAGTGCAGTCCCAAATTCACAAAAAAACAGCATGTGCCTTTCCAACCCAGGATCTCCTTTGAAATGAGTTACTGTAGCTATTTAAGAGCTGTTTCGGTGTCTGGTTCACAGAACTCTAATACATTTAGGAATGACCCACATATCTCTAGGTACTTTATCTCCACCCAGTCTGGACTTCCACAGGCATCAATGTCTTTGATAGTCTAAGTGGTTCACTAAACCCAACACCCTTCTGGGCTCACATCACAAACCTCTAAGATCACCACCCACAAGGAAAGCCCCACAGCTCCCACTGCCGAACCAGTAAAACACGATCCACAATCAGCACTGCGACCATCGTGTAAGAAGAGAATGTTTAAGAGGAAGCCAAGGGGCATTTCACTTTGAAGGCGTCCTTGTCTGGACCATCGCTCCTAAAGGAACGCTCTTGGAGCATCGATGGTGCCATGACCACTATTGCGAAGGCTCTTCCCATTTCTCCATGGAAACTTTCTCCCCCGTGAGCATATCACAGGTTAACTCTCAAGTCGCCGCCGCCGCCGCCGCCGCCCTCCTCCTCCTCCTCCTCCTCCTCCTCCTCCTCCTCCTCCTCCTCCTCCTNTTCTCAGGAGTGGCTGGGCTGGGGTCATTTTGCAAGGCAGGAGGGTGAGAGGCAACGGCTTACAAGCTAAGTGTCAGGGAGACACATTTCCTCCAACCCAGGGTGGGGCAGCTGCCACAGCGAGGCCCCTCCTGCTTACAGAGGGAGCTGCTGTGTCCTTCCCCGCTCCTCAGTGGTACACCTCCCTCCCGCCACCCCCTTGCTGCTATGGGAGGATGCCTGACACTCAGCTGATCTTTTCAAAGTGAGACAGACAAAACCGTTTGCCGAGTTGGATGTTTATTTCCACCATCTGCATGGCAATACAAGTTCAAGTTATAATGGCATCCACTCTCCATCAGTATTAGGCAGCCATTTAAACATCCGCAGCCATTTACTAATTATAAACACACAGTGGAAAAAAGCGGCGAGTGGCATGTGGCCCCGCACCTGCTGCCTCCCTGCGTCAGTCAATTTCATGCCTAGGAAGCCCCGGGCTCCACAGGGACGGCTCTATAAGCAGTTTGCTTGGCTATGAGTTCTTTTATTTTCCCTTTTCTGCCCCCTAGGGAATGACAGAAACCAGTTGGCCCCAAACACAGTTGCTGCAAATACATGGAAATAAACAGAAAATAGACAACGATCGTAAACGCACACCCAAAACGCAGCATTTCCCAAAACGCCACATTTCCCCGTGGTAAACAGAAAATAGCCGACTCATAAACGCACACCCAAAATGCTGCATTTCCCCGTGGTAAAGGGTCCATTTGCTTTGAGTCAGTAAATCAAAAGGGAGGGTTACTCTCACTGGCCTTCAACCACAGTAAGCAGAGGTTGTTGTTCAAAAGGCCTGGCCTCACCGGGCCCAGGAAGGTGTGAGTCTCCAGACAGTGGACAATGCTAGGTGGGCTGGGAGGAGTAGGTGCGGGTAGGCAAACGCTGACAGAACAAGGAGGAGGGGAAACAGGGCAGAACAAGGAGGGGAGACAGAGCGCCTTCCCCACACTGCCGGGGAGGGGTCTGCACCTGCTCCCCCAGCCATGGGAGGGAGGCTGTGGCCTCCAGGACCCACCTGTGTTCTCTCCTCCGTTCCCCCAGTCTGTTCTCTTGCCTGGGCAGGTCCAGCAGACACACGATACCTGAGGAGCCTGCACTCAGGCTCCCAAGCAGAGTTCTCCAATGAGAGGCCTGGCTTGGTTTTCCGCTGGCATCTTGTGTGTGCAGGTACACACATATCTTGCATCAGTATTGTGATTCAGGAACACCACCCACCTCCTCTTTTTGAATCAGTATCTGTCGCCAGGCCTGGGCTCACCAAGTAGACTAGACTGGCGGATTACAAGCATGCGCCATCGCTCCCCCTTTTAACGTGTGCTGGAGAATGGAACTCATCCACATCCTGTAAATGTAAGCAGTCTGGACTTGAGCCTCTTTCCCAGCCTCTTCTGACAACTTTCTAACTAAATGTTCTTCCTGCCACCATGGCACAGAGACGCGTGAGTTGCCTGTGAGGAAGTCTGTTGCAGAGTGTAGAGTGAGCCTCAGCTCGGATCTCCTCCAGCCCCAGACTCCTCTTCAGCAGTCCTTCCTCTCTCTGGGATTCCTCAGGGGCAGCCCACTCCCTCCCTGGCCTTTCCCAGGCTCTCCTGCTCCCTTGCCCTCTGAACACTGGTTTGAGATGGAGCTGCACACCTTCACTGCTCGGAGCCTGACCTAGCCAGCTCCATTGGCCTTCATCCAGTCAGAGTAAAGGTGGGACAATACTGCCAGCCCACCTCAGAAGTGTGAGCCACCTGCAATTCCAACTCAAACCCCCCTATTTTAGGGGTTGGCACTAAAATTTTACTATCACCCAGGAGTGCGGCTCAAATCCGTGTCTCCTGATGATGGCCAAGGATACCTGGAACCAGTCAGGTTGTAACATCACCCTCCCTGGGACAGTCTAGGAGTGTGTGTGGAAGGAAGGTTATCCTTTGCAAATCCAATTTGATTAATCCCAGAGAGAATTGTTATAAAACACTCTCCAGTATTTTGAAATTTTCTGTTCTTCCCCAATTTCCAGTATCTCCTAGTGTTCCTTTCTCGATTCTTACCTTTCACTCCCTAAAAACCCACAGTTGGTCCATCTCGCTTCAGTGTACAAGGTCATTAGAGAAACGAGAACTGGCCCCTACTTGACATCAATGCATGACAGCTGTGGTGGTTTTTGAATGAAATGTCCCTGATAAGATCTGAGTATTTAGAGATTTTGTCCAGATGGTGGCGCTGTTTGGAGAGGTTTTAGGATACATGGCTTTGAGGAAGCAGGTCACTGTACTGGTGGCTTTGTCACTGTGGCAGGCTCTGAGAGATCTTTTTAGGCCTCCTGGTTTTCCAGTCACTCTTGGCCCTCCTCTGTCTGCTCTGGCCACCTCCTGCCACCATTGCCTCCCTGCCTACGGAATCTTGAATTCCTCTGGAACTGTGAGCACAAATAAACCCTCTCTAAATTCTCTTGATCTCTTTTATCACAGCAACAGAAAAATATACAAATGTCAAATGTTGGTACCATGGACTTTAAGAAACAAAACTTTTGTGGCAAGGTTGGGTATAAACCTGTCACCCAGCTCCTGGGAGAACTGGCTTGGGGCCAGGGATTACATTAACAAGTTTGAGTCCAGCCTAGTCCAAAACTTTAGCAAGATCTGGTTTTCAAAAAAAAAGGCACTGGGATAGGCATCGAGTAATACAAAGCACCTGCTAGGCATGCACAGGGCCCGAGGCTCAGTCTCGGCTTCACAGGCTTTAGAATGGGGCGTCCTTCTCTTTGAGGCTATGTCTTGAAATGGGAGCCTTTCCCAGAAGTGTCTCAAATCTACCATGCAATGAGAAGGTATGGTTGCTGGGACCAGTGACGAGAGAGAGAGAGAGAGGAGAGAGAGAGAAGCTGGGGGGGGGGAGACGACGGGAGACGAGAGAGAGAGACAGAGACAGAGACAGGAGACAGAGACAGAGACAGACAGAGAGACAGACGGAGAGACAGTTTATGGTGCGTGCCATGCTGCCATGCGGTGACCAGGGCTTTCTGAGTGTCTCCGAGTTTCCTTGACAAAGTTTGTTGTTTTTCTAAAGCCCATTCTTCAGGAGCATCTGATAAACTCTTCCCACTAGGGATAAGTCTCGGTTTATAAGAGAGAAGCATTATTCTATTTGTCCCAAGGCTTCTCTTCCTACAGCCAGAAAGAAGCCTTAAGGACCGAGAAGCCAGGCAGCAGGAGCAGCCTCCATGCTGGAGCAGGAGCTGCGGGATGAGCTGCCAGAGAGCCACAAAGGACGGCAGCTGCAGATGGAGCTGTGAGAGGAGGAGCTGCGGAGCGCTCCCCTGCCCCACCAGGCCAGCGCTCCCCTGCCCCACCAGGCCAACACAGCTGTGTCTCTAAAGACAATTTCCAATGTGAGCTCACTAAAGATCTCTTCCATTTTGTTGTGTAGTTCACCACCATTCAATACAGCTACTATCAGATGGGGCTAGGTATCCGCCCTTGCTAGGCACCTCACCTACACAGAAGATTTCACTTGATGTCTTAGTCCTCTTGAGGTCTTGCTTATCCTTCACAAACGAGTTCACTCCAGGTGTTTTTTCAATTCCCTTTTCTGTTGCTGGGATAAAACACTCTGGACCAAAAGCAACTTGGGAAGAAGAGGGTTTATTTGTCTTACACTGTCAGGTCCATCATTGAGGGAAGTCAGGTGGAAACCCACACAGGAACTGAAACACACACTGGAGGAACACGGCTTGGGGCAGGCTCTCTGCTTTTGTGTGCAGCCCAGGCCCCGCCTAGCGATGGCGCCTTCACAGCGGCTGGCTGGGTCCTCGCTCAACACCAGTTACGACAATTCCTCACACATGGCCCACAGCCAATTCCATCGAGGCAATTCTTCAACTAAAGGTCCCTTTCCCACAGGACCTAGGCTGGATTCAACCTGACAAATAAAAATAACAAGTGCCCTCTTGTATGTGGCCGAGCAGGCTGATGTTGGCCTCGAGGAAAGGTCTTTCTGAAGACCGATCACTGGATGCTTCCTCTCCCATGGTCTGAGCACTTATCAAAGACATGCTACAGATGAAGTCTGGACACATAACAACAGTAACTGGTATTTTAAATCATAACTTACGCAATGATGCTGGACTAGGGGCCAGTAAGTGTCTCATTGTGTAAAATGCTCACTGTGCAGGCATGAGGTGCTGAGTTCATTTGATCCCCAGCACCTACATGAAAGCTGAGGCATGGCAGCCCAATGCCTGGAACCAGTGTGTGTGTACGGTGTGTGTGTGTGTGTTGTGCGTGTGTTTTCTTGAGGATTTTGACATGCCTACAGTGAAGTCAAATAGGGGAAACAGATTAAATCCATTTCAGCGAAAAGACCCTGCCTTCAAAAAGTGGTGGAGAGTGGTAGAGAGGCCAGCTTCAACCAGTGGCTTCCACGCGTGCGCGCACACAGACACAGCACACACACACGCACAGCACACGGGAAAGTGCACCCAAAAACGTACATGCACACACGCACACACACTGAAGTGCACACACATTGTACACACATGCACTACACAATGGAAGTACACACCCCACACATGTGGCAAGTGCACCTCCCCCATACACACAAAAGTCACAGAAAAAAACAGTACACACACAGGACAAGATTGCCTTCACACACACACACACACAGATAAATGCAGTTAATATATTGCATTCTTGGTAGTGTTATCTGAATCTGCAAGTAATGGTAGCCTAGGTTTGGTGTGGTTCCATGAGCAAAGGAGATGAGGAGTTAGAGAAGAAGGGGAGTGGAAGGGCAGATAGAGGCAAGGTCACAACAGTGATAGCTCAGACCCTCTGAGTAGGTGGTAAGGCCTGGGGGGAGGATGTAGCCTGGGGCCGCCCTCGCCCTCGTACTGTGCTCCTGCTCAAACATTGGTGCAGGGCAGAACTCTGGCTTCACAGGCTTGAGCCAATGTGCAGGTCAGGGAGGCTGTGAAGGAGGCTGTTCCCTGCAGCTGGGGAGAGAGGTTCCCTTGTGGGGAGGGCTGAGCGATACCTCTGTGTCCGTAGTTCAAGCAAAAATTCTGCAATGTATTCTAAAAGATGGAAAACTACTGGAGAGTTTCAATCAGACACGATGGGATTCACAGCTACATAAATATTTAACCCTCTTCAATCTTTCATACAATGAAGATCTGTGTGTGTCGTTTGGCAGGTGCTGTTTAGGTGCCTGGGCCACGTGAGAGAACAGTTCTGGTATTGCTCACGGCCCAGCCGGAGGGAGCGGGACAGACCTGGTATCGCAGATGCGAATGACACAGTATGCCGGACCACTGCTCCTCAGCTTGAAGCACAGGCAACAGGACAGACACTGCTGAGGCGCAGGTGACAGGCAGCAGCCCAGCCAATCCACTAAGACTTCTCAGGAACACAAGCAGCAAGTCCACACTCATTGAAGACAGAGGACAGAAGACAGCGTACAGCTCTGAAAAGGTAGCCAGCCAGAGTAGACCTCCCTGAGAAGGGAGTTAGCCAGGTGCCGGGTAGACGGCACCAGGAGTGGGAAGCCAGAGGCCGGGGTCTAAGGCAGGGTGTGCTGGGGACTGAGCAGAAACAAGCTGGCCAGATTGCCTGCTTTAGCTGAAGTGGACAGTGACAAGGAAGAAGACAGGGACAGGACTGTCAGCTGTGGCAGGTCTCTGCAAACAGCGAGGACCTGAGTGGTTCAGGGAACTCCTGCAGGTCTGAATAGGTAAGTGACACAGCAGGCTTCTAAGGGGTCACACTGGCTGTTGCACTGAGAACAGACTGCAAAGGAAAGGCAAGGAGAGCTTTCTGGGGGACAGAGGGGAACAGGTCCTACAACGACACAAGATTGGCCGTTCAGACCTGACTGTGACAAAGAGAGAGAAATGGACTTATTTCTATGGCTATTTTAAGGGGTATGACATGCTTAGCCAGGGTCGGTCTTGAACTCACCCTCCCATCTCAGTCTCCTCAGTGCTGGGATTATTTAAGCATGCAATGCCATACCTACCTTAGGATTTAAATGCAGAATGAGACAGTCAAGGATTAGCTGTCAGATCTCTGAGACAGTCAAAGATTAGCTGCCAGATCTCTTGCCTGCACAGCAGGAAGGAGTCCGAACAACAGAGGGGAGGGCTGTGGATGAACACATTTTTGGGGAGGAAGACAAAGAACTGTCTTTGGAAGTTCGAGCATACACTCAGGATACGGTAGTTAGGCAGCCCCGGGCTGCGGAGGTTCGAGAAGGTCTGCTACAGCTGCAGTCTAGGAGCTGTGGCCAGCCTTCCATGACCAAGTCCTGGAAAAGGAAGGCTGTGTCAACTGCATAGCAGCTATGCCACCAAGTCTGCTGACTACAGCAAAGGCAGCAGGCCAATGTCCCCGCACAAGACCCTGTGACGTAACCTGTCCTGCACCTCTCTCCTACTTATGATCTGCAACTGCAGGTGCACTGAACAATCAATACACTTGAACAAGTTTAAGATTCCGAAAAATAATTGTAAAACCAAAAGAAAAGCCAGCTGGACTAAAGGGAGACCCTGTGTCAAAAAAAAAAAGGAAAAAAAAAAAAAAAAAAAAAAAAAAAAAAAAAAAAAAAAAAAAAAAAATAAACAATCAATAGTTTGGTCTTAAAAACTAGCTTCTGCTAGAGATTAGGTAAAATTCACTAATAACTCTCACAACTGTACAGCATCGTACACACCGTTGCTATAGTTACCATATAGGTTGGGTGTTTCAGGCCCTAAAACATTTGTTATTATTACTGACGGCAATCATCATCTCATTTGATCCTCAATGCTGTAAAGTGGTCACCATTCCCCAGATGATGTGGCCAACACTCAGAGAAGCTGTACCTTGAGTACATGGACGCACTGCAAGATGGTAACTCCAAATCAACAGCCTGGCCTGCCTAATCAAAAAAGCACAGGTCAAAATTGAACTCTGAGGTTGCTAGAAATCTCTCCTAAATGTCAGTGTTTAATTTTAAAGTTTTTATCACATTTTTATGCTGTGTGGTCTGTGTGTATGTGGTCCCCAGGACCTTGTGTGTGTCTGTGTTGCGTGTGTCCCAGTACAGCTCTGTGTCCCATGGTCTTCTGCGTATAGTTGATACCATAGTACGCGTTGTGTGTGTGTTACTGTGCAGTGTTGATCCCAGCTGACAGCTGTGCCCTTGTCTTGTGCACGTGTGTCCCAGGACAGGTTTATGTGTCTGCGAAGGACATGCGCACGCTTGGGTACCCCAGGACCAGCTTTAGGTTGTCTGTGCGCAGGTGTCCGGTCCCAGGGACAGCTTGGTGTGACTGTAGGAGTGTGACCCAGGACAGGCTTGGTTCAGACTCGCTCTCCTTATGGTCTGTGCCTGTGGTCCACAGAACCAGCTGTGTATGTGTCTGTGCGCTCTATCAGTGATGTGTGCGTTCCATGGCAGCTTTTGTGTCCGCGGTCTGTGTGCGTGATGTCCCAGGACAGCTTGTCTACATGTCTGTGCGCATGTGGTCCCAGGACAGCTTGTGTCCGTATTCGTGTCTGTGTGCGTGTGGTTTCAGGGCAGCTTGTGTCCATGTGTCTGTGCGCGTGTGGTCCCAGGACAGATTGTGTCGTACTTGTCTGTGCGCATGTGATCTCAGGACAGCTTGTGTCCATGTGGTCGACTGGCAACAAAGCAAAATGGTACTGCGTCTTATGTGCTGTGGTGTGGTCCAGACAACCTTAGTGTCCATGTGTTGTCGCGTGTGTTTCCAAGGACAGCTTGTTGTCCGTGTGTCTGTTGCGCTTGTGGTTCCAGGACAGCCTGTGTCCATGTGTCTGAGTGCGTGTGGTTCCAGGATAGCTTGTGTCCGTGTGTCTGTGCACATGTGATCTCAGGACAGCTTGTGTCCATGTGTCTGTGCATGTGTGGTCCCAGGACAGCTTGTGTCCATGTGTCTGTGCGCGTGTGGTCCCAGGACAGCTTGTGTCCTTGTGTGTCTGTGCGTGTGTGGTCCCAGGACAGCTTGTGTACGTGTCTGTGCACGTGTGATCCCAGAGACAGCTTCGTGTCCGTGTGGTCTGTTGGCGTGTGGTCCAGGGACAGGCTTGTGTCCATTGTGTCTGTGCGCGTGTGGTCCCAGGATAGCTTGTGTCCCTTGTCTGTGCACATGTGGTCCCAGGACAGCTTGTGTCCATGTGACTGTGCTCGCATATTCGCTGTCCCAGACTAGACTCTCTGTGCCCTCGTGTTCTTGTGCGCATGTTGGTCCCATGACATCTTGTGTACGTGTGCTGGGCGCGTGTGGTCCCCAGGACGCTTCTGTCCGTGTGATCTGTGTGCGTTGTGGTTTTCAGTCAGCTTGTGTCCATGGTCTGTGCACGTGTGGTCCAGGAAGCTTTGTGTCCGTATCTGTGCGATGTGATCTCAGAACAGCTGTGTCCGGTGTCTGTGCACCATGCTTGGTTCCAGGACAGCTTGTGTCCATGTGACTGTGCGTGTGGTCCCAGGACAGCTTAGGTGTCTGTGCGCGTGTGGTCCCAAGACAGCTTGTGTCCGTGTGTCTGTGCACGTGTGGTTCCAGGACAGCTTGTGTCCGTGTGTCTGTGCGCATGTGTGTCCGGACAGCTTGTGTCCGTGTCTGTGCACGTGTGGTTCCAGGACAGCTTGTGTCCGTGTGTCTGTGCACGTGTTGTTGGTTCCAGGACGCTTGTTGTTCCATGTGTCTGGCACGTGTGTTTCCAGGACGCTGTTCGTGTCTGTGCACGTTGTGGTTTCCAGGACAGCTTGTGGTCCGTGATGTCTGTGACGTGTGGTTCCAGGACAGCCTGTGTCCATGTGTCTGAGTGCGTGTGGTTCCAGGATAGCTTGTGTCCGTGTGTCTGTGCGTGTGTGGTCCCAGGACAGCTTGTGTCCGTGTCTGTGCACGTGTGGTCCCAGAACAGCTTGTGTATGTGTCTGTGCGGTGGTCGGTCCCAGGACAAGCTTTCTATACGGTGTCTGATGTGGCCTGTGGTCCAGACAGCTTGTGGAAGTCAGCTCTCCCCCCACACATAGGTAGAGCGGCTCATGTTAGGTCCTAAGGGTCACAAGGCTGAGTAGCAAGTCCCTGAAGCCACTTGCTGAGCCCCCTTTGCGGACTGCCTCACATTGTTCCTTTTTTAAAAAGAAAACAATTCTGTTATTATCAACTGTTTCATGGTCAATAGCCATAGAACTTGTATGATTCTTAACCAAGGTCAGACTTTTCCTGCCGACTTCTGGCCAAGCTGATACTGATGATGGAATCAATAAAAGGACAAGTAATTTAGCTGGGCTGTTTGTACTTCCGGTTCTCACCTGGAGTGTTGATGTGGAAGAATTATACTGTCAGTGATTTATTAGAAATTTATTTCATGTATAAATTATACAATTCATTTTTAATTTTAACATGGTCCTATGCCAAAAATTATTTCTGGAAGCAGTTCTCCCTTTGGTAAGACACACAGGTCAGCAGTCGGCCTTCAGCTTTGTGTCGTGGCTCAACCCACCCTCCCGTGTTACACAGTTAAGCACAGGTCTCTAAAAGCTTGTGTTGGCACCACTGGAAAACAACCATAGTGTAAGCACTTCCTGATTTCGCCCAACACCTTAGCTTAAACTACAGATTAGAAGGAAAAATTACAAAGACCTCTTCATTAGCTGCAAAATCGCCACCTTATATTGTACAGACCAAGATGGCCAAAGTGAAAGTACAAGTAAGGCAGAAGAGGACGCAGTGAGTCAGAGCCAAAGGCCGGCTGGCCATGCGCAGCACACAGACGACAGGGAAAGGCCGGCCAGACCACCCCCTCCCTTCCCCATCCGTTCTGTCAATATCACCTCTAAAGATTGAGAGGATTCAGAGATTATGAAACTTCTGAAATGACCCAATGTGTGTGCAGAGAAAACTAGACTTATCAAAACTACAAAATAAGGTCAATCTCATCAATATAATGGCAAAAATTATCATGTCATAGATTGTGGGAAAAATAAACTCATTTTTCCTATGTACCAAACATATATACTTCAAAATTTTCTCCAAGTAGAAATATGAATGAGATTCATCAACATTTCTTGTTGCTGTTGTTAATTGTTGGTTGTCTACTTCAGTAAAAGGGCACAAAATTTAAATATCAGGATAAAGTCTCTAATTCAATGTTATCACTAGGTTTTTTTTTTTTTTTTTAATATATTTGTGCCCGGGTTGGTGGCGCACACCTTTAATGCACTTGGGAGGCCTGATCGCAGGCGATCTTTGTGATTCAAGGCCGGCCTGGTCTATCAGAGTGAGTTCCAGGAGACTTAGCTGGGGACTACCAGGAGACCCTGTCTCAATAAGATCAAAAAGACAAAAATAAATAAATAAATAAATTAAATAAATAAATAAATAAATAAAAATACAGATTGATTATCAATCTGCCATAAACTTCTTACTAAGGACCTATGTAAAACCTATATGCATAGGATGCATATAATTTCTGTAGTCTTTTTAATCGTTAGATCGACGATTATCTTTCAGTGATACTTTAAACCTAATTCTTGTGGATTTATTAAATCAGAAGTTATGCGAAATAATTTTTAAAAGGAAATTTGAAGAAGTTCGGTTACGAACCGTGGCATGGGGGTGCAGACTTTAATTCCCAGCACTTAGAAGCAGAACTCTTTGAGTTCAAGCCAGTGCCTGGTCTACAGAGTGAGTTCCAGGCAGCTGGGGCTGAGCACGTATAACCCAGGCATACAAGGGGAAATGATAGAGACATGATGACCATGTCTCTTCAAAAAATACACCACTAAAAAAATTAAAAACAAAACCACAAAATAATGTGGTGCTTGTATGTCTAATGAAGTAAATCAGTAGTAGAGAAAAAAACTTGAATTTAAATCATGTGTAAATCTGCCACTCTGCACATCAAATACCTACTGATGGAGCAAAACTGCACGACATAACTCGTCTTCTAGAACTCAACTCAACATCAGCACAAGCTAACTGTGAGCACTGTGACAAGGCTGCTTGCTATCTCACAACTCCCTGACAGAGAGAACGCATTCCATTTTAGTCAAAATTGTGCTTGCAGCAGAGGACCATGAACCTAATGGCGACAAGCCGGGTAACATAGGTGTTGGACTCTTCGGCCACCGGCCCACACCTTTACAAACCAAAATCTTCAGCATCTATAGGAGGTGGATCTCTGTTTTTGAAATGGTGAACCCAGTCCTAGGAATCCAATAGTGAGTTCCAGGCCAGCTTTTGGCTACAGGGAGACCCAGTGGTTCAGTAAAGAAGAATAGACCCCAAAGTAAAAGAGGGAGTGAGAATAGGAGGATATGTCTCCGGAGGAGTGAGGAGGAGGATGAGGAGGAGGATTGAGAAAGAGAGAGGAGAAAGAGGAGGAGAAAGATATGGAGGGTATGTTAAGGTGAGTCGCGGATTAAAGGCACAGAGTTGATCTAGTGAGAAGAACGTAGAGTGATAGGAGATGAATATAAGATGCTTGCCTACAGAGGATAAAGAGAAAGTTAAGGAAGCAGAGGAAAGAGGAGGAGAAAAGAAGAGGAGGTAAGAGGAGGAGGAACAGAGAGTAACGAGGCTGGAAGAGGACAGGCCAGGAGGAACGAAGCGCAGGAGGGAACAGGCAGTAGCGCCCAGGAAAAAAGAAGAGAAAATAGGAGGTAAGCACAGAAGGGAGACGAGACCAGAATCAACCAACGGGCTAAAACTATAATAAGGGAAGAGGGAATGATGAGCAGAAAATGAGAGCGTTAAGGAGAAGCAGACGAGGACAGGAAGGAGCATCGAGCTAAGAGAACTAGAAGGAGTGAAGATAGGGAATGCGGAGAGGAGAGGAGGAACCTTCTCCTCACAGACTGAAAATAACAGTTGACCAGAACAATATCTGGTGATTACAATTTTTCTTCTTAAAGTATAGATATACTTATAGGCACAGTGTAATCTTTAAAAGCCAAACTTCATATATGTACCACCACTTGATGGCTGTATTAGGGTATAGGGCCCGGGTCCCCAAAGGAAGTGGGCATCTTCAGTGACTCGAATGAGCTTTCCACCGCCTCTGCAGGGAGCATCGAAAGCCGATTCAATGAAATACATGCAATCAGTGTAATTCACCCAATATTCGATATCATTGTATCCATTAGTGGACATGTAGAGGAGAAATGAAGAGAGTTGCAAATAATGTCCTGGACCTGGACTGGGGGATAAGAGTGATTTCTAGAACTACAGAGAAAGAAACTACATCCTTTAAAACACTGAATTCTGGGGCTGGGGATGGCCTAGTGGGTAAGAGCCCCAACTGCTCTTACACTGAAGTGACAACACTTCACTATAGAGACTTTCAAGTCCCCCAGCCTAATACCCCCAATGGTGCTACGTGCGGAGAACCGTCATGAAATCTCCATTCCATGGAGAAACATCAGTTCCAGTTAGGGGAATTCACACGTTACAATCCCTCTTCCTTCGATTACAATCCTCCACGGCCTATGGCATTGCAGGCACCGATTATTACACTCCGTTTTGACACAGGGACACTTGCAATGCAGGACGCAGTACATTTTCATACGCATACAGAAAAATTAAATTAATATAAAAAAAAAAAAAACCCACATGAATTCTGTTTGACCTCAGGATCAAGGGCACTTGAATAAGCCGAGGACGGCAACATTAAAGATATGAACTAAGGGGGGGTTCTCTCAACAAATGATAGTCATCGCAAAAATAAGAGACTCATAATAAGATGCTCAAATAATTAAAAAAAACTGTCTCAGCTGATGTACTGCATCAGAAATAAAATGTCTATGCGCCCCCAATATATTACGGTATTATAATACTATCATTTACACATAGGTTGAGGTTCACTTAATCTGGAGCTCTTGCAAAGTATAGAATGCACTTTCATATCTTAATATTCAGCAGTGAAAGCCCAAGAACTGCTGACATCGGCAGATAGGAAGCATCTCCAGTCTCTTGACTGTGGCCTTTCTTAAGCAAAATGATGATCACACGATATAGATCACTTGTTCTAGAAAACCATTTGGGCCTGATGCACAGGAAGCTGCTCTGCCAGCATTTCCATCCAAACCACTATCTGACCTTCCTGGACTCCAGGGGGACTGGGCCTCATCAGCTTCACCAGGTCTATAGTGCAGTCCCAAATTCACAAAAAAACAGCATGTGCCTTTCCAACCCAGGATCTCCTTTGAAATGAGTTACTGTAGCTATTTAAGAGCTGTTTCGGTGTCTGGTTCACAGAACTCTAATACATTTAGGAATTGACCCACATATCTCTAGGTACTATCTCCACCCAGGTCTTGGACTTCCACAGGCATCAATGTCTTTGTATAGTCTAAGTGTTCACTAAACCCCCAACCCCTTCTGGGCTCTACATCCACAAACCTCTAAGATCACCCAACTCGCACAAAAAGGACAAGCCGCCACGCCCCTCTGGCCGACACCAGATTAACCAGCACAAGCCGACTCCCCCCTGACAACTAACGGGGGCACTGCGAACCGAGTCGTGTAAAATAAATAGATGGTGTCTAAGACGGCCCGCCCTCTAAGGGTTGGCGTGTTGCTACTGTTGAGAGGATTCCTCTGTCTAGGGTGGCCTATCGCTCCGGTAAAGAGACGCTCGGTGAATTGGACTGGCAGCATCTGACTCCTTACATTGGGTGCCATGGGGATTTTGCCCAGCTTTGCGAAAGGGCTGCTTCCCACCTTCCCTCCTCCATTGAATGACTATTTCTCCCCCGTGCAGCATATCACAGGTTCCATAAGAACTCCTCTGCAAGTCCAGCACGACCGGCCGTACACCTGCCACTCAGCCGCTCCTGCTCTGGTCCTCCTACTTTCAGCTTGCGACAACGAGGCAACTTCTCCCACCCTCTTGCGCCCGGGCTTGACACCTCCTCTTTCCTTCTCCCTACTGTCCTCCTCCCTAAGTCTCTTCTCCTCCTACACATCGTGCAGGTTTCGAGAGAAGCACAATCTTTATGGATCTGGTTGCGAGTTCCACGAGGCTTACGACTAACTCTCAATGTCCGGCGCGCTCCTGCTCTCCTCCTCCTCTCTTCGTGTGTAAATAAGAGATTGCGAAGGTATGCTTCTCCTTTGTCTCTCATTTATTTTTTTAGAGAAGCTCTTTCCTTATTTTGCCTGATGTATGAACCTAGATTACTGTCGCTGATAATGCAACCCCGATAAGTTCGGGTAGTGCACCACAGTGTTCGTTCAAATGGCACATAGGTCAGAACTCAGAGCGGCAATCCTCGGAAATTTGCCTAGAAAACTGGAGTTAAAGATTGATTCTCCAGTCTCAAACCATGTGGGTGCTGAGGAATTGAACCCAGGTCCCTCCTGACAGTTATCAGTCAGGCGGGCTTTCTCACACCGCTCTTAAAATCAGACCATCTCTCCAATCCCATCAGGTGCTTCTTAATATTAACAATACCAAAAGTAATGCTAACTCTTGCAGAAGACCAGGATCAATTCCCAGCACACACACACACAAAAAAAAAAACAACAAGAAAACAAAAAAAAAAAAAATTAACATGGGCATTGGTAGCCCATACCTATTAATGGGTTCAGCACCTTGGAGACAGAGGCAGGTGGACTTTGTGGGTTCAAGGCCAAGCTGTCTTACGAGGTGGATTCCGGCCAGCTGGCGCGGCTATAGGAAGACCGTGATCCCTCGGAAAAAGACACAAAAAAAAAAAAAAAAAAAAAAAAAGAGTCTATGGGCAGAGATTGAAGAATACACCTGCTTTTCATACTGTATAACAAGAACACGCTCACAACCACACACACAGTCTTGCTAGAGCCACACTTGACACCTGAGAGAGCTAGTCAATGTGCAAAGGCTTTTTAAAGCCGAGATAGTCTGTAGAACAAAGTTTCACTTGGAAAAATGAGCAGGTGCTATATAAAAATATACAATGTTATGTTCTCTAAGCAGTGGTTTGGTAACACGCACTGAACTATCTTGTTTTGAAGTATACTCACAAGTCACTTAACCGAAACACGGTCTGAAAAAAATGTACGGTTAGCTGATCATGTAGTTGTGTGAACAATGGCCAGGACACTGGGACAGGGCCACCGCCTTCCGTGCAGCCCAGTGCACAGCAATGCCATCATGCAGCCCACGGCTCAACTGCTCACTAAGGCACTGGGAGGAGCTTTTCTTTACTGACGCTCACCTTCTTAAACAGCACCACAAACTTTCTGGCCTGGACAACTCTTGTGTGGAAGCATCTGTGCCTGGGGCGGTGCTGAGCACCACCACTGGACTCACCACTCGGTGTCAGCAGCTGTTGACAAGCGTCCTTTGTGCTGCGCATGCACAATGCACAATCGAACCAGTCCCAGGTAAGAATAAACGGCCCAAGTCTAAGTTAGGTCTACGCCTTGGCTCAGTTTCCATGGGAATGTCTCTTCTACGGCACAGAGACAACTAAACAAGCATTCAGGATTTGGCAGCACTACAGAGAGCTCTTTCTCAAGTCTGGGTGACGAGATCTGTGAATGTGGAGAATGGCCAGAAAGGAGCACTCTACATTTCCAAGACAATCAGCTGTCATTTTATGGTCTGCATTAGTAAGAATGACCTGAATCATGTAGCTTAACTAATATTCTATTAATTAGAAATTGCTAAGTGCATGTTATATAACCTGTTAATAATAACAAGGACTGAGACAGTCTAAGAATAAAAACCACCAATCACCAACAGCTACTTCAGATCACTGAATAGTCTCTATAAAATTCTCAATTCAAAAATTTCAATGTGGCCCTTAAGCTGCTTGTATGTTCAGTGGCAAATGAAGTCCACCTCACGAAGAAGGATGCTGGGCCACGTCACGAAGTACACTATCGAGTTTTAAAGCCATTTCTTCAATGTCTTCAGCTTTGTCACAGTTGTCAACTCCAGACACACCCCCTCCTTTACTGTGTCCTTTCCTCACTGAATTCAGACACTTGTCGAGTCTCCTTATGAACAGGTCCGCGTCCTGCACCTTCATCCCGATGGCGGCTGCAGCATTAAGGTAGGCACAGGGGTAATTATCCACGTGGGACATGAAGCCTTGGAAAGTGTGGCCACTCACCGTTTGCACAGATCCAAGAGGCACAGCCCTGAATGGGAGAAGATTTATTAACCTGATGTTGATGGTGATGCTAACAGAATGCCACCCAAAACAAGACACCTGTCTCAGTGAGCCATGGGGCCACTGATTAAGAAGCTGCCAGGTGAACATAAATCACAGCCTATGCAAACAAATCGTGTCAACTTGGAATGAAATTATAATATACTGCTATTAATATCAGAAAGCCCTGCCTAGCAATGACCACCTACTTAGCTTGTGAGCAAGCAATAAGCTCAAGGAATCCTAAATACCTCTACATCCTTGTCAAAGAAATAACAAGAAAATTATTTGATTTTGTACCAAATCTAGAAGCTGACCTCACGTGTATAATTCAAATGGCTTTGGCTAAATGCTGTTTCACCTCAAAATTCAAATGAACATCCCAGTCCTGGGGGCTGAAGAGATGGCTCAGCAGTTAAGAGCACTGGCTACTCTTACAGAGGACCCAGGTTTGATTCCCAGCAACCACACTAACAACTGTCTATAACTCCAGTTCCAGGAAATTCAACACCCTCTTCTGGCCTCTGCAGGCACTGCACAACACATGTACACTTAGACATGTGCAGGCAATACACTCATGCACATAAAATTTAATGTAAAAATAAAAAAGCAGCTGGGCAAGATGGCAAATGCCTTTAATCCCAACACTCAGAAGGCAGAGGCAGGCAGATTTCTGTGAGTTCAAGGCCCGCCTGGTCTACATAGTGAGTTCCAGGATAGCTGGGGCTACAGGGAGACCCTCTCTCAAAAAGACCAAAAAATAAAATAAAATAAAAATAAAGAAGCAAAACAAAAACCAAGTTATCCCTTGACATAAAATTTCTATTCTCTTCTGTAAGGGTGAAATTCTTTCATAGATACATGTAAAGAAAGGCATTTAAAGCAAGATAATTATGTTGTTTTCTCTAACATTTTAAAGTTAAGACTGATTTAATGCCATGTGTGTGTAAGAGGACAGTACAAGTTCTCACAGTGACACTAAGGCAATGGCACAAAACCCTTCAGTTCCAACAACAGTATTTTTTTTCTTTTTTTTTGAGACAGGGTCTCACTATAGCCCCAGCTGGCCTGGAACTCACAGAGATCCTCCTGCCTCTGCCTCTCAAGTGCTGGGATTAAAGGCGTGTGCCACCATGCCCAGCTTAAAGATGGCTCTTAGCTGCCATGTGGGTGCTGGGAATCAAACCCAGGTCCTCTGCCAGAACAGTCAGTGCTCTTAACCACTGAGCCATCTCTCCAGCCCCTGAAGATGACCTAGTCTATTATCATGTGACATAACTGAAGATCATCTAAGAAAGGAAGAAAGCCTTAAATCCAGAAGTTGGGCCTGATGCTGCGGGTATGTAGTCCAACTACGAGGCCTGCACACTCTAGGCTTGACTGGGCCACAGAGTAAGCTCAAGGCCCACCTAGACAACTTAGTCTCAACTATGTGGGCAGCTAGGACAAGAGGCCTGCACACTCTAGGCTTGACTGGGCCACAGAGGAAGCTCAAGGCCCACCTGGACAACTTAGTGAGACCCAGTCTCAAAATAAAAAGAAGATGGGGGATGTATCTAAGTGGTACCGTGTTTACTTAATATTCATGGGCCCTAGGTTTAATCCCTGAGGGGAAAAATAATCTACCCAGAGACGTACTAAAACAAACTAGATTCCTGTATTTCTGTGACTATCTCAATCACAGAACAGAAAGTCCACAGTGGTACATTAATTGCCTTTCAGACTCTTTAGCTCACTGTATTTGACTCAACAGTGAATTTTCAGGTGCTGCTCAGCACATCCTGAAGGACTGAAGAAAGGCACTTGATTTATTTTTAATTACGTGTGTGCAGGCATATTTGAGTGCAGCTGCCCACAGAGTCTGGAACAGGGTGCAGGATCTCCTGGAGCTGAAGTTATAGGAGGTGGCAAGCTACCTTATGTGGGTATTGGGAACCAAACTCCAGTCTTCTGCAAAAGCAATATGTTTTGAAGTGCTGAAATATCACTCCAGTTCAACTTTGTTTATTTTTTTTTTAATTTTTATTTATTTTTTTTTGTCTTTTTGAGACAGGGTCTCCCTGTAGCCCCAGCTGTCCTGGAACTCACTCTGTAGACCACGCTGGCCTTGAACTCACAAAGATCCGCCTGCCTCTGCCTCCCAAGTGCTAGGATTAAAGGCATACGCCACCAGCATAAAACACTTTTATTGCAATAATAAAACTTGAAACTCATATGTGCTTTGGAGTGGAAGGGAAGAATGGACAAAAGAATGATTTAATCTCACCAAGTCACTATACAAGACAGCAACGGGTGAGAAGGAACTGAGGGAAGAGGACAAGCCCAGAGACTGAGATCAGCAGAGAGAGTCAAGCACTAAAACCCAGGAGATGCTGAAGCTGGGATAGCACCACCAATTCCTTGGAGAACACTCGAGAGTGTGTCATGATAGCTGGGTTTTCATTTGACGGCTAAGTCTATAAACAGCACCTTCCATTTAAATTTTCCTTTTTTTTTTTTTTTTTTTTTGGTCTTCTTTGAGAACAGGGTCTCCATGTTAGCCCCAGCTGCGCTGCGAACTCACCAAAGATCATGCCTGCCTCCTGCCTCCAGATCGCGGGATCAAAAGGCGTGTGCCACCTTTTTTTCTTCCTTTTTTTTTTTTTTTTTGGTAAATTTTCAATTAAAAGTTACGTAGTTGAGCTTAGATAGCTATAAGATTTAAGAAGTCTTGAAAAACCATGGGATGAAGACAGTGCTCTGTCACAGAGGCTTCGGAGGCCCTGATGGCCCAGAGACAGAGACTGAGTGTCCTGGAGTTAGCATTAAAAGCCAAAGAAGCCCCAGTCTCTCAAACATACTCACCTGGCTCCAGAAACCTGTCGGGTAAAAAGCATTGAACCAAGCTGAGTGACAGCTTTGTCATTGTGTCCATCCAGTGTCTTAAGTGTCATAGCTGGAGATCAAACAAAACAAAACACCAACAATAAGCTTTGGCTTAGGAGCACAAACCATCCGAAGACAGACGGTGATGGAAAACTACTACTTAGTCATTGTTACATGGTACAATAGCACTTTCATGTCCTCGATAGATGACAGCAAGGGTTTGTTTCCATGTAAGACAAATGTAGTTTCATGTAGACATATCCATAATCATGAATAGAATTCCCTTTTCTCTTAGAAAGTAAATTTTCCCAGCTAAGCATATCATGCTCAGTAGAGCTGCTAACTCAAATTTGACTGAATTTTAAGAACTTAGAAAATGAGAATGGCGAGCAGTTTACTGCAGTGCGTGTATACGACTACAGTCAAGTCTGCATGTACAAATGTGGTGTGCTGCACCTAAGGCTGCCTTACACATTAGACACATTACAAGCATATCTTGACCAATCTTTTAAAAATAATTCTGCATGTGATGGATCATTATCACTTTGAGAGATAGGGAAAAGGAGGCTAGAGGCTAGAAAATGACAGAAATGATGTGCTAACTACCCACATCACCTGCTACCCAAGCAAAAGACTAAGGTGGTTTGTACTGTATGTTGGGGCCTAAATGGCTTTCCAGGCAAGCCCATTCCTGAAAGACTTCACTTATAAATGACTCACTTTCCTCAGCCATATGAGAAATGCAAAACATATTCTTCATATATTCATAAGCTAAAAGGTAATTATGAAGCTTTTAGGTTACGATGTATATAAAAACCAATGTTCATTTCAATAGTCCCTGAACTACATGGCAAAAATGCAGTCTTTATACAAACAAATCAAATTACAATACAGCTGTTCTTAATATGCAAAGGCTTAAGAAACAAGCAATGACATTAAAAACAGTTTAGTGTTTTGTTACCTTGAGAAGTTTCAACTCTTACACAGAAACATGCCCTATGTCATTATTCTCTGTGTGTTTATTATGTTTAATATTGACACTGATTCTTTCAGCAGATAGGTTTCATCTTAGAGAAACACTAAAGCATTTCTAAAGGCTAAGTAAACTTTTTTCAACTTGCCAATTAATAGTGAACGAACTTAGAAGATCAGCATAAACAAAACAAGTTCATTCTTTTTCTATAAATGACAACTTTTTCCTAAATATATCACAGTAGTACTTTCTTTCTAGGGAAAAGAAATTACCTAGTGATATGGGATTGTGAGGTGTCTGCAACAGTCTCTCATCGTAGGCCTCTGCCAACTTCTTTAGTTGAGTTGACAAATAAGAAAACATTTCCTGAAATAACAACAATAAAAAATCAAATACAGTCGGGCGTGGTGGTGCACGCTTTTAATCCTAACACTTGGGAGGCAGAGGCAGGCGTATCTTTGTGAGTTCAAGACCAGCCTGGTCTACAGAGCAAATTCCAGGACAGCTGGGGCTACAGGGAGACCCTGTCTTGAAAAGACAAAAAAATAAATAAATAAATCAAATACAAATCAAATTTAGCAATTCAAAATCTGACCAATATGAAATGTGTGCTGTTAATGAGCCCATAGTGCACTTCAGAGCTGCCTCACATATAGGAACCATAGGGCTGGGGTGAGGAGGACAAACAAGCAGCCCATTTCCTTCCTGCTTGGGCCATGAGGTATCTATCAAGACTCATCTTCTCAGAACCTCTGGGGTTACCATTCCAGCATTCATTTTCACTGGGAGAACAGGATATCATGGCGTTACTGCTCAAGCCTCAGCCTTCCCAGTAGCTGGGACTGTTAGTATGCACTGACACCTCAAAAGAGCCCGCACTCTATCCAAGCCCGCTTCTCCCCGCCACACAGATGTTTTCTCCTCCAATTCTTCTGCCTCTCTGTACTGTTCTACACACAGAGGCCAGAGTGGTCCTCTTGAACTATAAACTGGGCCATGCCCTTCCCACGCAGTGTGACGCAGCCAACATGTCCGGCCCAAGACTGTCATGCCCTTACCCGCTGTCCACCAGCCACACCAGCTTCTGTCCAACCTACACCTGAACCTTGGTACAAGCTTTCTTTGCACTCCCAGACCATTCCCCAAGTGGATCCTCTTGTCACATTCCAAGGAGACCTTCTTTTATGACTAACCTGTGAGTAACTCTCTGACTGCCCCCCCTTCCCAATCTCCTCCAACCCAGCATCTATTTTGGTTTCTTCACTATGTTGACCATAATGTGTAGTCATCTTGTACCATTACCTACTAGAGGGGAAACACCTTGAAGGAGCTCTGTCAGGCTCACTCACCACTGTTTTCCCAGTACCAAGAAAGATGCAGGTTACATAGGAGTGGTAGTTCCAAACTGTGTGTGCGTGCGTGCGTATGTGGTGTATGTGTGTGTGCGTGCGTGCCTGCGTGCGTGCGTGCGTGCGTGCGTGCGTGTGTGTGTGTGTGTGTGTGTGTGTATATATATATAATTTTTTTTTACATTTGTTGGTTTTTGTGTGATATTCTGGATCAAACCAGGGTCCTTTTGTGTCACTCAGCTACATCCCTGGTACAAAATGTATTCCCTTTGAGGTGCACAAAGCTAAAGTTAACAATTCCCTTAACTCGTTTCAAAGACTACAGGAACCACAGCCCATCTTACTTTGTCCTACTTTGTCAACAGCAGAAAATGTGAGAAAGGTATAAAATGTATGTGTGTACACGGCAGTATAACAAAGTTAATTCAAGTAAATATTAACAGAGAGCAGTTTACAATTTAAATTTTATTTTCTAATAAATTTAAAAAATAAATGTACTTTCTTCTGTTCCTGCTCTGGAAAGGTGCTAAAATGAAAACCGCCTAGGCCCGTCAGCAGCTGGAGAAGTCCACTCTGCAGACCTCGAGCTGAGGCGAATGAATTCTGAAGTGCGAGCCTCCAAGTTCAAAGGCACAAAACCTTGTCTTGCTTCCTCCAAGGACCACAAAGAGTCTGGGTCCCAGAAGAGCTCCTGTGTATTTAAAGTATGTACATGACCGACTCCATCTTATAACAAAGACTAAAAGGGGGAAAAATGGGCATTTTTTTGAATTAGCAGTTTCCTATTACCATAAACACTTCTATCATGGTCCACAGCATATACTTTAAGTCTCACCTAAAATGTTTTATACTAATAATCATTCTTACATTTTAGGATATTTTATAAGAACAATTTTTAGCATGTAAATTGTGAACAATTAGACAGGTCACTATTCAGTTCTTTTTATGTCCAAAAAGTTCAGATCCACATCACCATCCGTACAGAAACTACCCAGCTGCTGCTGTCAGATGCCACAACCACTCGTCATTAAAGAGATGCAGAGAAACGTCTAAGACAGCTGCTTTCATTTCATTTTCAGAAAGGGAGCAGCACTGGAAAGGTTACCTTTTCCTGGACACATAAACATTTTCCTGGCTCACCCACAAACCAATATTCTAACACTCCTTCAAAAAGTAAAACATAAGGGGCTGGAGAGACAGCTCAGCGGTTAAGAGCACCAACTGCTCTTGCAAGGGACCCAGGTTTGATTCCTAGCATCCACATGGTGGCTAAGAACCACTTGGAGGCAGAGGCAGGTAGATCTTTGTGAGTTCAAGGCCAGCCTGGTCTACATAAGTGAGTTCCAGGCCAGCTGGGGCTACAGGGAGACCCTGTCTCAAAAAAGACAAAGACAAACAAAAAGTAAAACATAAGACTCAAATGGAAGTAAAAATGCAAAAATTTTATGGCAATCAGAACAGACCCTAGTCTTCCACATCAGCATTCATGAAGGCAGCAGACTCCATGGGCTTTGGATGTCGACTTCCATCCACTATAAACTGCATGGGTTTTAATCCTCTGTACTTTTTTTTTTTTTTTTTTTTTTTTTCTCCCTGTAGCCCCAGCTTGCCTGGAAACTCACTTAGAGACCAGGCTGGCCTTGAACTCACAAAGATCGCCCTGTCCTGCCTGCCCAAGTGCTAGGATAAAGCGTGCACCACCACTTTTTTTTTTTTTTGGTCTTTTCGAGTCAGGGTCTCCCTGTAGCCCCAGCTGTCCTGGAACTCACTCTGTAGACCAGGCTGGCCTTGAACTCACAAAGATCCGCCTGTCTCTGCCTCCCAAGTGCTAGGATTAAAGGCGTGGTGCACCACCATGCCTGGCAATCCTCTGTACTTTTTTTTTTTTTGGTCTTTTCAAGACAGGGTCTCCCTGTAGCCCCAGCTGTCCTGGAACTCACTCTGTAGACTGCGCTGGCCTTGAACTCACAAAGATCCGCCTGCCTCTGCCTCCCAAGTGCTAGGATTAAAGGAGTGCACCACCACGCCCGGCACCTTCTGTACTTTTTAAAGCAGCCCCATATTTCCACTTAGATACCACATGCTAGTTTTTCATCATCTATACTATTTACTAAAAACCTTAA
Organism: Rhizomys pruinosus; assembly: GCA_009823505.1. Classification (NCBI taxonomy): domain Eukaryota; kingdom Metazoa; phylum Chordata; class Mammalia; order Rodentia; family Spalacidae; genus Rhizomys; species Rhizomys pruinosus. The sequence continues at coordinate 376,929 of VZQC01008640.1, read as the reverse complement.
CGGATACCAGTTGATCTAACTCTTCCTTACCTCAAGTTCATCAACTTCTCATTAGCAGAGATAAATCTGGTAGCCAGAAAATGCCCTCAGTAGATGCTCTATGTCCCCTGACAAGACTACCTCCACTTTTCATTTATTATGAAACAAAGTTTCCTCCAGTTCATATACTTCAGTGCCTAAGGCCAATTTAGAATACTCTTCCATGTAGTGTGGCTGCCACATCTGTGGTTGAGTGGGACCTAATGAGCACCTTAATTTGTACTTGAGTTAGTTATTTCTGAAAAAAGAGGAAATGTTTCCTTAGTAACACCCTAGAGGGTGCCTTTAAATGTAATCATGCAGACACACTTAGAAAATTGAATTTGCACAAGTTCAATTTCTAATACTTTTAATAAATTAGTTTTAATCAGTCCTATCAATCACTGACTAAAGTCACCAGAATTCAGAGGGTCAGTCCTGTTTTCTGAGACTTGGTCCCACTATGTAGCCTAGGCTAGTCTAGAACTTGTGACCTTATTGCTTCCCCTCCTGAATGCTGGGATTATAGGTTCATCTCCACTGCTAGCCAGAATTTAGTTTTAAGTATAATTAATATTAGGATAGAAATATTTAGAGTATAAAGATAATTATAAGGTAACTAAATTCACATATCATTAGTATTAGATTTTTAATAAAGTTCACATTTAACAGCAAATATTTATAGTATCTTTATTCTGCACAAAGGGGCTAGTATCTCACAGTATAATATATTGAACTGCATGGTAGTTCATGCATTAAGGCCCTAAATGTTCTATTAATATCACTGAAAAATATCTTTCAGGAGACTGTACAACTATCCTACACTAATACTTAGCTAAGCAGTTTTTTACCTGATATATTAAAGGTACTACAGAATTTGTACTATTTTTTGCTACTGTTAAATCTATAACTGACATTTATTATGAAATACTTCTGCAAAGGAAGAAATTTATAAGCAACCCAAGCAAATGTATATAGAAAGATTTTACTTAAAAAGAAATGAAATAATATTGATTTTCTATGTCTTTTGTGCTGTATTTAACTTAATTTTAAAAGACTTTCATGACAGATAAACTGAACTGTATACCTGAATGCTAATGTCAGCTATAATTCTAGAACACAAAACTTTATACCATAGTTCAAAATGCTAATGAAAAAGAAACTGAATTATATTAACCATTATCTTATTGTGTATGGTCTTTTTTGACTTTTTTTTTTTTCAGTCATGAAACTTAACACCTAGACTATCCCTTGCCAGAATCCAGAACTGCACAGTTCACTGAACTTCAAAGAAAAGGTCTTGTGCAATGTCTTTTGAAATACTGTTTCACGAGATAGGGTTAGATGAAAACAGAACTCTACATCTCGGAAGGTGGGTAATGAAATACTGGATGGATGGGTGGACAACAGCATGGACACGCAGCTACACGCACAGATGCCCACAGCTGAGGAAAACTGTATTCAATAAACTGGTCCCAACTGCGGCTGGCACCAAGGACCTATGCTGTCAGCCTCACAGGCAAAGAGCCCTTAAGCTACTGAAGAGTCACCTCCAGGCCCCGAGGTGACATTTTCAAGGGATTCAAGAACACACTTTTAGGATACAGATGTACTACTATTACCAAACTTAGCTCCGCCCCAGGATACTGAAGCTAGGAGTATGGGTTCTAGAACTCGGCAATCCTCTACGCTTCAGCTCACAAATCCATTCCTCTTGGGAACTTGCCCAGCTCAGCAGGTGCATCAGTGACTGCTTGCCACCCGTGCAGCAGGTGCATCAATGACTGCTTGCCACCCGTGCAGCAAAGCACTCTTCTACTAGGATGGCAGCAGAAGCAAGGACAAGGAGACTAACTCCTAAGGGCGATTTTCCCTTTTGCCCAGAGAAACTCAGAGACGGTCTCTTGTATTTTAACCTCTTTCCTTAAAGGCCTCTTCCCTTAAACTCCTCCGGGAAGCAGATGTGCTGATCAGGAAAGTGCAAAGGGCAGACACTGGATCCACACACCAAGTTCTACTCTCTGATCCTTTCACCCTTCAAAAGGGAAAGCCTGAGAAAAGGAAAGGAAAGGCTTCCAGATGAGTTCCTGTCCGCTTCGACAGTGACAAAGATAAACCAATAACCCCTAAAAATATCTCTGTGGTGACTGAGGGCATCAAATAAAAAGAAACCCCAAGCTTTCCTTTAGCACTCCTTTTTTTAGTACACATAACACCAACGGCATAAAAAGAGCTCTCGGTGCTGGTATATAAATAGCTCGGGCTGGCACAAAATAGCTTTGCCTCAGCTTCTCCACAGCTGAACCAATAAACTATCACGATAAAAATTTCACAGTCCAAAAGCAAGTCCATTTAAACAAAAGAGGCTTCACTTCTGCAACAAATTCAATAAAAAACAATATTTATGCTACACATATGCAATTATGGTTTATGGAGGACATCCACATCTTTCAGCAGGAACACCTACCAAGTAAAGACATTAGAGAAGAGTTTTATTTACTTGCAATGATGGAGTTCTCAGACCAACATTTTAGTATTTTAAAAATACTCCATTAGCCTTTATTCTAAGTAAATTCTATACAAAGAATTTTAAATAAAACCAATTAGTACATTGGAGAGTTTCTGGAGTTTTAAACACCTCCACCAGATAGTGTGGGAAGGTCATAGGATCAATCATCATCTTTATGGCTCTACTTAGTAGTACAGAGGGATTGATCACAGTGATACATGAGTAACTGTGAACATGAGAAGCCAGTGGTAAGGCAGAACACGCAGGCCTGAACAGCAATCAGACCCAGCCTTACCACCACTGCTGGGACTTGTACATGGCCAGCCAGTCCCTGGAAAAGTATATAACTTCCCCATCACAATTTCCCGTGCAACATGAGGACAATCCCTACCTCATGAATTTGAATGCTGAGGAAAAAAGTATATAATGAACCAGAGCAAGGCTGGAAAGATAGCTCAGCAGGTCAAAGCACTTGTCATGCAAATTGACAACCTAAGTTCAATCCTAGGAACCCACAGTGGAAGGGAGAACTAATGCTTCAAAGTTGTCCATTTGCACTCCCATGCCTATCACAACACACACATGCTTCTACTAATATGGCTTCTGGCGGGGAGAGGGGAAGAGTCCGTTGTCTTTAAGGATGTGGCTCCTGGTAGGCTGACTGCTCCAAAGCATGGCCCCCACTCAAAAGTCTATGCATAGAATAATTCAAATCAATGAATTTAGGAAAGGACACAAAGCTGAGGTGGTATACGGATCCAGGAGGGGCTCAAGGGAGGGTTGGGGATGAACATGATCAAAATGTATACTATGAATTACCATCAAAGCACTGAAGGTCAGGGCAGGCATCTTCATGGAAGACAATGATGACTGAGAAAGAATGCTTGACACTGTGTGCAGGAAATGATTTACAATAAAAGCATGTATACAGTCTGGCTACAGGACACGGCTGCAAGATGCGGCTCCAGGAGATATCTCAGGGAAATCAGCATCCTCTGAGTTTAGGCCCATTCTTAAAAACTAAAATTGAGTCAAGCTGTTTGTTCTGGCAATGTGGCATGGTAAACAAGGCTTGGCTCAGTGGTAAAGCACATCGTTACCAGAGCACACGAGGGCCTGAGCTCAATCTCCAGCAACCCACGTCTACCCAAATCCCACACCAAACACTGACTGCAGGACTTCTGGAGCCGCGGACCAACACCTGGCGAATATAATGCTGCTCTGGCCCTGGCCCTGTTCACTCCACTCTACTAGACAGATGAAAGAAGAGAACAAAGTGCTGGGTGGAGCAGAGTTACCTCTCAACAGACAGTGGAGACAGTGCATTCATGAGCACCGCCTGAATACAAAATCCCTCTCATAAAATGCTTGTACTGGGTCACAATAAAGAACAATGCCCCAGTAAAGAAGCTGTCTTTGGATTCATTCAGCACTGAGCTGCACACACAGTTCCTGCAGGTCACTCTCACAGTGGGGAACTGCCCATTCATCCCAAGCAAATGTACACACCTGTGGCATTTAAGAGTCATCCACAAGAAGGGGCAAGAAGTGGCAAATCTTAAAGTCAAACTCAAACTGTCAAAAGACAGAAAAAAAACAAGACAGAAATTCTTAAGAAACAAAAAGATGGGCTGGAGAGATGGTCTAGCGGTTAAGAGCACCAACTGCTCTTGCAGAGGACCCGGGTTCGATCCCCAGCACCCACATGGCGGCTGAAAAACCGTCTTTAACTCCAGTTCCAGGGGAATCCGACGCCCTCTTCTGACCTCCTCGGCATTGCACGACACAGGTACACAGACCTACATACAAACAGTACATTCATACACAGAATAAAATAAAAAATTTTAAAAAAAGATGAAAAAAAAAAAAAAAGCCAAGCATGGTGGCACACGCCTTTAATCCGAGCACTCAGGAGGCAGAGGCAGGTGGATCTCTGTGAGTTCAAGGCCAGCCTGGTCTACAGTGAGTTCTAGGCCAGCTGGGGTTACAGGGAGACCCTGTGTCAAAAAGACCAAAAACAAACCAAATAAACAAAACAAACAAACAAAAACACAAAAAGATGACAGAGTCCTGGGATAATGAAAGTTGGCAGTACCATTCCCAGAGATACAATGCCTGCTGCATATAGCCGGTGGTCACCATTTTAACTCACTCCTTCCCACGCATATTCAACTACATCCACACATGAATGTTTCCATAAGAACATCAAATTCATAATGGAATACTTCCTCTTCAAACACTCAAGTGTGTCCCCAAACTAGGGGTGCTAAACATGGATGTGCAGCACATGCACAGGAAATGTGCTCCAGATGCAGTTATGAGCCCCGCTTCTAGACGTGCTGAATTTGCATGGATCTGAAAAGAAGCTAACTGTGAGGGGATCCAACACAGGCACTCGCTGATGATCATGCAGCGCTTTGCTGTCTGGTCTCTGTCTAAAATAGTTTCCCAGCACTCAGGAGGCAGAGGTAGGAGGATCTCTGAGAGTTTGTGGCCAGCCTGGTGTCCCAGGCCAGCCAGGGCTACAAAATGAGACTGTCTTAAAGCATAAAACAGATTTCACAGTTCTGTTGGCCAAAATTCTGGTTCATGAATACATCACGAATGTCAATTAATAATGCAGAAGCTGCTGGGTGTGGTGGCACAAGTCTTTAATCCTAGCACTCAGGAAGCAGAGGCAGAGGCAGAGGCAGGCGGATCTCTGTGAGTTCAAGGCCAGCCTAGTCTACATAGTGTGTTCCAGGCCAGCTGGGACTACAGGGACACCCCATCTCAAAAAGACTAAAAAAGGAAAAAAATGCAGAAACTGCATTTTTGTTTTTTGGGTTTTTTTTTTTATTATTATTTATTTCTGTATGTGTACGAATGTACTGTCTGCATGCAGGTCTGTGCACCCGTGTCGTGCAATGCCGCGAAGGTCAGAAGAGGGTCTCGGATTCCCCTGGAGCTGGAGTTCTCCTGGAACTGGAGTTTCAGACGGTTCTCGGCCGCCATGTGGGTGCTGGGGATCGAATCAGAGTCCTCTGTAAGAGCGGTCGGCGCTCCTAACCGCTAGGCCATCTCTCCAGCCCCAGAAACTGCATTTTTGTACAACAGACGGCACTTCTCTGGGAAGGCCTCCCAGAACTCTCTTCGGTTCACCAGAGCTGATCCCATGATTGGGCGCTTCCATGTGCACGCTACTCCTCCACGTGCACGCTACTCTTCCATGTGCACGCTACTCTTCCATGTGCACGCTACTCTTCCATGTGTACACTACTCTTCCATGTGTACACTACTCTTCCATGTGTACACTACTCTTCCATGTGTACACTACTCTTCCATGTGTACACTACTCTTCCATGTGTACACTACTCTTCCATGTGTACACTACTCTTCCATGTGTACACTACTCTTCCATGTGTACACTACTCTTCCATGTGTACACTACTCTTCCATGTGTACACTACTCTTCCATGTGTACACTACTCTTCCATGTGTACACTACTCTTCCATGTGTACACTACTCTTCCATGTGTACACTACTCTTCCATGTGTACACTACTCTTCCATGTGTACACTACTCTTCCATGTGTACACTACTCTTCCATGTGTACACTACTCTTCCATGTGTACACTACTCTTCCATGTGTACACTACTCTTCCATGTGTACACTACTCTTCCATGTGTACACTACTCTTCCATGTGTACACTACTCTTCCATGTGTACACTACTCTTCCATGTGTACACTACTCTTCCATGTGTACACTACTCTTCCATGTGTACACTACTCTTCCATGTGTACACTACTCTTCCATGTGTACACTACTCTTCCATGTGTACACTACTCTTCCATGTGTACACTACTCTTCCATGTGTACACTACTCTTCCATGTGTACACTACTCTTCCATGTGTACACTACTCTTCCATGTGTACACTACTCTTCCATGTGTACACTACTCTTCCATGTGTACACTACTCTTCCATGTGTACACTACTCTTCCATGTGTACACTACTCTTCCATGTGTACACTACTCTTCCATGTGTACACTACTCTTCCATGTGTACACTACTCTTCCATGTGTACACTACTCTTCCATGTGTACACTACTCTTCCATGTGTACACTACTCTTCCACGTGCACACTACTCTTCCATGTGTACGCTACTCTTCCACGTGCACACTACTCTTCTTGTTATCAGACTTATAATCACTTAATATGAAAAATTTCCCCCAAACTATAATTTTTCTCTTTTCTGTTCTGTTCTCCCCCTCCCCTCCCCTCCCCTCCTCTTCTTTTTTTTTCTTTCTGAGCAAACACGTGCAGCTGGTCCTGAGTCCCAAGGGACACAGGTCTGTTTTCCCTATTATCTTCTTCAGTCTCAAGAAGCCTCTTTGTGTAGCCAGAAATAGAGCAGCTGATGATCACAAGACCATGTGTTCTTACAGCTTAGTGGCACTAAACAACAGACTATCTCTAAAAGATGTATCGAACCTACTGGAAGGACTTTACTTCCACCAATGAATCAGGCTAGCCAGATCACATGTTCTTCCTGCATGAAAGAGGAAGGGATACTGTGATCAACAGACAAGGCACCTCGAATCAATGTGGGGCAGGTCCCAGAGACAACTGTGAAAGGAAACACAGAGTGTACGAAAAAACCCATCATAAAGTCCGGCCCCAGGCGCCTAGCCAAGCTCTTTTTCCCAAAGAAAGAGCAACTTCCCAGTGGCAGTGCACCTACAAGGAAAAAGATTATCTTCTCCGTAACAGTCTTCTTGGCCAGAGTAACTACATTTATTCACTGCTTTTGCTTCCTGTAAATAATGGTCTTCAGCGTTTCAGTTCTAGACAGCTACATGGCTACCAGGGAGGACTACTAACTTACACAGAAAGTGTCCAGAGGCCAAGACACAGTAAGAGGCCCAAATGTCTAGACTGAAATCCCTGTTCTATAACTTAGCTCACAGGCTACTTCCTTGTCCCTTCATTCCCTGTGAAAAATGGGGATAAGGAAACTTACCCCAGGGTGCTGCTGTGAGGATGAACCCTAACATGAAAGTGTTAGCCAGTGCTCAGTACTGTGTGTCCCAGGATGTAATGCCCAAGCCCACACTTGACCTGAAAGGCTCCAGTGAGCAGGAATCCCCATGACACTTCTCTACGCCATGCTCAAATCCTCATCTCCCCCTACTTATCTACAGAGGCACTAGCTCCTTCCCCTACCCTCCAGGATCCCTGTCCGGGCCCCCTCCCCTCCGACTTACCGAAGCCCCCTTAGTCTCCTTGCCACTCCTTTCCTCTTCAAAGATCGTGGAGCGCTTAGGGTTCCTTCATTTTGTTTTTTGGGGTTTTTTTTTTTTTTGGTCTTTTTGAGACAGAGTCTCCCTGTAGCTCCAAATGTCCTGGCACTCACTCTGTAGACCAGGCTGGCCTTGAACTCACAAAGATCAGCCTGCCTCTGCCTCCCAAGCGCTAGAATTAAAGGCGTGTGCCACCGCGCCCTGAGGATGGAGTTCCTTCTTGCCGCCCTTGCTTGTTGCACTCGCTCTCCTGCAGTCCCACTCACTCTTTGCCCAATGGACCCCCAGCAATCGCTCCAGCCTGCTCTCTAGGTGAACAACAGATCCATATCCACTCTCTTCTTGACATCTCCATCCTGATGTCAATGGATATCCCAAATTCATTCAGTCTGTAAGTGAACCCCTCCCCTTCCCCCAAATCTACAAGCTCCCACCTTGTAATTAATAGCTCTTCATCCTTCCAAGTGCTCAGATAAAAAGAAAGTTCTCAGCACTGCACCTGGTTTCTGTCTCTTATACAACACATCCATACTAGGAACACCTACTGACTCAATCTTCGAAACAGACCTACAATCTAACAACTTCTCACCTCCGCTCCAAGCCAAAGACCATTTCTTGACTACTATGAAACCCTCATAATATCCCAGCTACCATCCTTGCCCCCAACACTCAAAACAGCCACCACAGTCTTCAAAGTACGTCAAATTCTGTTACTTGATTCAAAACCTTTCAGCGGCTCCCATCTGATTCTGAGGCAAAGACCTTGTTACAGCCAAGAGGTTCGTGAAGACCGGCCCACGCCTGCTTCCTCTTGCTGCTCCCCACGGTAGACCATGTCGACTCCTGCAGGAATCCTGCACCAGCCTCCTACCTGAAATGCCCCTCAAACTTCCAGCAGCTCCAATGCTGCCTTCTTACAGAAGCAGGCCCCAACGACTGCGCTTACAAAGCAGTTCCCATCACTACATCGTCATCTCCAATCTGCTAGGGCACTTACCACCTTTAAGAAAGTCTTTTAATTTGTGCATTATGTGCTAACTGCTGCTATCCCAGGCACTGCATAGAACTATCATCCTCCAACCAGCAAGCTATGGACAGATACCATCGTCCCAAGCTTGATTACACCCACTTGCCTCGGCTCATAACAAACTTGACTGTTTATGCTCCACAATAGAGGAGGAACAGCAGGGCGTGGTGGCACATGCCTTTAATCCTAGCACTTGGGAGGCAGAGGCAGAGGCAGGCCAATCTCTGTGAGTTCAAGGCCAGCCTGGTCTACAGAGTAAGTTCCAGGACAGCCAGAGCTTCAGGGAGACCTTGTCTCAAAAAAAGACCAAAAAAAAAAAAAAAAGAAAAAAAAGAAAAAAAAAAGAAAGGAGGAACAGGAACAGTCAGCCACACCTCCCAACCAACCAATAGGCCCTAGCTGCACAAGGGGGAGGGACTAGGCATATAAGCAGAGGAAGCCTTAGGGAGGTTCTCTCTAAGTATATAGGCAGAGGAAGCCTTAGGGAGGTTCTCTCTAAGTATACAGGAAGAGGAAGCCTTAGGGAGGTTCTCTCTAAGTATATAGACAGAGGAAGCCTTAGGGAGGTTCTCTCTAAGTATATAGGCAGAGGAAGCCATAGGGAGGGTCTCTCTAAGTATATAGACAGAGGAAGTAGTAGGGAGGGTCTAAGTATATAGACAGAGGAAGCCGTAGGGAGGGTCTCTCAAAGTATATAGGCAGAGGAAGCCATAGGGAGGGTCTCCTTAAGTATATAGACAGAGGAAGCAGTAGGGAGGGTCTAAGTATATAGGCAGAGGAAGCCGTAGGGAGGGTCTCTCTGGACATTTTCAAGAACTGCTGCAAAGTCATGATCCATGCCTGGGTGGAGTCTTTCCAGTGTGGCCTTAGAGGGGAGCACCCACACTCATGTAAGTAACCCCTCACCCACTGCTCTGTAAGTAAGCCCAATAAAAATCACTGTTTTCTTAAACTGCAGTTTAGCAAAATCATATCTCAGTTTGTCTAAGGGACTGGGGGGGTAGGGACTGGAGGTCATTTGTTCGCATAGCACAGACAGAAAGAGTTTTAAGCAACACCTAGAATGTCAGCTGTAAAGGGACCTTTATCTACACATCCATGTACGGATACCTGATATACTCAACAGATACACAGCAAGCTACATAAGTAGGACCCAAACTTTCATACACTTCACTACTTTGATATAGAAACACTGGTCCATACTATTAAATGGGATTCTCATTTTTCTTTTTTTTTAATTATTTTTTATTTTTATTTTATGTGTATGGATATATTGCCTGCATGTGTATAAATGCACCCAAAGATCAGAAAAGGGCAATGGATTCCCTTGGAACTGGAGTTAAATGACAGATGGTTGTTAGCTGCCATGTGGGTACTAGGAATTGAACTGTGGTCTTGTGCAAGAGCAGCCAGTGCTCTTAACAGCTGAGCCACCTCTCCAGGCCCGCCAGGAGCAGAAATGGGTATGAAGTTCCATGAAACTAAAGAGACAAGACTATGATCATTTCGCCCTGACAAAATGTCTGACATCTAAATTACACTAATATGCCTTAAATGTCCTAAACTCAGAAAGTTACTTTATCTTATATATAAAGTCTTTTAAAAATAGATGTGGCCTGTGATAAGAACTGCTACCCAGAGGGGAAACTCTGCAAGTTCATTTTCCAAGGTAAAGCATTAGCTACAGAATAACTAAGACCCACCAGCATCTAAAACAACTGAACTTTTGACAAACAAACATGCTCTCTCATAAGCAAACATGCCATCTGAGGATCCTGGTTATTTGGACAAGGTTTCATGTTCTAAAGCTGCTGTCCCATACACTCCTACAGCAGTGTCTAAGAGTTCAACCTGCATGAGATCTCTGACAGGATTTAATACTATCAGGTTTTGATTGCTGGGTTTTTGGCTTATTTATTTATTTATTTTCACATTAGCCATTTCAAATAAGTGTATAGTGGCATCTTATTGCTGTTTTAACTAACATTTCTCTAATGACTACTGAGCATCTTTTCCTCCAACATGTAAATCTTAATAAATATCCTCACAATAAAAAGCAAATTAATGAGGAAAGGAAGTCTGGGGTAAAATGCCATACCAATGTTAAACTTCAATAATATTTGATGAATAAAATTGTTAATCTATGAGATAATACATAGGAAAATGTTTTAAAATATGTTGAGTACATGTAAAGGGCTACGATTTCTGATTAGTGCCATAAAGGTATACATACGTGTATGTGTAAGTGTGTTTGTGTATGTTTGTGTCCACACACAAAACTATACATGGGCTCTCCTAGACAGAAGATGCGCAAACACCTTAACCTGACCTGGCCCATCCATGCTGTCCCCATCAGCAATTACGAAGCATCCTGAATGACGCTTTTCGTTGGAAATACTGTTTGATTGTTTGAAGAGATGTGGTCTTACTATATTGCCCAGGCTGGCCACAAACTCCTGGGCCCCAGCAATCCTCCTGCCTTGGCCTCCAGAGCAGCCAGGACGACTATAGGCACATACTACTTCCTCCTGCCTTGGCCCTCCAGAGCAGCCAGCACGACTATAGGCGCATACTACTTCCTCCTGCCTTGGCCTCCGGAGCAGCCAGCACAACTATAGGCGCATATTACTATGCTTATCACTTTTCTTTTCACAGCAGATGTAACTAATGAGTCCAGTATTTCCATCATGGTGAGGGACAAAGCTAGAATTTTAGTATAAGAAACTTTTTTTTTTTTGTCTTTTTGAGACAGGGTCTCCCTATAGCCCCAGCTGGCTTGGAACTCACTCTGTAGACCAGGCTGGCCTTGAACTCACAAAGATCCACCTGCCTCTGCCTCCTGGGACTAAAGGCATGCACCACCATACCCGGCTTAAAGATGGTTCTTAGCTGCCCTGTGGGTGCTGGGAATCAAACCCAGGTCCTCTGAAAGAGCAGTCGGTGCTCCTAACCGCTGAGCCATCTCTCCAGTCTCAAGAAACTTTTTTTTTTGGTATTTTTGAGACAGGGTCTCCCTGTAGCCCCAGCTGTAGCTCACTCTGTAAACCAGGCTGGCCTTGAACTCACAAAAATCCGCCTGCCTCTGCCTCCCAAGTGCTAGGATTAAAGGCGTGCGCCACCACGCCCAGCCTTTTTTTTTTTTTTTGGCCAAGAAACTTTCAACTCCTACTGTGTTCCTCCTCTTGGGACTAACGTCTCACATCTTAACAAGTCTTTAGGTTTCCAAAAAAACTAAAGAGAAAACTCCCATCTATTTTAGGGGAGTCTCTAGGCCAGGAACGGTGGTGCATGCCTGCAGTCCCAGCACTTGGAAAGCAGGGGCAGGAGAACAGGATTGCTAAGTTTGAGGCCAGCCTGGTCTGTCTAAAAAAGCTGCAGGCCAGCCAGGGCTGTATAGTGAGACCTTGCCTCAAAAAGCAAACAAACAGGGGCTGGAGAGATGGCTCAGCAGTGAAGAGCACCAGCTGCTCTTGCCAAGGACCCAGGTTTGACTCCCAGCACCCACATGGCAGCTAACAACTGTCCACAACTCCAGGTCCAGGTGAAGCTGGTGCCCTCTTCTGACCTCTGTAAGCACTTATATACATGCAGGCAATATACTCATTCACATAAAAAAATGTAAAACAAATCAAACCCAGCTAACTAGATAGATAAAAGCAGATAACACATAAAAAAATTAACTCTAAGCCTGACAACCTGTGTTCAATCCCTGGAACCCACATGGTAGAAGGAGAAACTCAACTCCTACAAGTTGTCCTCTGATCTACACACAGACACACACAGACAGACAGACAGACACACACACACAGTGGCACATGCATACCAAGACACACACAGACACATACTCTCACACAAATTTTTTAAAGAAAAATTAAAAATACTGTAAAAAGAGAGTCTTCTAACTTTGGGTGACGCATGAAGTTTACTAACAAGAATCCTTAATGCAAATTTTTTTAAATAATAAATACTAACAGTAACAGTAAATTCATCCCTAACATTCCTCAAAATATCCAGATAAACAGGATATGGCTAGCTCCTACAAGACAAATCACAAATGACAAAAACACCTACTTGGTTTCTGATCTGAATAAATCCAGTAAGATCAAATTAGAGGCCTGCGCTTCTAGTGTGACAACAGCAGTGTGCCAGCCAAGCATACTGCCCCGCATCCACAGCAGCTTACCTTCCTCTCCTTTAACAGCTTCTTGTAGCCATTTGATCCAAGCGATAACAAGGTAATAAGGACATCTAGAGAAGGGGAGGCTGAAGCTCGTCCTGAAATGAGAACCGACAAGGGTGAAGAGGGCTGGGGAAGGAGCTTTAGAAGTCAGGATTAACAATGCCAGGTTCTGTGACTTTTTTTGAGAGCAACTTAATTATTTACCTGGATACATCTTGCTGATTTCCTGGACGAAGGCATCATTAAAGCCAGCAATTATAGCGCCACCTACTGGAACCATAAAATTTTTGTCCAAACTCTGAACGAAAGCATCAATTCGACCAACCCGAGACCCCTGGAATCAAATAACACGTGGGTTACATCTTCCTTGCTAGGAGGATAGACAGTCATTAACAAACAGGACCACCACAACGAGAATGGTAAATATTGAACGCGGTAGCTGTGTTATTTAAGCTTGATTTAACTATTTCACATTATTTCAAAACATGTTGTACACAAAGGATAAATATATTCAATTTCATGTCTACATTAACAATGGTTGCCACAAACTTTACCTTAATTAAAAAAATAAAAGTGGGGCCAGGCATGGTGGCGCATGCCTTTAATCCTAGCACTTGGGAGGCAGAGGCAGGCAGATCTTTGTGAGTTCAAGGCCAGCCTGGTCTATGTAGCGAGTTCCAGGACAGCCAGAGCTACAGGGAGACCCCGTCTCAAAAAGAACCAAAAATAAATAAATAAATAAATAAATAAATAAATAAATAAATAAATAAATAAATAAAAGTGGGCCGGGCATGGTGGTGCATGCTTTTAATCCTAGCACTTGGGAGGCAGAGGCAGGCAGATCTCTGTGAGTTCAAGGCTGCCAGCCTGGTCTACAGAGTAAGTTCCAGGACAGCTGGGGCTATAGGGACACCTTGTCTCAAAAAGACCAAATAAATAAATAAATAAATAAATAAATAAATAAATAAATAAATAAATAAATAAATGTGAAGACCATTAAAACAGTACATAGAAATTTAAAACACAGGTCAAAAACTTATTTTTTGTAATAGTGCTAGTAAAATGTTTTCTAGTATTAAACCACAGCTTTAAATGACCTCATTATAAGCAGAAAACTACAGTATGTTGCAGTAAACATCAGCTTTCATAGTTTAATCACCAATATTCACAACCACCCTGTGAAGCAGGCAGGTTTTCATTATCAGTTGGGAATTCTAGTGAAACAGCTTTACCTGAAAACCGAGTTAAAGAGAGTACGTTTCTCCCATGCCTCTCACCCATGTCCTCCATTTGACAATAAGCTCGGCCTACAATGATTAAAGCACCTTTGAATGCCTGAGTGTTCCTGAACAGCCACCATAATCAATAAACTAGCCACCCAAGCTGCCAAACAGAAAGACATTTAAGGGCCTCCCTGATACTTGGACAGTCTACTTTCTTCGGTTTGGTTTAAGTTTTTGGCAGGGAAGGGTGCGGTGTTAAGAGATAGAACCCAAGGCACCTCATGCATGCCAGACAAGCAATCGACACTGAGTTCCAATCCCAGCTCTCAGTGGAGACCTTTACACAACAGGCTCTACTCCCAATCTACACTGAGTTCCAATCCCAGTTCTCAGTGAAGATCTTTACACAACAGGCTCTACTCCCAATCTACACTGAGTTCCAATCCCAGTTCTCAGTGGAGACCTTTACACAACAGGCTCTACTCCCAATCTACACTGAGTTCCAATCCCAGTTCTCAGTGAAGATCTTTACACAACAGGCTCTACTCCCAATCTACACTGAGTTCCAATCCCAGTTCTCAGTGGAGACCTTTACACAACAGGCTCTACTCCCAATCTACACTGAGTTCCAATCCCAGTTCTCAGTGGAGACCTTTACACAACAGGCTCTACTCCCAATCTACACTGAGTTCCAATCCCAGTTCTCAGTGAAGATCTTTACACAACAGGCTCTACTCCCAATCTACACTGAGTTCCAATCCCAGCTCTCAGTGGAGACCTTTACACAACAGGCTCTACTCCTACTATCCCTCTGATAACAAGAAAGAAAAGCAAAATTGGATTTCTAAGATCAACTGATGGGAATTTTGTGTATTCCTGGCAATCCCAAAAGTGATGCATCTCTATAACTTGCATTCCTTAACATTACATCTTAGATTATCTCATTCCACTGCAAATGAACCTCACATGAAATCTATTATTCCAGCAAAAAAACCTGACCACTTCCCTACTGGGAACGCAAAGCTACATTCTGCTTCCCATCCAACACGGGCTAGGACCCCTGTCTAATGTGCTTCAATTTTCTCCTCTTAAAAATGGAGATACTGGGACTGGAGAAATAGCCTAGTGGTTAAGAGCACTGACGCTCTTGCAGAGGACCCGGGTTTGATCCCCAGCACCCACATGGCGGCTAAGAACCGTCTGTAACTCCAATTCCAGGAGAACTCCAGTTCCAGGGGAATCCGAGACCCTCTTCTGACCTCCACGGCATTGCACGACACGGGTGCACAGACCTGCATGCAGACAGTACATTCATACACATACAAAGATAAATAATAAAAAAAAATTTTTTTTAAATGGAGATACTACCTAAATTTCAACTCGTTCTTATCTGCAGCCACAGATTTCCAATCTTTCTTCACAATTCATGTTCCTTTTAATATTATAGCCACGCCTGACCTTCATTTTCACACTTTCTCCCCATCTCTGCATCTTGGGGAGAACAGGAAATGCAGATAGCTAGCCTGATCTGAAAGACCAGATGTGGCCACAGGTGGTGGGCAGGCACAGGAGAGGGCAGCAGGCCACAGGTGGTGGGCAGGCACGGGAGAGGGCAGCAGGCCACAGGTGGTGGGCAGGCGCGGGAGAGGGCAGCAGGCCACAGGTGGTGGGCAGGCGCAGGAGAGGGCAGCAGGCCACAGGTGGTGGGCAGGCGCAGGAGAGGGCAGCAGGCCACAGGTGGTGGGCAGGCGCAGGAGAGGGCAGCAGGCTATTTGGAGGCCACCGCCTAGTGTCTAAGCCTTAATCTTGCACTGATCCTTCTTAGTTCCTGACAAACTATGAACAGAGAAAACCCCACATCTAAGAAGAGAACCCCTCACTAAAACAGGACTCCAGAGCGGCGCACACTGGTGAGAAAAGAAGGCAGCCAAAGCGTACCTCAGAAGGAGTTCAAGGACCCATTCCCACTAATCCCAAAGGCTGCCACCAAGAAAGAAGAAAACCGCAGCCGGAGGTTGGGAGCTGAGGAACAGCGGGACGCGCCACTGCCCCCCAAGCACACGGATGGGAACGAGGCGAATCGCTGAAGGACCTAAGCAGCACTAACACTGTGCTCCAACTGAGCAAGCAAAGCTGCTGCCTCCCAGCTAGAGCTTTACCACCCACTCTAAAACAGTCAGTCCTACACACTGTATTTTTCAGCTCTACTAAGCCCCTCTCCGTCAATCTACCCTAACATCTCACTTTAGTAAATACAAATGGAAGTACATTTCTTGACACTTCACTGCCTCTCAGAATTAAGCCATTCTGGGGCATTACTGAAAATTCTAAGATGTTTTAGGTAGAGCTGTTCCTTCATTGACTGGTTACTGAATACTGCTTTCTAAAGAAAGGACTTGTGGTTTGGTACCTTATGTTTTGAAGGAAAATATAGGGCTCTGATGTCAAACTAAGCTAAACAAGCTATTCTACAACGATGGGACCTCAGCAAGTCACTCGACCCACTGTTTGCTCTTCATATGCAGAATAGGAATAAAAAGTACATCTTAAATTTCTGGATTAAGTTTCAAACTGTTAACACCTGTGGTGGGGCCTCAGCAAACGTCTACAAAACCAATCAAAAAGAACCACAGTTCATTTAGGATGTCACGGGCTCACAGCCAGAACACGAAAGACTCACAAGTTTATTTGGTTTAAAGGTACAGTGCCATTACCTCTTCCCATGAAGGCAAATCTGTGGAAAATAAAATTTTTTTTTTTTTTTTGAGACAGGGTCTCCCTGTAGCCCCAGCTGTCCTGGAACTCGCTCTGTAGACCAGGCCGGCCTTGAACTCACAAAGATAAACTTCTTTTTTTTTTTTTTTTAAAGATAAACTTCTTAAGGACATGTCCTTTCAGAAGGTAATATAGTATCTACAACAAAACACTATCGGTATTGAAAGAACTCATTTACTCATCTCAGCACTTCGACTCTCTAGCTGAAATGTCAGTAAATCATTTCCCAAATAGAAACAAATAATGCCAAAGCAGGGCACCAGGAGGCACAACTCCATGGTTCTGGAGCCCGATTTCTTTTAGTCTTAGTCTCTTAAAGCATGCCACCTAGTTTTCTAGTATTTAAAAATGTGTTGTAAGCACCAAAGTACCAGACACTTCTCTACTAGGTAATAATATTTAAGTATTAAGGAACTTTAAAATGATGCTGAGGGGCAGGAGCAATGACTGGGCAGTGAACAGCACTTGAAACTCTATTATGAAGACTGGAATTTAGACCCCACCACCCAGGTCAGGAAGCTTATGAGCTGCCTCTACCTCCAGCTCCAAGGGATCTGAGGCCCTCTTCTGGCCTCCTCAGGCAACTGCGCACATACGAACATACACTCACACAGAAATACACAATAAATGAACAAAAATAAATCTTTTTTTTTATAAATTTATTTTTATTTTTTTAACTCTAGACCCGTGCCCCCCCCATAAAATAAATCTTTAAAATGCTGAGTATAAAAACTATTTAGGCAGGGCTAGAGAGATGGTTCAGAGGTTAAGAGCACTGGCTGCTCTTACAGAGGACCACGGTTCAATTTCCCAGCACCCAAACAGTAGCTAACAACTCGACACAGGTGCACCTACCTATTTGCAGGCAACACATGGATACACATAAAATAAAAAATAATAAATAAAATACTCGTTTAAAAAAAATATACAGGCATGTGGAAAGTACAGAAACACAACATCAGGGGCTAGAGAGATGGCCTAGTGGTTAAGACTGCCGACTGCTCTTGCAGTGGACCCGGGTTCAATCCCCAAACCTATGCAGCATTGCACAACACGGGTCCACTTACCTACATGCAGACAGTACACTCATACACATTAAATTAAAAAAAAAAAAATGGTCTTTGAGACCATTTATAAAAAAAAAGTCAACATTTCTTAAAATTTAGAAAAGGAGTAGATGATCTTCATAACTATCTTAAATACCCTTTAATTACATTTTGACATTTTTCTGTTTTGCGAATGTTCTCTTTTTCACAGTTTTAGTTATTGCATACATTAAACATAGAATATTTTTAAATATTTTTATGTGTATGAGTGTATTACCTGCATGTATGTCAGTGCACTTGTGTTGTTGCCTGAGAACAGAAGAGGTTGTCAGATGATCTGGAGTTACAGATGGTTGTTAGTCATCATGTGGGTACTGAGAACTGAACCCATCTTCTGTAAGAGCAGTCAGTGTTCTTAACCTTTGAGCCATATCTCCAGTGCCCTTAAACATAAACTATTTTAAGGTTGATGTGTTTCTTTTATTTTTTTTATTTTTTATGTGTATGAATGTACTGTCTGCATGTAGGTCTGTGCACCCATGTTGTGCAATGCCACGGAGGTCAGAAGAGGGTGTTGGATTCCCTTGGAACTGGAGTTCTCCTGGAATTGGAGCTACAGACGGTTCTCAGCCGCCATGTGGGTGCTGGGAATCAAACCTAGGTCATTTGCAAGAGCAGCCAGTGCTCTTAACTGCTGAGCCATCTCTCCAGCTGCCGAAATGTTGACTTTTTTAAAGCATTAAAAACACTTAAAAAAAAAAAAAAAAAGTGGGTCAATCTCTGGACTGAGTTCAGTCTTTGGACTCCATATGGTACAAGAAAAGCATAGACTTCTACAAGCTGAGTTCCAGGACAGCTGGGGCTACAGGGAGACCCTGTCTCAAAAAAAAAAAAAAAAAAAAAAAAATTAACTATTAAAAATTAAAGAGGAGAACAAGAGGAAGAGGGGAGAACAAAACAAATCATCCAAAAAAAGGTGTTCAGATTTTCCAGCTTAAAATATTATTATTTTTTAGCCAGGTGTGGTTGTGTACGCCTTTAATCCCAGCACTCAGGAGGCAGAGGCAAATGGATCTCTGTTAGTTCAAGGCCAGCTTGGTCTACATAGAGAGCTCCAGGCCAGCTGGGACTAAGGGGAGACCCTGTCTCAAAAAGATAAAAAAAAAAAAAAGGAATGAAGAGAGTCATGCAGCCATATTATTATCANAAAAAGACCAAAATAAATAAATAAATAAATAAATAAATAAATAAATAAATAAATAAACTCTAAAAGTTGGCCTTGAGAAAAAGAAGCCAACCCAAAAGAGAGCACATTCTATATCATTTGGCTTATATGAAATTCTAAAAAAAAAAAAAAAAAAAAAAAAAAAAAAAAGAATATTGCTCCTTTCTTCTGTACTACACACTATATGTAATCCAATCCAAAATTGTGAAACAGCCTTAAAAAGTTAAGGAACAGCAGGGTGTGGTGGTGTACACCTTTAATCTAATCCCAGCATCCAGGAAGCAGAGGCAGGGGGGTCTCACAGGCCAGTCTGGTCTACATAGCGAGTTCCAGGTCAGCTGGAGCTATAGGGAGACCTTATCTTAAAAAAAGAGTGAATAAGTATATTATAGACTTTTAAATCAGCAGCTATTTAAAACACAGTTTAGTATAATATCCAAGTTGTTATAAAATGTCAGTGGTTTTGGTACTGAAATGTTTTATTTTTTTCCTCCAAAATTTTGTTAAATTGTGAAAAATAAGTTTAAGTTTACAGAAAATTGCAAGACATGCAGAGGTCTTTCAACTAGTTTCTTCTAATACGAATATTACAGTAATCACCAGTATGTGCATTACTAAAAACGGCAACATTTCCAAACTAACACTTGTCTTTCTACATAACATCGGTTTTACTAAATACCTATTGGACTAGTTGCCTAAGTATTCTTAAACAGCTGTTAGCAAGGCAGGGGCCTGAGAATGATGTCAATACTCAAGGCTGAGGGAGGAGATTAAGGAATACCAGGTTCAATACAAGACCATGTTTCTAGAAACAAACAGAAGCAACGTCACAGTAAGTACATCCTTCACTGTCCGTTACTGCACAGACAATGAGAGGTTTGGAATCATATCCAACATAGAAGGTCTTACTGGTTTAGAAAATTTAACTAGGAAATAATGGCTGTAAGAGAAGTCATTCCTATTGTAAACCCATCGTACCCAGCTCATAGTAAAGATAAATGCCAATCACACGAAGCTTTCCTGTGAGACAAACGGCAGCTGGAGCAGTGTGCTGAGCCACGGACTGCCCACCCTGCAGCATGACTGCCCAGCAGCTGGTCCCTCCTGCCAGTGGCCACTTCCCATCCCTGGAGACAAGGTCTTACCAAACCCCCACAGCCCACTCAGCCTTCTTATCCACTCACACCTCCCAGTAATCTGGGCCAGAACTTTATCTCTAAGAACCCAGAAGGGTCTGAGAGTCCATAAACAGGGCTGGTTTCACAGGAGCAGTTTGGTCTGTCTGCAGGGAAGTCAGAAACATTCTATCCCGAGACCAGCAGGCTCAGACGTGCTGTGTCTGCATCCAAAGTGATTTCTTCTCTGAAATTCTGCCTAATTTTCTGCAGAGTGGAAAACAGGAGGGAAGGGGTCCTCTTTCTTGCTTAACTGGACTGAACAGGAAACTGGGAGCTTCAGAGTCCCACGCTTGTGGAAGATGCTTTTGCTGTTCACCAGCACCTTGACCTCTTCTCTTCCATCTCTCTGACTACACCTTGCAAGGAACCAAAGTGACTCAGAAACCCACGTGTTTCTAGCTCAAGACTGTAGTTTGAGCTCAAAGAAGTAGTAGTTCTAGCCCAATACCGTAGTCAGTGGCAGCTTCTTCAATGGTCTTCACTTTGTGGCCCTGGTGGGCAGGCAGCTGGGTGCACAGGGCACACAGAAGCTTTACGTCCCTCCCTCTCACATTAATGGGTCAGGACTTGCACCTCACACAATGGAATCTTCTCCTGTGCCCCCCTGCTGAACCTACTGAAGATTTCCAAGGCAGCTTTAACTGTGTTTCCCAGATAGGTGTCGTTCTGGTTCCTCCTTTCTACGCATTCCTCCCTCGGTACACACAAAACAGGGGAATGTGTCCTCTTTGTCTTCAGCAAGGCAGTCCTTACAGCAGTGGTGTCCACATCCACTGGTGACACGCTGTCAGGTAATTCCGACACAAGAGGCACTTGCTCTGTTCCAGCCAGCCTCTCAAGGTCTTTGCCACCTCCATTGGAGTAAGATTTGAATTAAAACTGACGTGGAGCTTTCTTCAGAACTTTCCTAGTGTAATGAAGCCAAGTTCAGGAGTTCTCTTGGTCCATAAGCAGCCACCACCATAAAGTGCCCGGTTGGTCCTGGATGGGTAGACCTGAAGACTCCCGTTCAAGTCTCCCAGTCAGAGCCACAAATCAGGTTCTAGCAGCACACTGGCACTGAAATGCTTTGATGTTCTATATGTTTCAAGATTTGAAATGCATTTTTATTTATGTACATAGTTCATTTTTATTCCTGTTTCTATTTCTTCTATATAAATATAATCATCAATATAGTTTTTAAAATACTATAATCCAATATAATAGAAAAATTAGCCTCTTACTCTATGTTGAATTATCCAAGGGCTAGAGAGATGGCTCATGCGAAGACACTTTCCGAGCAACCATGAGGACCAGATCCGAGCGCCCTCAGAGCAAGCCAGCTGCTCATACGCACCCAGAACACTGCTCTGAGGGTGCAGACAGGAGGAGGGCTGGGACCTGCTGGCTTCCAGCCCAGCTGTGAAAACCTGAGACACAGGTCAGGAGAGATCCTGCCTCAGTGGTCTAGAGAGGACGCCCGGCACCCTCCCCTGCCTCGGTGGTCTCTAAAGGATGCCCAACACCCTCTTCTGGCCTCCAAGTGCAAAAAATGGCACACACACTCATGTGGGCATACATACACATGTGCATTTACTCATACACAGACACACACGCACATAAATAAAGGAATAAACCAGTCTTTAAAAGCTACTATCCCCCCCCCAAAAAAAAAATTTTAAAGCTACTATCCAATCGCCATCATGCTACCTAGAAATCATGACTTTTAGTAAGAGAAAACTATATTCAGACTTACAACTTTCCCCTGATATATAGGCTGATACATAACTGTTTCTACTACACTAGGCTCTGAAAAAAAATCACGGCCTATAATACATTAAGAGCTTTTGGACGAACCTTTGGGAACTCTCACCTGCTGAATGAGATGCATGCACTTGGACGACTGGACTCCATAAGCATTGTTGACTACATGTGGAATGTCATAATTAGCACAAATCACAGCCAGTTCTTCTAGTCTATAAACACAAATATTCAACAGAAAGACATGCTCATACTGTGCTTTTAAGTAGGAATTATGGACACTAATAAAATTTAACAATCTATCTTAAGGAATATGGGGCTGCGGGGGGTGGGGGGTCAACAAAGGGAATTTCTGAAATATCTTTTACATGTTAAATTAGCTCAGAAATATACAGCAAGCACTTCATAAAAACTTTAAAACCTTTAATGTTACCAATAATGAGAAAAAAATTGATAAGTTTGCAAATATGGTAACTTTAAAACTTCCTACACATGAAGCAAAAAGATCATTTTATATCCCTGCACAGTGGTGTGCACCTTCTCTAAGAGTTAGATGTTCACCATGATGAAGCCAGCTAGTATTGCGTGATAAAAAGCATATGAAGAAACCTTAAGAAATGTCATAGTGATATACCTCACGAAATTAAAAATTCACTTTCAAATAGACCTTAATGTTAAAAAACATACAGGGGGCTGGAGAGATGGCCTAGCGGTTAAGAGTACGAACTGCTCTTGCAGAGGACCTGGGTTCGATCCCCAGTACCCACATGGCGGCTGAGAACCGTCTGTAACTCCAGTTTCAGGAGAACTCCAGTTCCAGGGGAATCGGAGACCCTCTTCTGACCTCCGCGGCATTGCACGACACGGGTGCACAAACCTACATGCAGACAGTACATTCATACACATACAAAAATAAATAAAATTAAAAAAAATACAGAATGTTAAAACATTCTAGTATCAAATATCACTGACATCTTCCAACAACTTGTCTACAAAACCATCTTTAAAATAGCTGCTGGTTTAAAATGTATATTTCTTCACTCTTACTTTCTATTTGTTACCTCTCATTCTAAGACTATTTGAGAGTTGAACTTGATGCCAAGTATGGTAATAAACTTCCAGAATATAATAAAGGTTCCTTCACAAAATCCAGTACTACTTCTGACTAAAGCTACCTGTAATGGATCTGTCAACACAGTACAAAACTAAAAAAAAAAAAAAAAAATTTAAATCTTATTTCACAAAATAACAGAATTTGGAAGCAAAACTTTGTTTTTAGAGATAGTGTCTCCTTCTAGCCCGAGGTTGCCTGGAACTCACGTAGACCAGTCTGGCCTTGAACTCACAAATAATCCTCTGCCTCTGCCTCTTGAGTGCTGGGATTAAGATGTGCACCACGACATGACAGAAGCAAAACATTTTTTTTTTTTGGTTCTTTTTGAGACAGGGTGTCCCTGTAGCTCTGGCTGTCCTAGCTGTCCTAGAACTCGCTATATAGACCTGGCTGACCTTGAACACAAAGATCTGCCTGCCTCTCCCTCCTGAGTGCTGGGATTAAAGGCATGCACCACCACGCCCTGCCTGCAAAACATTTTTAAGACGCTTCTTTCCAGAGATGTATTTAGAGAACATGGTCTATGTAGTGGAGAGCTTTTAGTGTCAACGTGACACACCCAGGCTGGGGGTGCCTCAACTGGGGAATTGCCTCCATTGGACTCCCCAGTGGCCTTGTCTGGGGGGTATTTTCTTGACTGTTGAGTGATGTGGGAGAGCCCAGCCCACTGAGGGTGGTGCCACCCCTGGGCAGGTTGTCCTGTATTGTTTAAGAAAGCAGGATGAGCCAGGCGTGGTGGCGCACACCTTTGATCCTAGCACTTGGGAGGCAGAGGCAGGTGGATCTTTGTGAGTTCAAGGCCAGCCTGATCTACAGAGTGAGTTCCGGGACAGCTGGAGCTACAGGGAGACCCTGTCTTGAAAAGACCAAAAAAAGACAAAAAAAAAAAAAAAAATACCCTTTTCCATGATTAGGGTTATTTCTAGTCAAAGTAGTAAGTGGTAAGAGNCACCTTCTCTAAGAGTTAGATGTTCACCATGATGAAGCCAGCTAGTATTGCGTGATAAATAGCATATGAAGAAACCTTAAGAAATGTCATAGTGATATACCTCACGAAATTAAAAATTCACTTTCAAATAGACTCTTAATGTTCAAAAAAACATACAGGGGGTGGAGGATTGGCTAGCGGTGGTTAACGAGTACGAACTGCTCTTGCCGAGGACCTGGGTTCGATCCCCAGTACCCACATGGTCGGCTGAGGAACCTGTCTGTAACTCCAGTTTCGGATAAACTCCAGTTCCAGGGGAATCGGAGACCCCTTCTGACCTCGCGCGCATTGCACGACACGGGTGCACAAACCTACATTGCAGACCAGTATCATTCTACACAACAAAAATAAATAAATTAAAAAAAATACAGAAATGTTAAAACATTTAGTATCAAATATCACTGACATCTTCCAACAACTTGTCTACAAAACCATCTTTAAAAATAGCTGCTGGTTTTAAATTTAAAATGGTATATTTCTTCACTCTTACTTTCTATTGTTACCTCTTCATTCTACGACTATTTGAGAGTTTGAACTTGATGCCAAGTATGGTAATAACTTCCAGAATATAATAAGGGTTCCTTCACAACATCCGAGTACTACTTCTGACTAAAGCTACCTGTAATGGATCTGTCAACACAGTACAATAACTAAAAAAAAAAAAAAAAAAAAAATTTAAATCTTATTTCACAAAATAACAGAATTTGGAAGCAAAACTTTGTTTTTAGAGATAGTGTCTCCTTTTAGTCCCGACGGTTGCCTGCAACTCAGAGTACGACCAGTCTGGGCCTTGACCTCACAAATAATCCTCTTGCCTCTGCCTCTGAGTGCTGGGATAAGATGTGCATTTCCACGCATTGCCCACAATAAGCAAAACATTTTTTTTTTTTTTTTTGGTTCTTTTGAGGACAGGGTTTGTCCCTGTAGCTCTGGCGTTAAGCTGTCCTAGAACTCGCCTATAAGACCTGGCGACCTTGAAGCACAAAGATCTGCCTCCTCTCCCTCCTGAGTGCTGGGAATTTAAAGGCATGCACCACCACGCCTGCCTGCAAAACATTTTTAAACGACGCTTCTTTCCGAGATGTATTTAGAGAACATGGTCTATGTAGGGGAGATCGCTTTAGTGTCAACGTGACACACCCAGGCTGGGGGTGCCTTCAACTGGGGAACTTGCTTCCATTGGACTCCCCAGTGGCCTTGTCTGGGGGGGTGGTTTTTTTTTATTTGTCTAAACTTTTTTTTTTTTTTATTTGCAGTGATTGTGGGAGAGCCCAGCCCATTGCTGGGTGGTTGCCACCCTGGGCAGGTTGTCCTTACGTTATTTTAAGAACAGCAGGATGAGCCAGGCGTGGGTGGCGACCCACCAACTTTGATTCTAGCACTTGGAGGCAGAGGCCCAGGTGGATCTTTGTGAGTCTTCAAGGCCAGCCTGATCTTACAGGTGAGTTCCGGGACACGCTGGAGCTACAGGGAGACCCTGTTTGAAAAGACCAAAAAAAAAAGACAAAAAAAAAAAAAAAAAAAAGAAAGCAGGCTGAGCATGGGCCAGGGGAGCAAGCCAGTAAGCAGTGTTCCTCTATGGCCTGTGCTTCAGCTCCTGCCTCCAGGTTCCTGGTTTGGGTTTTTTTGGTTTTTTGGGGTTTTTTTGCTTTTTCAAGACAGGGTCTCCCTGTAGCCCCAGCTGTCCTGGAACTCACTCTGTAGCCCAGGCTGGCCTTGAACTCACAAAGATCCGCCTGCCTCTGCCACCACACCCCACATGAATTAGTATATTTTTAAACTGTAAATTGAAATAAAATTATGTTCATCTGTCAGAAATTTTCAATTGGCTTCCTTGAAATTTTATTAATTAAAAACTCATCACAGGGCTTGGGAGATGATTCAGTCAGTAAAGCTCTTGCTTTGCAAGTGTGAGGACCTGCATTTAGTCCTCCAGAACCACATGAAAAACTCAGATGTGGGGGGTGGACACCTGGCTCAGCAGTTATGAGCACTGACTGTTCTTGCAGAGGACCCGGGCTCAATTCCCAGCACCCACATAGCAGCTACCAACCATCCATAACTCCAGTCCCAGGGGATCCAACATCTTTTTCTGACCACGGCGGGCACTGCACCACACAGGGGCACTAACACACATCACACATACACATAATATAAATAAATAAATAAATAACATTAATTAAAAAAAAAAGCCCTCTCATATAGGCAATACACCCTGTGATCCTCCTAGCACTGGCACTCAGAGACTCAGCTGCACCCAGGAGCTCCAGGTTCAGGGAGAGACCCTGTCTCAAAAAATAGCATGAAGAGCTGCCTTTAATCCCAGCACCTAGAAGGCAGAGGCAGGTGGATCTCTGTGAGTTCAAGGCCAGCCTGGTCTACATAGTGAGTTCCAGGATGGCCGGAGCTACAGGGAAACCCTGTCTCAAAAGACCAAAAAAACAAAACAAAAAATAGCATGGAGCATAATAGAGGAAGATGCCAAATGTCCACCAGCAGCCGACACACACATAGAATGTCCACCTGCAGCCGACACACAACCAGAATGTCCACCTGCAGCCTACACACACGCAGGATGTCCATCTCCAGCCGACACAGACGCAGGATGTCCACCTGCCACCGACACACACGCAGAATGTCCACCTGCAGCCGACACAGACTCAGAATCTCCACCTCCAGCCGACACACACTCAGAATCTCTACTTGCAGCCTACACGCACGTAGAACATCCACCTGCAGCCTACACACATGCAGGATGTCTGCCTGCCACCACCTGCCGCTGACACACACGCAGGATGTCCACCTGCCGCCGACACATGCAGGATGTCCACCTGCCGCTGACACACATGCAGGATGTCCGCCTGCAGCCGACACACATGCAGGACGTCCACCTGCAGCCTACACACACGCAAGATGTCCGCCTGCAGCCTACACACATGCAGGATGTCCGCCTGCACCCTACACAGGCAGGATGTCCGCCTGCAGCCTACACACATGCAGGATGTCCGCCTGCAGTCGACACACACGCAGAATGTCCACCTCAGCCGACACATACATGCAGAATGTCCACACACACAGAACCACAATTTCTCACTCATTTTCATAAACCTTACAATCAATGCAGAAATTCCTTCCATTTCTTAAACTAATCAGAAGCATTTTTAACAAAATAGACTTGGAATACACACATGTATACCCTTCAAAAGTCAAATGGCACTTTCAAAATATGTGTGATAAAGAAAATATTCTCTAATAAAGAACTTCCTTGAAACTAAGGTACCATAATACTAAAGTGTTTTTTTTTTGGGGGGGTCTTTTTGAGACAGGGTCTCCCTGTAGCTCCAGATGTCCTGGAACTCACTCTGTAGACCAGGCTGGCCTTGAACTGACAAAGATCCGCCTGCCTCTGCCTCCCAAGTGCTAGGATTAAAGGCGTGCACCACCACGCCCGGCTAAAGTTGTTTTTAAAAAGAAAAAAAAAAAACCCACTTGTAATATTAAATGATCTGATATTTTTTTTTTTTTTTTTTTTTTGAGACAGGGTCTCTCTATAGCCTCAGCTGGCCTGGAACTCACTCTGTAGACCAGGCTGGCCTTGAACTCAGAGAGATCCTGCCTCTGCCTCACAAGTGCTAGGGTTAAAGGAATGCACCACCATGCCTGGCTTAAAGAAGGTTCTCAGCTGCCATGTGGGTGCTGGATATCGAACCCTGGTCCTCTGTAAGAGCAGTCGGTGCTCTTAACCACTGAGCCATCTCTCCAGCCCCAAATGATCTGACTTTATCAAATATGTTAATAGGGTATATAAAAAAGTATTAAATGAAAGACAGAGAGAAGCAGAATTTTTCCATGTGACTGTAACTGTATTAAAAAAAGTTCATCAGTAAGAAGTGACATTCTTGGGCTGAAGAGAGGGTTCAGCAGTTAAGAGCACTGGCTGCTCTTGCAGAGGACCCAGGTTTGGTTCCCAACACCCACATGACAGCTATCAACTGTCCATAACCCAGTTCTAGGGGATCCAGTGCCCTCTTCTGGCCACCACAGGCACTACATGCACAGGTGTGCTCACATACGTACAGGCAAATACCCAGCCACATAGAATATTTGAAAAAAAAAGAATTTGCTAATGAAAAACTTCATGATGCTTTTTTTTTAGTTTTTTTTTTAATTTTTTTTTTCTTAATTTTATTTATTTCTGTATGTGTATGAATGTATTGTCTGCATGCAGGTTTGTGCACCCATGTCGTGCAATGCTGCGGAGGTCAGAAGAGGGCGTCGGATTCCCCTGGAACTGGAGCTCTCCTGGAATTGGAGTTTCGGACGGTTCTCGGCCGCCATGTGGGTGCTGGGGATCGAACCCGGGTACTCTGCAAGAGCGGTCGGCGCTCTTAACCGCTAGGCCATCTCTCCAGCCCCATGATGCTTTTTCTAATAGGGAACATGGAAAATAATGCTGTGCCAAGTGTGTGTACTGTAAGCACTGGTCAGCATACTGTAAGCATTGGTCAGCATACTGTAAGCATTGGTCAAAATAAAGCAAAACACTCTTCAAAGAGAAATATATTAATGTAAAATCCATATGCTATTTTTGGAAATAGGATTTATTTCTATCATAATAAGCTTTTCTAGATCTCAAAACTATCAAAGAGCCGGGCATGGTGGTACATGCCTTAAATCCCAGCAATCAGGAGAGAGGGGCAGGCGGATCTATGTGAGTTCAAGGCCAGCCTGGTCTACATAGCAATTTCTAGGACAGCTGGGGCTACAGGGAGACACTGTCTCAAAAAAACAAACAAATAAACAATACTATCAAAGAAGAATATTTTCTATTTCAATAGAAACAAAGTGATTGGTCATTCATAAACCCCTGAAGTATATATAACATAATCTTAGAACAGAACTTACAGGATCATGAATGGCACCAAGGCAAACTTTCAAGGGCATGGTTTTAAAACACTCTCCTAAAATCCACCCATAAGATGATAAGAGTTGAGGCTGGAGAGGTGGATCAATGGTGCTGTTCTTGCAGAAGACCTGGGTTCAAATCCCATTCCCACAGCGTAGTTAACAACCATCCATAACTCCAGTTCAGGATGCCGTCTTCTATCCTCTGCAGGCACTGCATGCTATGGGGTGCACTTACATGCATACAGGCACAACACTCATACACATAAAATAAAATAAATTTGTTTTTGGTCTTTTTGAAACAGGGTCTCCTTGTAACCCCATAATGGAACTCATTATGTAGACCAGGCTGGCCTTGATCTCAGAGATACACCTGCCTCTGCCTCCCCAAGTGCTGGGATTAAAGTGTGTGCCACCACTCCTGCCTTTGATTTTTTTTTTTTTTTTTTTTTGAGACAGGGTCTCCCTGTAGCCCCAGCTGGCCTGGAACTCACCCCGTAGACCAGACTGGCCTTGAACTCACAGAGGTCCACCTGCCTGTGCCTCCTGAGAGCTAGAATTAAAGGTGTGTGCCACCACACCTGGCTTAAAAACGGTTCTTAGCCGCCATGTGGATGCTGGGAATAGAACCTGGGTCCTCTGCAAGAGCAGTTGGCGCTCTTAATCACTGAGCCATCTCTCCAGCCTCTTAGTTATTCTTTAGAAAGGTGAACATTTACTTTGTTTCTCTTTTGTGGTTTTATTTTCGTGTATTTATTCTGCAATCGGACAAACACAGTGCACACCTAGGTTAATCTCCCAGTTAATAGCATATAATCCTAAAATTTTCTATCTACCATCTGTTAAGGATAATTCCTACTTATGAAACTGCAAGGTCAAAGGAGACAGGAATGGAACAAGTAAGCTAGTACTTAGTTAGAAAAGCTTGAGTTAAGCAATGAGGGAAAAGAAATCCTGGAAATGAGACAAAGAGCAGGACACAGACAGACCATGTCTATTCGTGGTGGGACCTCCACTTTTTCCTTCTGCATTAGCCATTACCAAGTCCTTGTGTACTTCTCCTGCATGTCCACGATTCTCCCAGGTGAACACATTCACCACTTGCCACCAAATGTTATTTAAACATATTTGAGAATTAGTGGATGGATAGCACCTGATTTAAAAGACTGGCGAGCTCCCATGTCAATACTGACAAAGCGCTTACCTATCAGGCACCCTGGGAGCAAAGCAGGATGTGGTAGAATGAACACAGAGAATGTGCTCAGGCCCAAGCTCCTGGACTTTGGCTTCCACTGCCTTCAGATCTGTCCGCAGCTCATCCCCTTCCAGAACGTTCTCTATCACCACGGGTTCAAAACCTAATGAAGCCAACCAGAAAGTTAAGAGTGAAAGACGAAATACAGGAAGACTCTAGAAATTTCCAAAGAAACATAATTGCACACCAGAACTTTAAATACTTATTTAACTGACACACCTCTCTTCTTGATGACTTAGTACTGGCATTAGTCACAAATAGGACAAAATAGTGTGAAGGCAACTAGACAATTAGGAGCATAACTATTTAACAGTCTGATATGACAGGAATGCAAGCATTACCAGATGTCCACACAAGTAATCTCCAGCAATACTCCAGTTTTGAGTTCATTTTATTTCAGAGAAGGGTATAAATAATAATGCATAATTAATAATTTGAGTATTGAAATAAATCACATCAACTTAGTCTTTTACCAGTAAAGAAGACAATAATTAATTTCAATAGCCTGGGGATCATTGGCCCATCTCATTGCTCACAGTGTAAAACATGTTTTTGAATTTTTAATTCAGGGGCTGGAGAGATGGTTCAGTGGTTAAGAGCGCCAGTTGCGCTTGCAGAGGCCCCTGGTTCAGTTACCAGCACCTACACAGCAGCTAACAAGTCTGTAACTCCAGTTCCAGGGGAACCAATGCTTTCTGATTTCCAAAGGCATTGCACAACATGGGTGCACTTATATAAAGACAGTCATACACATAAAAATTAAAAAGCAAATAAAAAATTAAAAACAATGCCGGGCATTATGGCGCACACCTTTAATCCTAGCACTTGGGAGGCAGAGGCAGGTGGATCTCTGTGAGTTCAAGGCCAGCCTGGTCTATAGAGCGAGTTCCAAGACAGCTGGAGCTACAGGGAAACCCTGTCTCAAAAAGACCAAAAAAAAAAAAAGTAACTAAAAAATTAAAAACAAATTTTTAATTCAAACAGTATACTTAACTAGCATATAAGGATCACCCCACAAATTATAATTATGAAAACTTTAATGATAAATGTTCAAGTATCTATAAATGTAAAAGTCGCATAAAGACTACCACAATTTTTGCTTAAAGTATGAAGACACATTTTGAGATCTCCTGAGCCCAGCGGCAGGAAGAGGGGGAGACAGGTAGGAACTGGGTGCCTTGGCGAGCTGATTGTTGATCCTTTGGTCCTGCTGTCTTTGGTTTGATTGGCCTTTGTGGCTGTGAGGTTGGAGTTATCCTCCCAGCTGGGATTAAAGGTGTGGTCTTTGGCTTGATTAGATCTAGTGGCTGTGGGGGCGGAGTTATCCTCCCAGCCGGTATTAAAGGCACGCTTGTGTGACTCTTGAGATTTGAGATCTCCTGAGCCCAGCGGCAGGTGGGGGGCGCGGGCTTGAAGAGCCCCCCACCAACTGAGATTACGAAAAGGATTCTGAAGGAGGCAAGCAAAGCACGCCTTTCAACACAGTAAAGAAGGCTTTAGGATTCACATCGGAATACAGGCAAGGGGAAAGCCCATATGCCAGAATCACGAAGAGACTACACTGGAAAGGGGAAGGAAAAATCCCATGCCAAGCTTTACAAACCCTATGGAAAACTCCTGCAGAGGGATCCCTCGGGGATTGCCCCAGGACACAGCATCAGAAAACACAATCTGGGGAACATACTTACAAGAACTACAAGATCATAAAGAACAAATAAAGAACTAAAAAGAGAATGAGGACCGGAGAGAGAGAGAATGACAAAGCTCCGGAAGGAAGTAGAACACTTGAAAGATCCCATGCTGAAAAAAGAAAAAGAAACCCAACCAGCAAACAAAAGAGCTACAAAAAAGAGATCGAGAAGCTCCAAAAAGAATTAGAAACACTAAAGAAATCAATCAGAAGAGGAAAGGAAAAAGGAAATCAAACACTCATCCATTCAAAGAGAGGAACAGGAAATGAAAAAAGCCTCAGAAGCAGAATGGCAGGAAGCAGGAAACAAAGAATATCAGACCTTGGAAGATAACACAGAACAAACTAAAAACCTCAAGGGTAAGATTATGAAAATTTAAAAAATACACAAAAATGGAACAACCAGGAGCGTGTGGGACACTATTGAAAAGATCAAACCTCCACCAATCATAGGAAATGTAGGAAGGAGAAGAATTCCCAAGAGATAAGGTTTCATCCAGATCTTCAAACAGAGAATAATAGATGAAAACTTCCCTAGACTAAAAAAGGACAAACCCAATACCAATACAAGAAGCACACAGAACTCCAAACAGGACAAGATCAGAAAGAAATTCTCCACGCCACATCATAGGTAAAATGCTAGGGGGACACCCTAAACAAAGACAAAATTCTTTAAAGCCACAAGAGAAAAACAACAAGTGTCCTATAAGGGGAACCTATCAGAATAACAACGGACTTCTCATGGTAAATGATGAAGGCAAGAAGAACCTAGAGCAAAGCTTTCCCAGTTGTGAGGGCCAATGGATGCCAGCCCAGGTTACTATTCCCAGCAAAAATGTCAATCATAGGTGAAGGAGAAGGAAAATCTTCCAGACATAAACAAGTTGAAAGAATTACATATGTCCGGAAAACCAACCCTCAGAGAAACTTGAAGCAATTCAAAAGAACAGAAGAAAGGAGCAAACCAACCCCAGGCACCTAGAAGGAGAAATTAATAAAAGTATATTTGCAGAAGTAGAAACCTAATTCAAAACCGCAGATGGATAATAGGCAAAAAGGCAGCAACACAAATCTATCAGTAACAACATTAAATATTAATATTAAATATTAATGGACTAAATTCCCCAATCAAAAGACAAAGACTGGGAGACTGGATTAGGAAACAAGAATCCATCGATATGCTGTTCGGTACAAGAAACACCATCTTACCTTCAAGGACAGGCCACCACCTTAAAGTGTAGGGATGGAAAAAAAATATTCCAAGCAAATGGTACCAAAAGAAAGCAGGTGTTGCTATTTTTTAATATCGGATAAAATAGACTTCAAAGTTAAAAGAAATCAGAAGAGACAAAGAAGGCCATTCCATTTTCATCAAAGGAACAATCTCCACTAAGAAGATTTGCAACAATTATTGAACATATATTGCTCCAATCTTTGGTGCACCAAACTTTATAAAGACAAATTCCTCCAGGACCACAAGTCACAGACTAACCCCCAGCACACTCATAGTGGGAAGACTTCAATACCCCACGAGTTCCTTGGATAGGTCAACAGGACAAAAATTAAACAGAGGAGGACATCTGAACTGGAACGATATGATACACCAAAATGGACCTCATAGACCTCTACCGAACATTCCATCCTTATACCAGAGGAATTTACACTTTCTACTCAGCACCCCACGGAAACATTCTCCAAAATCGACCACATCCCGTACCTTGGGACATAAAAGAAACCTCTACAAATACAAAAAGATTTGAAATAATTTCGTGCATCCTGTCAGACCACAGGGCAATGGAAAGCTCAACATCAACACAGGACAAGCCCTCCTGCCTACAAGAACACATGGAGTACTAAACAACACACTCCTTGATAATGAATGGGTCAAGGAAAGAGATTAAAGAAGAAATAAATAAAAACATTCCTGGAACTGATTGACAAGGGACAATACAACACAACAAAAGCCTATGGGATACCTTTAAAAGCAGTCCTAAGAGGGAAATTATAGCCCTGGGTGCCATACATTAGGAAAAACAGAAAGAGCACAACGAATTGATCTAACACTACAGCTAAAAGCACTTGAGAAGGCAACAACAGATGAACCCTAAATGCCAACAGACAGGAAGAATAACAAAATCAGAGCAGAATCAATGAACAATAGAAACAAAGAAACTAATACAAAAAATCATTGAAGCCAAAAGTTGGTTCTAAGAATAAACAAGATAGAAAAAAAAAAAAAAAAACAGACCTCTAGCCCAGTTAACAAAAAAGAAAGAAGGAACAAACCTCCAAATTCAATACAATCTGTGATGAAAAGGGAAATATTCACAACGGACAAGAAAAAGATCAAGAAAAATTTATGATGGGGAATATTACAAGAACCTATATTTCTACCAAGTTGAAAATCTAGAAGGAAAATGGCACATGAAATACTGAAATCTTGGGAATCTCCAAAGCTTGGCCAAGAGGAAACCAGCAGCTTAAACAGAAACCCCCGCTAACATAGGAAGAAATAGAGGATGTAGTTAGAAGCCTTCCAACTAAAAAAAGCCAGGCCCAGACGGTTTCACAGCAGAATTCTATAAAACATTTTCAAAAGACCTACAACCATTATTTTCTGAAACTGTTTAGAAGTATACAACAGAGGAATTTCTCCCAATTTTCTTCTATGAAGCCAAACATTTACTCTATTTTACCAAAAAACCAGGCAAAGATCCAACTAAAAAGGAGGATTATAGACCATCTCCCTCATGAACACAGATTTGCCAAAAATTACTAAAGCAGGAATACTGGCAAATCGGCAGTTTTATCTCAGACCCACATCAAGAAGATTCATCCATTCATGACCAAGTTGGATTCCATACCCAGAGATGCAGGGATGGTTCAACATACGAAAATTCAATAAACATTCATCAAAACAAAATGGAATCAAAAGACAAAAACCACACCATCATTCTCAATTGATGCTGATAAAAGCCTTTGACAAAAAGTCCGCCATCCCTTCATGCTTTTAAAGTCCTAGAAGGAATTGGTATGGATGGGCTTCATTCCTCAATGTAATCAAAGCCATTATACAGGAAACCCACAGCCAATATCATCCTAAACGGGGAAATGACCAAGAAACATTCCCTTTAAAGGTCAGGAATCCGGCAAAGGCTGCCCCCTATCCACCACTCTACTTCAACATAGTGCTTGAAAACACTTGCTAGAAGCAATAAGGCAAGAAAAGGATATTAAAGGTATACTAATTGGAATAAGGAGGAAGTCAAACTATCCCTATTTTGCTGATGATTATGATTGTTTACTTAAGGAATGCAAAAACTCCACCAAGAAACTACTAGAAACAATCTAAACAGCTTTAGCAAAGTTGGCAGGATACAAAAATTAACCTTAGAAAAATCAGAAGGCCTTTCTTTACACCAAGAACAAAGCAACTGGAGAAAGAATTCAAATAGACCTTCCACTCACAATAGCCTCAAAAAACAATAAAGAACCTAGGAACAAACCTAACCAAGATACCAAAGACCTTCTATTACAACAAAAAATTAAACCCTTAAGGAAAGAAAGAAATTGAAGAAGACCTCAAGATGGAAAAATCCTCCCAGCTCAGGATGGGAAAATAAACATTTGTAAAAATGTCCATTTTACCAAAACTCTTGTATAGATCTAATGCAAATCCCAATCAAAATTCCCCAAGACCTTCTTCACAGTGCTTTGGAAACAAAAGTTCTTAATTCATTTGGAAAAAACCAAAAGACCCCCGAATAGCTAAATCAATTCTGAGTGAAAAGATCTACACAGGAAGGGTTCTCTATACCAGATTTTAAAACTATACTACAGGGCATATAGTCATAAAAACAGCCTGGTACTGCGACAAAAACAGACCTGTTGGACCAATGGAACAAAACCGAAAGATCCAAATCTGAGCACATACAATTTCAGCCATCTCAATTGACAGGGGGCCAAGAAACCACCAATGGAGAAAAGACAGCATCTTCAGCAAGGGTGTTGGCAAAACTGATCACCCACTTGTAGAGAATGAAATTAACCCCTACCTCTCACCCTGTACAAAAGTCAAACCCAGATTGGATTAAAGACCTCAACGTTGAACCCCAAAACTCTGAGGTGAATAGAAGAAAAAAGTTGGCAGCAGGACTACAAAGACATAGGCGTAGTAAAAGGCTTCCTAAATCAGACAGCAGGCTGCCGCACAAGAATTAAGGTCGACAATTGACAAATGGGACCTTCATTCAAACTCAAAGCTTTCTGTACATCAAAAGAAAAATCAAGGAAGTTGAAGAGAAATCCCACAGAATGGGAGAAACCTTCACTGCAGATACATTCTGACAAAGCATTTGATTTCCAGAATATATAAACTACTCAAAAAACAAAGAAAAAAGAACACAAATGGACCCGCTCAATAGATGGAGAAAAGAACTGACAGAGGACTTCACAAGTGAGGAATTAGAGATGGTCTGAGAAACACCTCAAGAACCTGGCTCAACAATCCTAATCATTAAGGAAAATGCAAATTGAAAACCACTTAAGATATTCATCTTACTCCCAATAAGACTGGCTAGGGGATCAAGAAAACCAAATGATACCAAGTGCTGTAGAGGTTGTGTGGAAACAGGGGAACACTCATCCACTGCTGGTTGGGAATGTAACTTTGTACAGCCACTATGGAAAGCAGTGGGAGAACCCTTTGGAAGACTTGGAATAAACTTTGCCACCTGACCAGGCCATACCACTCCTGGGCATGTACCCTCAGGACTCACCCCACCACAGAGAACATGCACGGCCAATGTTTATTGCAGCTCTCTTCACAATAGCAAGGAGCTGGAACCAACCTAAATGCCCCTAACTGACGAGTGGATAGAGAAAATGTGTACATCTTACACAGCAAATGGATTTATGCAGCATGTAAAGAAAGACGACATCACGAGCTTTGTAGGAAAATGGCTGGGGCTAGAGGACTCATCTGAGTGAAGTAACACAGCCCAGAGAAACAAACGATGCATGGTATAACTCATCTGTTGGCTGCTAGTGCCAATTACCCAAAATTAGTTTGTAAGTATTTCTTGTGTAGGGCCCCCCTGAGCTTTTGTACAAAAGCAGTTGGCATAATGCATTTTTGGAAACAACAACAACATCAACAGAAATATGCATCAAAGGAATGACTGAAACTGTGAACTTTCTGCTCAAAACAGTAACTTTCCCCATGGAAAATATTGAAGAAAGACTAAGAGATGAAAGCATGTTTTGGCAGAATGCACAAGCTCTGGTGGGGGGGAGATGCGGGAACATGTGGTTCTAGATTTTGTTTAAAAAATAAATAAATAAATTTAGGTGAAAAAAAAAAGTATGAATACACAACACAGTTAACTTCTCATTTATCTACCTCTATATTAAAAAAAAAAAAAAAACACGATTGTCTTCTTTACCTGCAGTAATCATGGACTTAAAGCAGGACTTCTGGTCTACTCGTGGCCATATGATATACTTTGCTTTTGGTCTTTTGTGTCGTAGTGTCAGGAAACACAAGGTTAAACTCATGCCAGTTGCCATGGGAACTACAAAGCAATTGGCCACTGAATGGACACCTACAAACAAGAAATAAAGTGAATTCATTATTCCATTAAACACCAATGCCCTTCCTGAAGAGATGACAGATTCCTTTTCCCATAATCTGGCTTGTCCTCCTAGTGGCTCATCTACATTTGCTCTTAAGAAACTCGCTGCTGGGGCTGGAGAGATGGCCTAGGGCTGCTCTTGCAGAGGACCTGTTGTTTCGTTCCCCAGCCACCCACATGTCGGCTGAGAACAGTCTTTAACTCAGTTCCAGGGGAATCACACCCCTCTTCTGACCTCCGCGCACTGCACGACACGGAAGTTGCACAAACCTGCATGGCAGACAGTACATTCAGAACACATACGAAGAATAATAAAATTAAAAAAAAAAAAAAAGAAAACTCGCTGTTAAAGTCATTCTCTGGGGTTTAGCTCTGATTTCTGTCTTACTCTGAAACGCTTTTTACATGTGTGTTCCTTTTTTTTTTTTTTTTTTTTTTTTTTTTTATTTCTGTATTGTGTGATGAATTGTACTGTCTGCATGCAGGTCTGGCACCCATGTCATGCCGTTGGAGTTAAGAAGAGGGTCTCGGAATTCCCCTGGAACTTTTGGGAGTTCTCCTGGAGTTGGAGTTTACAGACGGTTCTCGGCCGCCATGTGGGTGCTGGGGATCGAACCCGGGTCCTCTGCAAGAGCGTCGGTGCTCTAACCGCTAGGCCACCCCTCCAGCCCCCATGTGTGTCCTTTCAAAAGCTGCTCATATTCTTTTTGGTAAGTGTTAATACACAAAACTAGATAGAAGCATGCTTGCTATCTGCTCTCCAATCACATCATGAAAACATGGTACATACCAGCCAGCTTTATGATGTCAAGCACCAAAGAATTGGTAATTTTGTTCAAAAGGCTGGAGCCTGCAGCTTTGGGTTGCACAGCAGAGATATCACCGGATCGCCCAATTCCATGAATGAACCTATGCAAAAAACGGGCCAAAAACTGGACGAATACATTCAGTATTCAAACGGTCAATACATGGGTACACAAATATAAACGCGAAAAGTTACCAGAGGCAGCATTTGGCTCTTATACACACATTTCATACACTAATAATGTGAAATGCCTCATGTTGAAACAACTTTGATGTTGTGGTAGCTAATCTCATGTTGTGGTAGCTAATCTCCGAAGACAACCGTCATCCACTCCTTTTCTCGCATGGCTTCCTTACTGACTTGACTGAGAAGAATGTGGCAGAAGTGATTAGATCTTCTAAGTTCTAGAAAGTCCTGAGAACCAATGCCTCCACCAGGCATCTTAAAGCTTTTAAGAAAAGCCAGGTGTGGTGGTGCACGCCTTTAATCCCAGCTCTTGATAGGCAGAGGCAGGCAGATCTGTGTTCAAGGTCAGCCTGGTCTACAGAGTGAGTTCCTGGCCAGCCAGCTGGGGCTACAGGGAGAACCTGTCTCAAAAAAAAAAAAAAAAAAAAAAAAAGTTCTTAAGGGAGTACATATTTCTCAAGAAAAGGTTAAAGACAGAAACAATCATGTTCAAAAGCACTATAAATTAATAAATGGTTTTAAGAACTGATCAAAAGTTCTCTGAAATAATGCAAATAACTTAATAATCTAATACACCTTCTCCTCCACTGACTGCAAAACATGAGGTATGTACAAAGTGGGATTCTGAGAGCAATAAACAATGCTTTGAAATTCATTACTCTCCAATAAAATCTGAAGGACTAAAAGGAAATATGGCTAGACATGATGGTCCAGCACACTTTTAATCCTAACATTCAGGAGGCAGAGGCCAGTGAATCTCTGTGAGTCTGAGGCCAGCCGGATCTACATACTGGGTTCCAGGCCAGCTACCACTAACCAGTGAGACTGTCTAAAAAAAAAAAGAAAATATGAGAAAATGTAAACAACTACAATGTATGTTGTTAACTAAAGTTCCCAGGAAATAAAAGTCACAGATACATTAAACATTCTACAACGCTGACTAAAATTTCCATGGTTTTAGAGTTGGAATGTTGCAGGTCCAGAACAAAGTATCCTCTCTGTATAACTTAACATCCTGTGACTATTAGGTAAATCACTTTGGAACACAGAGAATCTAGCTTCTACCAACCCAGAAGCAAGAATGTCATCAGACAGCACCTGAGGCCTCTACCAGGTTTTTCTCTGGTCTGCTACAGCCTGCCTACCTCTGTATTCCCACTAGGACTTAAATTTAAAGTGTGCTAACTTATGACTTTATATACTTAATAGAAAAACGTCATGAAATTGTTCCCACAGTAGAACATTGTTTTGGGGTAACCTGTAATCTCTGCTCAGGACCACTCATATCTGAATCTAGAATAACTCTTACTCCATTTGATGTGAGAATTGTGCTTTTTGAGTTGACAATAATAACCTTTTAGAACCAAACAGATTTATCAGTTTAAACAGTATCAGAACATAGAGCCTGTGCTGTCTGTTAACCATCCAGTCTGTTAACCACATATTAGAACTCCTCTATAGTCTTGAAAAGCACCTGGCCATGTGACTAGGGAAGATGTGATCTGCAAATGGATACTTTCATAATTTAGAAAGAACACTTATGCTGGCTCATGCCACAGTGGTTAAGAGCACTGGCTGCTCTTGCAGTTCAGTTCCACATGATAGCAGCTAACAGTAACTCCACTTCCAGGGGACCTCATGTCCTCTTCTGGGTTACACAGGCATTGCACTTATATACAAGCAGGCAAAACCATAAGTACACGTAAAATTAATTAATTAACTAAAATTAAGAGATAGCCCACAGTAGAAATGAAAAGGTACATTTTAAAAAATTGTCATCATTGTTTTAAACCCCTCCCCCAAGGGGAAAAAAATGTTTTCAGTAGTTTTTAAAAACATACCTGTAATGACGACGAGCAACCAAGGCTGAGGCCACTCTCCCTTCCCTTTCTCCCACACCACAATTACCCAGGAAATTGTTGCTGTCCATGATCGCAAGCTCATGTAAAAAGAGTTCAAGTGTACTTTCATCCCATCCATCCTCTGGACACTTGCCCTTAAAAAAAAAATAATTACAATCAGGAAAATCACTGATCCTGAAAACCTACCATCAAAGTACTTGAATGTTTCAGTATCGTTTTCGCCGAGCACCCTAATTCCTCAAACTTGGACATAAACTCAGCAACTAGGAGAAAACCTCCGACTGGTAAACAGTCCAAGTTTGCGAAATTCAAGTGCAAGACCGGGGAGCGCTAGGCGGGGGGTGGCGGACCTGCAGGTGGACGGAGTTCGTTTACAGCAGCACGTGTTTCCGGAGTGGTCCAGAGGAAGGACGTGGACTTTGGTCGTCAACAAACAGTGAGGAGCCACGGCTTCCCCACCCCCCAGGGAGGCGGAGAATCGGGGTCCCCGCGCCCCTGGGGCGCTGCGTGCGCGGCGGACTGGCGGGGCTGGCAGGTGGACGTCGCGGAGCGGCGACAGAGGGGCACCGCGGCGGGCGGGGGCGCGGAACCCGGGCGGGGCCAGTGAGTGGCGTACCTGCTCCAGAAGCAGCCGGATGAGATGCTCGTGAGCACGCCGAGCCTCGCAGCCCTGCCGCACGTAGGCCGGGGACACCCGCCGCTCACCTGCCGCGAAGTTCTCGGCGTTCATGACAGCGCCCGTGGGGAGCGGACGCGCGCCCGGGGACAGGACGCAGAGGGCCGCACAGACGGTACGGCAGGGCCTAGGGACCAAAGCAAAACGCAAAACACCGCGCGG
The DNA here is from genome assembly GCA_009823505.1 of Rhizomys pruinosus. NCBI lineage: Eukaryota > Metazoa > Chordata > Mammalia > Rodentia > Spalacidae > Rhizomys > Rhizomys pruinosus. Next base: position 335,444 of record VZQC01008640.1, on the reverse strand, counting down.
AGCTTCTGCGCATGCGCGGAGCGGCTACCTGGTCTGGGAAGAAATTGGAACCTTTGAGTACAGTGAGTTCAGATGGCTTTAGGAAGGAGAAAAGGGCGGTGCTGAGGTCAGCCCCGCCTAGCTGAAGTGGCTTGAGCTTGGCGTTCTGACTAGGAGAACAGTGCAGTTACAGAGAAGAGCTGAGAAGACTGACATGTGGTCTTCCCAAGAAATAAAATTTTCTCCAGGCGTGGTGGTGGACGCCTTTGATCCCAGCACTCAGGAGGCAGAGGCAGGAGGATCTCTGTAAATTCAAGGCCAGCCTGGTCTACAACCTGCTAGCTGGTTGACCTTGTACAGAATCTGTGCTTCATTTAGCCTTGCTCAGACTCTATCAAATTCCAGAACCTTCCAACCTTACCTTGGTATTTCAGTATTTACTACTGTCTAACAACCTGTATGAAATGATTGCGTCCCACTACTTTTTGCTTTTGCAACATAGGTATTTTTAGCCATGACACTGGTTACCCATATTGCCATAGGACAAGAAAAAGAAATTAAAGTCAAGTTAAACATCCCTGAACTAGAACTGGCTAACTAAAGCCGGCCTTGAGCTCACTATGTTTTCCAGGTTGGTCTTGAACACAGCCATGTTCCAAACAGCTCCATGTTTTTGATGATTCCCATGAAGTGGGACTACAACTCCAAGCAGCACTTATGCACAAATAGACCCCAGGGGATTTGTAGCTGGGGATTCCTAATGAAGGTAGCTGCTCAACTTCTTTAGGTTATAGAAGGCTTGGATTTTAACACTCATCCACCGCTGGTGGGAATGTAAACTCGTACAGCCACTATGGAAAGCAGTGTGGAGAACCCTTGGAAGACTTGGAATGAACTTGCCACCCGACCCAGCCATACCGCTCCTGGGCATGTACCCTCAAGACTCACACCACCACAGAGATACATGCACGGCCATGTTTATTGCAGCTCTCTTTACAATAGCAAGGAGCAGGAACCAACCTAAATGCCCCTCAAATGACAAGTGGATAGAGAAAATGTGGCACATCTACACAATGGAGTTCTATGCAGCAGTAAAGATGACATCATGAGCTTTACAGGAAAATGGCTGGAGCTATAGGACATCATGCTGAGTGAAGTAACACAGTCTCAGAAAAACAAACAATGAATGGTATCCCTCATCTGTGGATGCTAGTGCCAATTACCCAGTTGTAAGTATTTCTTGTGTAGGGCCCCCTGAGCTTTTGTTCAAAGCAGTTGGGTGTAATGCATATTGGAAACAACAACAACAGAAAGGACTGCATCAAAGAACTGACTGAAACAGTGAACTTCTGCTCAAAACAGTCAACTTCCTCATGGAGAATATTGAGAAAGTCTGAGAAAGAGATGAAAAGCATGTTTGGCAGAATGCATGAGCTCTTGCGGGGTGGGGGAATGGGCGGGAACACAGGTCTAGATTTGTTAAAAAAATAAAAATAAATTTATGTGCAAAAAAAAAAAAGGCTTGGATTTGAAGTGTCCATATCCTTGGGTTTCTTTTCTGATGATACTGGAGTATTGCAATTCTTCTAATACAAGACCTCCAGCTGTGGCTTTGAGCCTTGCCTTTGCTGTCTTTTAAGGGGTATGTGGGATATTTGGGCAAGAGTTTGGTAAGATATATCTACTTTTTCAAGTTCTTACTCTTATTTTTCCCCCTATGTCAGTAAGTTATCTGTCCATCTTTAATTTGAGGTATACATCAGGTATAATGGAGAAGACAGAGGTGTACTCAGAATAGGTACTGAGAAGAATCGCATCTAAGACATACCCTTGTCCCATTCCTTAAGGGCTAATCCAATGGCACAGGTCAGGGGCCTGGCCAGGGGACCCAAAAGGAGCCCCTATGGAAGGTGGGTTCGCCTCAAGATACCTTGCTTTTCCTTCACAGAATTCCCGCTGCCTAGTGCAGTCCCAATAGCCAAGCCACCAGGAGGTTCTGCTGGGTCTTTTGTCTTTCCTATTTCTTTTTCTTCTGTTTTTCTTTTGGATGCTGGCCAGAGCCTACCCATGCTTTTAAACTCCCTAACTAACCTTGGACCTCCTTCCTTCTTTTCTAAATGCCCCTGCAGGCTCAGGTGGCAGACGACCCCCACAGCCTTATCTCAATGGCCCTGCAGGCCCCCTGCCCACTTGTCTGACTGACACCCCCCCCCAGGGCGCCTTATCTCAGGCAGCATGGCTTTTGTTCCTTCCCTACACTCTCCTCTCTTCCAGGCAGCTGTGAAATTTACAGCTCACCTGCCCTGGGGTTTTCTAATAAATTGTTCTGTAGCTTCAGTTTGAGTCTGTTCTTTGTCCTTGAGTTTCTGGTTTGTGTTCATTCTTTATTAATATTAATATTATTATTATTAATGAGAATAAAAACCTCAAGATGGGACCCTCAACTTTCCAGTTATCATACAAAGTCTCCGTTGGGACATCTCAAGATTTCCAGTAACATTTCTTTCTAGCTTCAGTTAACAGGTAAAGAAACCTGTTCTTGGGGCTGGAGAGATGGCCTAGCAGTCAGGAGTGCAGACCACTCTTGCAGAGAACCCGGGTTCCATCCCCAGCACCCACATGGCAGCTGAGAACCATCTTTAACTCCAGTTCCAGGGGAATCCAACACTCTCTTCTGACCTCCACGGCGTTGCACAACAGGGGTGCACAAACCTACATGCAGACAGTACATTCAAACACAAAAAATAAATAAAATTAAAAATAAAAAAGAAACCTGTTCTTACAACCCTAGTGGCATCAATACAACTTGATTGTGAATGATGAATCCTCTGTACATTTAAGAAATAATCCCTTTGGGGCTGGAGAGATGACTCAGTGGTTAAGAATGCGTACTGCTCTTGTAGAGAACCCAGGTTCAGTTTTCACCATCTACACATGGCAGCTCCAGCTCCAGCATATCCAGTGCCCTCTATGGCTTCCTCTAACACTGTGCATACATACACATACAATGAGAGAGAGAGAGAGTCATGAGGCAGAAGCAGGTGAATCTCTGAAAGACGGAGGGCAGCCTGGTCTACACACTGAGTTCCAAGCCAGCTGGTGCTACAAAGCCCTGCCTCAAGAAAGAGAGAGAGAGAGAGAGAGAGAGAGAGAGAGAGAGAGAGAGAGATTCTTTTGTGAACTTGAGAGCCATTATTTCCTGATTTCTGTGGTGTAAATCATAATTAATGTCAAATTACCAACACAATATTGTTAAAGAGTTGAAAAGAAATCACAGTACACCATTACATTATATGCAGTACATATTTACATTGTATTTCAGTACATAATTTAGTTTTTAGGCTATTGTTTATTATATTTAGGGTATTGTTGCTTGTTGTATATACCACAGCAAAAACCAACCACTTCCCATTCAAAAGTTCACAATCATTGTGTGTGTACAGTTGCTGCCACACACACATATATACATATATATAAAGACATATATATGTGTATGTATGTATATATCCATATCCCTCACTGATGATTCTGATAAACCAGGTCTAGCCTTCCTGCCAGATCTCACAGTTGCACCTACTGTTGAAACAAAAGCATAGTTCTCACCTCAAAGGAGATAAGAAATAGTTTATTCTGGAGCCAAAAATGAGTGAGTGACCATGGCCCAGGAACACATATTCCGGTTACCCCAAATTCCATGTTCCAGTATGGAAGCAGTTTCACGAAGTTTTTATAGTAACAGAACAAAGAAAAGGCAAAGTCAAGACACTTTTCAAGTACATTGGGAAATACATTCAGCAAGCAGGTCATAGCAAAGCGGGGGCGGGGGCAGGATCCTACTATAGGTCTACAGCTTCCAGATGTTGTCTGATAACATCCTCAACTTTTGATTGGTGGAAATAGATGTTTCTTTGTTAAGCTAATACATTCTATTAGTCACAAAATGTTAAGATCAGAAACAGGTGGACAAGGATTGGCTATTTGGGGGTTAAAGTTAGCCCAATATAAACTATAGATAGCCTCTGGATCAGCAATATTCTAAACTCTCCTCTCAATGAAGTGTTGATCAGTTGGTCAGACTTGCAGGAATTTGAGATGCAGGATTTTTAGGGGAACTTTCATTCACACTACTAAAAACAGACAAGATCAGAAAAGAAATTCTCCACGCCACATCATAGTTAAAGTGCTAGACACCCAAAACAAAGACAAAATCCTTAAAGCCACAAGAGAAAAACAACAAGTGACCTATAAGGGGAAACCTATCAGAATTACAACTGACTTTCTCATATTGCAACCTATGAAAGCAAAGAAGACACAGAAGAACCTGGAGCAAAGCATTCCCAGTGTTTTTAAGGAACAATAGATGCCAACCAGGTTACTATCCCAACACACATGTCACTTATATGAAAGGAGAGAGAAAAACTCCTATGACATAAACAAGTTGAAAGAAAGAATACATGTCCAGAAAACCAACCCTTCAGGAACTTGAAACATTCAAGAGGACAGAAGAAAAGAGCAAACCATCCCCAGGCACCTAGAAGAGAAATCTAATAAAAGCATAACTGCAGAAGTAGAAACCTAAACCCAAAACCGCAAATGGATAATACGGCAAAAAGGAGCAACACAAATCTATCAGTACCATAATATGTACATAACTAAATAGTTAATGGACTTAAATTCCCCAATCAAAAGACAATAGACTGGGAGCTTGGATTAAGAAACAGAATCCATCTATGCCTGTTCGGTCTTAAGAAACACATCTTACCTTTCAAGGACAGGCCACCACCTTAAAGTGAGAAGGTGGAAAAAAATTTCCAAGCAAATGGGTACCTAAAAGAAAAGCAGGTGTTGCTATTTTTTAATATCAGATCAAAATGACTTCAAATAAAAAGAATCAGAAAGAGACAAGAAGGCCATTCCATTTTCTATCAAAGGAACACATTCACTCAGAAGATTTCACAATTATTGAACATATATTGCCCCAAATCTTCTGGTGCACCAAACTTTATAAAGGACATTCTCCAGGAACAAGTCACAGCACATAACCCCCAGTCACACTCATAGTGGGAGACTTCAAAACCCCACCTGAGTCTTTGGATAGGTCACATGGACAAAGAATAAACAGAGGAGACATATGAACTAAACGATATGATTACACCAAAATGGTACCTCATAGACATCTACTTGAACATTCCATCCAAAATACCAGAGGAATACACTTCTACTCAGCACCCCCGGAAACATTCTCCAAAATCGAGCCACATCTACTGGGGCACAAAAAGAAACCTCACAAATACAAAAAGATTGAAACTAATTTCTGCAATCCTTCAGACCACAGGTTACAATAAAGCTCAAATCAACACAGGACACAGCCCTCCTCGCCTACAAGAATACATGGAGACTAAACAACACACTCTTGATAATGAATGGGTCAAGGAAAGAGATTAGAAGAAAAAATAAAAAGCAATTCCTGGAAACTGAATGACAAGTGACAATACAACACAACAAAACCTATGGGATACCTTAAAAGCAGTCCTAAGGGGAGTTTATAGCCCTGGTTGTCTACATTAGGAAAAACAGAAAAGAAGCACAATGTAATGATCTAACCTACAGCTAAAACACTTGGGGGCAAAACAGATGAACCCTAAAGCAACACGACGGAAAATAACAAAAATCAGAGCAGAATCAAGAACAATAGAAACAAAAACACTATACAAAAAATCATTGAATCCACAAGTTGGTTCTAAATAAAAAGAGAAATAAAGAAAAACAAAAACAGACCTCTAGCCAGTTAACACAAAAGAAAGAAGAACAAACCTCCAAATTAAATACAATCTGATGATTGAAAAGGAACAATATCACAACGAAGACAAGGAAAAAAGATCACAGAAAAATTATATGGGGAATACTTACAAGAACTTATATCTACCAAGTTGAAAACCTAGAAGAAATGGACATGAAATATTGAAATCTCTGGGAATCCCAAAGCTTCAACCAAGAGGAAACCACAGCTTAAACAGAACCCCCATAAACATAGGAAGATAATTGAGAATGTCAGTTAGAACCTGCCCAACTAAAAAGCCCAGGCCCAGACGGTTTTCACAGCAGAATTCTAGAAAAACAATTTCAAAAGACCTACAACCCTGATACTGAAACTGTTTAGAGGATACAATCAGAGGGAATCTCCCAAATTCCTTCTATGAAGCCAGCATCACTTTTACCAAAAACCAGGCAAAGATATACCAACTAAAAAGGAGAATTATAGACCCATCTCTCCTAGAACACAGATGCCAAAAATTCTAAACAGGGTACTGCAAATCGCATATCGACCCACATCAAGAAGATCACCTCCATCATGACCAAGTTGGATTCATCCCAGAGATGCAGGGATGGTTACACATACAAAATCAATAAAATCATTCAAACGCATACAAAAAGAATCAAAGACAAAACCACACCCATCATCTCAATTGTGCTGAAAAACGCCTTGTACAAAATCCTGCCATCCCTTCATGCTAAAGTCCTAGAGGAATTGGATTGGAGGGCTCACTTCCTCAATGTATCAAAGCCCTATACAGGAAACCCACAGCCACATCATCCTAAACTGGGGAACACAGAAACATTCTCCTTTAGGAGGAACTCGGCAAGGCTGCCCCCTGTCACCACTCTCTTCAATATAGTGCTTGAAACCCACTTGCTAGAGCCTAAGGCAAGAAAAGGAAATTAAAGGGTACTAATTGAAAAAAGAGGAAGTCAAGCTTCCCTATTTGCTGATGATTATGATTGTTTACTCTAAGGGTGCTAAAAACTCCACCAAGAAACACCTAGACAGATTAACAGCTTTCAGCAAGTGGCAGGATACAAAATTAACTTAAAAAAATCATGGGCCTTGCTTTACAACCAAGAAAAAGCCACTGGAGAAAGAATTCAAAAGACCTCCACTCACAATAGCCTCAAAAACACAATAAATACCTAGGAACAAACCTAACCAAAGACACCACAAGATCCTCTACACACAAAAATTTTAAACCTGTAAAGAAAGAAATTGAGAAGAAGACATCAGAAGATGGAAAAACCTCCCATGCTCATTGATGGGAAAATTAACATTGTAAAAATGCCATTCTACCCAAAACTCTTGTATAGATTTAACGCAATCCCAATCAAAATCCCAAGAGTTCTTCACAGGCTTGGAAAAAAAAGTCCAAATTCATTTGGAAAAAACAAAAGACCCCGAATAGCCAAACAACCCTGAGCAAAAAGAGCTACACAGGGGGGTCTCTATACCAGACTTTAAACACTATACTACAGGGCTATAGTCATAAAAACAGCCTGGTACTGGCACAAAAACAGACCTGTTGACCAATGGAACAAAACCGAAGATCCAAATCTGAGCACATAACAATTTCAGCCATCTCATATTTGACAAGGGGGGCCAGAAGACACAATGGAGGAAAAGACAGCATCTTCAGCAAGTGGTGTTGGCAAACTGGATCACCACTTGTAGAAGAATGAAATTAACCCCTACCCTTGCCCTGTACAAAAGTCAACTCCAGATGGATCAAAGACTTCAAGTGAAACCCAAAACTCTGAAGGAATAGGAGAAGAAAAAGTTGGCAACAGAACTACAAGACATAGGTGTAGGAAAAGACTTCCTAATCAGACAGCAGCTGCTCAAGAATTAAGGTCAACAATTGAAAATGGGACCTCATTAAATCAAAAGCTTCTCTGTACAAAAAGAAACACTCAAGGAAGTGAAGAGAAATCCCACGAGTGGGAGAAACCTTCACACAGAAACATCTGACAAAGCATTGATTTCCAGAATATATAAAACTACTCAAAAAACAAAGAAGAAGAACTACTCAAAAACAAAGAGAAAAAAGAACACAAATGACCCACTCAATAGATGGACGAAAAGAACTGAACAGAGACTTCACAAGTGAGGAATTAGAGATGGCTGAGAAACACTTTAAGAATGTTCAAATAACTAACTCATTAAGGAAATGCCAATCAAAACCACTTTTAAGATATCATCTTACTCCAATAAGACTGGCTAGGAAAGAAAACCAAATGATACCAAGTGCTGGAGAGGTTGTGTGGAAAGGGAAACACTCATTCCCACTGCTGGTGGGGAATGTAAACTTGTTAGCCACTATGGAAAGCAGTGTGGGAGAACCCTTGGAAGACTTGGGATGAACTTTGCCACCTTACTCAGCACATACCACTTCCTAGAGCATGTTACCCTCAAGACTCACCCCACCATAGAGATACATGCACAGCCATGTTTATTTCAGCTCTCTTCACAATAGCAAGGAGCTGGAACCAACCCAAATGCCCCTAACTGACGAGTGGATGGAGAAAAAGTGTGTACCATCTACCCCATGGAGTTCTATTGCAGCAGTAAAGAAAGATGACATCATGGCTTGCAGGAAATGGCTGGAGCTAGAGACATCGTGCTGAGTGAAGTAACACAGTCCCAGAAAAACAAACGATGAATGTATCCCTCATCTGTGGATGCTTGTGCCAATTACTAGTTGTAAGTATTTCTTGTGCATGGCCCCTTGAGCTTTTGTCCAAGCCGTTGGGAGTGGATGCATATTGGAAACAACAACAACGACAACAACAACAGAAAGGACTGCATCGAAGAACTGCCTGAAACAGTGAACTTCTCTCAAAACAGTCAACTTCCTCATGGAGAATATTGAGACAAGACTGGAGAAAGAGATGAAGCATGTTTGGCAGAATGCATGGAGCTCTGGTGGGGTGGGGGGATGGAGGGGACACAGGTCTAGATTTGATAAAAAATATATATAAATAAATACATTTAAAAAAACAAATGGATAAAAAAATGTTGCACATGTCCTCAGTGGAATTACGTAGGCATAAAAAAATGAAATCATGGTATTTTTGTGAACATGAATAGAAGTAAAAATTATTGCTCACCAGAAGAAGTCAGAGTCAAAGACAAATACAGCATGTTCTCTCATATTCAGACCCTGCATTAATACTTAATATAATTTATATGCAGGGGATGCTTCATGAATCAAGGAGACAATAAGAGAGGAAAAAGGTCTTAAGAGGGAAGGAGCTGGGCGTGGTGGCGCACGCCTTTAATCCTAGCACTTGGGAGGCAGAGGCAGGGGGATCTTTGTGATTCATAGGCCCAGCCTGGTCTACAGATGTGAGTTCAGGACAGCTGGGGCTACTGGGAACCAGTCTCGAAAAGACCAAAAAAAAAAAAAAAAAAAAAAAGAGGGACAGAGGGTAATAGAATACATGTGACGTAAAAGCAAAGCTGGGCTTTGAGGGGAGAAAAGGGACCACTGAGAGGGAGGCAGGGGGTCGGAGGAAGGGAGTAGGGAAGGAGACTCAATAAGAACAAAGTACATAGATATGCCATCATGAATCCCATTGTGCTAATTTTTAAAAACTCATAGCTTGAAAACAAATCAGAATTCTGTACAACTGAAAAGCTAATCCATCAAGAACCTTCAAAGTGGGGATTTTAAAGAGGTCTTCCAGGCCAGGTAAGGTGGCACATGACTTTAATCCCAGCACTCAGGAGGCAGAGGCAGGCAGATCTCTGTGAGTTCCAGGCCATCTGGGGCTAAAGGGAGACCCTGTCTCAAAAAGACAAAAAAAAAAAAAAGATCTTCCACAAACAGCCAGTCTTCTGAAGCTGACACATGACCTTCAGAAACAAGCTGATGAGCTCGCAGCAGACAGCTTCCTCCCTGAGCGTTAAACCAAGGTCCCTGTCTAGTTCTTGTTATTGTTTAAACTCTTCTTGATTGTAATCGTTATTCTCGTTTTAGATAGGCCATAGCTTCTGGCCTCCCCCCTGGCTTCTTTTCTTGTTTTAATGTAGTCCAGAACAAACTCTAATGCCATTCCTAGGGTATCTCAAGTAATAGTCACTTCCTTCAGTCATACTGACTGCTCTATGCACCATCAATCATCACCAGCCCCACCATACTTCCTGTTATAGAAAACCGCAATTTTAATCTCATCAAACAGTTGGAAGAACAACCAATAATGCTCCCACTTGCAATTACCTGGACAAACGATCATAAACAAATCAACGTGTAGCTTTGCTTGTGACTATCTCTCCCTGAAAAAAAATTTGTTGAGTGTTAGTGATACTGTGGGGATTTCTAATTTGAATACAACCTTTGTGAGGTAATGGGGCACATGTTTGCCATGGAAGAGACTAGTTGAGAACCAATTATGTACCCCAGCTAATCTAAAATCTTGGTTCCTACCTCGTGTCATGAATCTAACTCCCCCACCCTGTGTCTTAATGTGTCCTCACTGAATCCTAGTTCCTCTTTGCTAGGACACCTAATGCTCTTGGCCTCAGACTAACCCTTCATATACTTTAAGAATGGTATTCCAAGCTATGTCTCTACCTAGTGATTTTAATTTTGTAAGTCACTAAGATTTAAATGCCTGACTCCGGCTGGAGAGATGGCTCAGTGGTTAAGAGCAGTGACTGCTCTTACGGAGAACCTGAGTTTAATTCCCACCACCCATATGGTAACTAACAACCATCTGTATCTCCAGTTCCAGGGGATCCAGTGTCCTCTTCTGACCTCTGTGGGCATTGCAGGACACTGGTGCACTTCCATGCATGCAGCAATATGCCCATACACATAAAATAAAAATAATATAAATTTTAAAAATCCTAACTCATACAAGCTCCCCGGAACAGGCCACTCATCATTATTCAGACATGCTCCCTAAGGAAATTACTGATTCATTGTTGATGCCGCTGAGAGGGATACAAATATAAATGAGTGCAGACAACTTATCATTAACCAAAGCAGGAGTTGTCAGGGGCACCGCTCCTCCACTAAATGAATACAGATCAGTTTCGAGAGCAGTGGTAGCCAAGCCTGTGGCTCTCAACTTCTTGCCTAGTCACAGTGGCACCTGCACCATCTTAAAAATGTCTTGTTCTATTTGTACCACTTAGAAAGACAAGGTAGAAAAGGCCTATATATAGCCTTAAGGAAAGAGCTGTTTTGCTGCCTTAAGTTGATCATTGTAGCTTGCAATATTTGTTCTCCAAGGCTGATTTGGGCAGCAGAATTCCTGGTTCTTTAAGTGTCTTAAAGGAACTATCATTTGTTATTGTTTTGCCAATATTATAATGATGCTGGTTCTTTGCCTTCTGTCTAGGGTCGTAAATTGTGTGCTGCCATCCTCTCAAACTATCACTTTGACACTAAAACAAGAATGTCAAAAAGATGTCATTAGAACATTGACCATGAAACAAATGATTAGTACCCAGGAAGTTAAGATATAGACCATACCCTCTCTAACTTGACCAATCTCTTGAAAGTAAGAAAATTACCCCCCAGAAAAACAGACTGAGAGATTGACTATGCAAATGAGCAATAGCCAAATCTCATAGGACAAGAGAACTTTGATGTATAATCTCTATAGATACCAGCGTAGGAACACAAACCACAGTCTCCGCATCATCAGACAGTTGGGACATGATCAGGGACCATTTTCCTTCTATGTTGTCCTCACATTCAACTCAGGATCATCACTGCCAAGCTAATCACGTAAGAGGACCCACTTGTTAGTTGCCTTCACCTTCGAAAAGCCAGCCTCCAGTCAGGGCATACCTATAACCTTTCTGTCCTGTATTTTTCCCATACCCCTGGCTACTTTTGAATCACAGCAATGATGACTGACTCCTTGATATAACAAGCTCCCAATAAACAACCTCTTGCTTTTTTCATGTAATCATCATTTATATATCCTTCATTAAATTAAAGGTGACCAATGATAAAATGCATTATGTATTCAACTATTGGGTCTTTCTATAGCATATTGAAAATAATGGAAAAAGCAAAGAAAATTTCTGGCATAATATATATAAGATCCATCCTGTTGTGTATGGAGACTAAGGTGTTGCATGTTAAAAGGTACAAGATGTATTCTTCCTTCAGGAATTATATTATTTACTTGGAAATCAAGCCATCAACTTTAAAAGATAGCCATAAGGACTTGTAGGTACAATGGGTTAAAAGCTACCTTTTTATAACCTGGTAAAGAAGAAAGTCAGTGGAGATGGAGAGATGGCTTAGCAATTGAGAGTACTGACTGCTTTGGCAGAGGACCTGGGTTAAATTCCCAACACCCACATGCAGGTAACAGCCACCTGTAACTCCAGTTCCAGGGGATTCAGACGCCCTCTTCTGACCTCTGCAGGCATCACACAATACAGGTGCACTTAGATACATGCAGGCAATAAACTCGTACACATAAAATAAAAATAACACAGAAAGTATTAAAGAAAAGGAGAAAAGAGTCAGAACAAGAAAATATCTAATTTATCCCAAAGAGATAAGGAGAGGACAAGCTTTGGAAATCCAGAAAGGATATGAAATGACACTTGGAAGTGTGTCTAGGGGCCAAGAGATGGCTCAGTGGTTAAGAGCACTGGCTGCTCTTGCAGAAGACCTGGGTTTGGTTCCCCAGAACCTGAATGGTGGCTAACGACAATCTATGACTCCAGCTCCAGGGTATCTAATGCCCTCTTCTGGCCTCTGCAGGCATTGCATGACATGGGCACTCTTACATACAGGCAGGAAAAACACTTATACATATCAAATAAAAATAAATAAAAACAAAAAACAAGCATGTCCAAAAAAAGATGGGTTATGCACACACAGCTTTAACTATGTAGACCCCTGGCCATTCGAAGCCGCGGCCACTTCTAAAAGGCAAGCCAGGCAAGAAACAAACAGACCCTCCTTCAAGACAAGCCCACAGCCCTCACAAGCCTCAAATCCAGTTCCAGATTTTGATGAGACAATGTTTCCTGTAGTTAATGAGTCAGCAATGGAGAGAAATGGTGTTTTGTCACTCTCTCCAGCTTGAAGGGTAGCAGCCAAACATCCTGAGAAGGAACCTCTTATTAAAACCCAAACTACCCTGGGGATCTGAGAACAAGGAACAGCACAGGTTAGGAAGCCTCAGTTTTGCCTCCCGCAGTCCCAAGATGAGAAGGGCCAAGGAAGTAGTCGTGGAAGGGCTGGACACAGACAGACCAAAGAGGCCACGGCAGGAGGCTTGCTGAAGCAGGGAAGCAAGCACAGCAAGAGAGCACCCCCTCGCTGTCTAGGGACAGAGTGCTTCACCTGAGAACAGTCTTGGACTTGGATAGCTCAGAGCCCAAGGTCAGAGTGTGGATCAAACTGAAGCCAGCAGCTACCAGCCATTCCCCGCTGGAGAGCCTGAGAAAGCCCATGTTCCCGTGGTGTACTGACATCCAAGACTGCATCCCATAAAGGAGGTCTCGAAAGTGTGGAGACAGGTCCTCCATCTGCACAGATCTCACTGATGTGCTTCCTGCACTCGGACCACTCGGGAGACACCCCCGTCTGGAACGTTAGCCACACCAGGGCTTGCTCTCAGACGAGTCTTAGGAGGGTAACAGTGGCTGCCCTGCCCACAGACAGCAAAGCTAATTCTATGTAGGGGATGTCGATGGCACACAAAGAAGGAAAGTCGTCAAAGTGAAGACCGCTCTGGTGGAAACCAGACATGCCTCCAACACAGACCGGACATGCCTCCAACACAGACCGGACATGCCTCCAACACAGACCGGACATGCCTCCAACACAGATCGGACGTGCCTCCAACAGACCAGACATGCCTCCAACACAGACCAGACGTGCCTCCAACACAGATCGGACATGCCTCCAACACAGACCGGACATGCCTCCAACACAGACCAGACATGCCTCCAACACAGACCGGACATGCCTCCAATAGACCAGACATGCCTCCAACAGACCGGATATGCCTCCAACACAGACCAGACGTGCCTCCAACACAGATCGGACACGCCTCCAACACAGACCGGACATGCCTCCAACACAGACCAGACATGCCTCCAACACAGATCGGACATGCCTCCAACACAGATCGGACATGCCTCCAACACAGACCAGACATGCCTCCAACACAGACCGGATGTGCCTCCGACACAGACCGGACATGCCTCCGACACAGACCGGACGTGCCTCCAACACAGACCGGACATGCCTCCAACACAGACCGGACATGCCTCCAACAGACCAGACATGCCTCCAACACAGACGAGACATGCCTCCAACACAGACTCAGCAACAACCTCAGGAAAGACAAGAGTCAGCAAGTTCAGCTAACCCACCTCCTCCTATGTGTATTAACTGCACAGACTGTTCCAGAAAGAAGCCTCTAACACTGTATCCTTTTCTCTTCTTTTCTTTTCTTTTTTACTGTATAATTTACTTTTTATTGAAAAGTATCTTGCACTCATGATGCTTGTTTCCTGAGTTTTGCCACACATGTAAATGTTAAAGATTTTGTTATTTTTACATGCAAGTGGTCTTTTCCCATGTGGGAACAGTGATTATAAAAAGATGACAACCACATGAAGTAAGTGTCTTTTTTAAATTGAAAAGCTAATAAATTATCTAGTTACATCCCCCACTCTCCTCAAAGCACAAACTGGGTAATAAACTAATCTCTATGCAACATATTCAAAGCTGAAAAGATTTTTTTTAAAACAAAAAAAAGGAAAAATGAAGTAAGTCCTAGATCCAAACAAGAGCGCCCAGCTTCACGCAGCTCCTCAGCAGGGCTGCTGCCTTGCCTGGGGCTGGAAGACCCTCCAACCCAACCCCATTGGAGCATTAACTTCAAGCCCCCTTTCCAGTTTCCATTTCATGAATAAAGACTGTATTTTGTTAATTCTATTACAGAATACTCTTCATAAATTGTTTTATTTACAATACCAACTTTGAAAAGTTTGCTGAAGTTAACTAGACAATAAACTAGGTAGAAATTGCTGTACAGCCGGGTGCGGTGGTGCATGCCTTTAATCCTAGCACTTGGGAGGCAGAGGCAGGTGGATCTTTGTGAGTTCAAAGCCAGCCTGGTCTACAGAGTGAGTTCCAGGACAGCTGGGGCTACAGGGAGACCCTGTCTCGAAAATGTCTGGAAAAGTTCAAAAAAAAAAAAAAAAAGAAAAAAAAAAAGAAAGATTGCCTGTACAGAAAGGGAAAACCCAGATAATTTCCAGGAGAACCCCAATTGCACGTTTTATATCAAATAAGAAAAGAAAAGAAAAAAGGCAACTTCTCATAGATTTGACTCAACAACCATAGATTTGGGATCGGTACTGGAGCGACACAAGCACTGAGGACGTTACGCTGCCACAGCTGACCTGCTACTGCAACTTGTCTGCTGTCCATCTACTACAATAGTTATAAACAGCATGTGACTAGTATTGCAGCCGACCTTCTGGTGTTACAGTGTCGGGCCACACTTCACTTCTCTTCACACCTGAGCTTCCTCTTCTTCAGTAAAGTCATTTTTGATATTGGTCTTGCGAATCTCCTCAAGAGTTTTCCCTTAATCATATTGGCAACAGTACTGCATGGAACATCAAGCAAACCTTTGAAGTCTAAGTAGTTTGCAGCCAGAATAAGTTCAAAAAAGTGTTCCTTGGTCCACTTTCAGGAATTCTTGGTCCCAAACAGGAATACCCGTCTGCTTCCCTTTGTTCTCATCATCCTGAGGAGGAGGGGGTCATCCTTGTGGTGGGGTCCCCACCAAAGGACCTTTTTTAGCATCGCTGCATTAACATTTGGTAGAGGAACAGGGTCATCCTCCTTTCTTCATTCCATTCCCAAATCTTTCAACACGGTCTTGATTGGTCACAGATCGTTCGGGCAATTTTTTGTTCTACATCATAGAAACTTGCAAACTTAATTGAAGGGCATAGTGCTCAGTCTCTAGAGCATGGGCCCAAGGCTGAGCAGCAACAGAAAGCGTCCCCTCTAGAAGAGAAAGACGGACAACAAAGCAACACTCAGATCCTTTTATTTTAAATCATTTTTACCCCTGCAGTTACCACTCTCCCCCATTGCCATACTTTTAGCAGTAGTTCTACATTTTTTAAGTTTTTATATGCTTTGTTTTCTATTCCCCTTCATAATTCATGTGATTTGTTACCTATGTCTTTTTCATTATTGAACAGTATTTTTCCTNAAAAAAAAAAAAAAAAAAAAGAAAAAGAAAGAAATTGCTGTACAGAAAGGGAAAACCCAGAATACCACTTTCCACGGAGAACCCCAATTCAGTTTTATTCAGAATAAAGAAAAGAAAAGAAAAAGGCAACTTCTCATAGATTTGACTCAACAACCATAGATTTGGGATCGGTACTGGAGCGACACAAGCACTGAGGACGTTACGCTGCCACAGCTGACCTGCTACTGCACTTGTCTGCTGTCCATCTACTACAATAGTTATAAACAGCATGTGACTAGTATTGCAGCCGACCTTCTGGTGTTACAGTGTCGGGCCACACTTCACTTCTCTTCACACCTGAGCTTCCTCTTCTTCAGTAAAGTCATTTTTGATATTGGTCTTGCGAATCTCCTCAAGAGTTTTCCCTTAATCATATTGGCAACAGTACTGCATGGAACATCAAGCAAACCTTTGAAGTCTAAGTAGTTTGCAGCCAGAATAAGTTCAAAAAAGTGTTCCTTGGTCCACTTTCAGGAATTCTTGGTCCCAAACAGGAATACCCGTCTGCTTCCCTTTGTTCTCATCATCCTGAGGAGGAGGGGGTCATCCTTGTGGTGGGGTCCCCACCAAAGGACCTTTTTTAGCATCGCTGCATTAACATTTGGTAGAGGAACAGGGTCATCCTCTCCTTTATCATCCATTCCCAAATCTTTCAACACGGTCTTGATGGTCACAGATCGTTCGGCAATTTTTGTTCTACATCAGAACTCTGCAACTTAATTGAAGGCATAGTGCTCAGTCTCTAGAGCATGGGCCCAAGGCTGAGCAGCAACAGAAAGCGTCCCCTCTAGAAGAGAAAGACGGACAACAAAGCCACTCAGATCCTTTTATTTTAAATCATTTTTACCCCTGCAGTTACCACTCTCCCCCATTGCCATACTTTTAGCAGTAGTTCTACATTTTTTAAGTTTTATGCTTTTATTTTCTATTCCCCTTCATACATTCATGTGATTGTTACCTATGTACTTTTTCATTATTGAACAGTATTTTTCCTTCTTTTTTTTCTTTTTTTCCTTTAACCTGTGTTTCCTTCTCATCCTCCTCCACTATGTTATTCTCACTTTCTCTTACTAGTTTCTCTCTCAAACATTCTTGTGTTTTTAGTTTATTTCCCTTCTTTACATTTCTCTAATTTTGGTTTTGAATTTTTTTTCATTGTTGAGAAGTTGCTGTTTTCTCCTCTTTTCCTTTTGTAATCCCTTATTTTCTCTTCCCCTCCATGAAACTCTTCTCCACTTCTCTTTTTAGCTTTCTTTTAACCTTGTTTCTCCCCTTTTCTTTTTCCTTTCCTTTTTCCTTTCTTTTCCTTTCCTCCCATTACCTCACCTGTGTGCTATTCCCATACCTACCATAAAGCACTGTTAATTTCACAGCACGTTCCACAGTAGTTTTTCCATTTTCTTTTTTATGGTCACTGGTGGTGTCTTAGTGGGATTTAGTCCATTTTGAGTGTATTGCTACATATTGTATGGTTTACTGCTGTTGCTGTTATACTGGTGAGTTTTCTCTTCTCTGGATGGCACTAGGAAATGAACCTTTAAGAGAAGACTGCTCATTAAAAGGAAACCCAAGTGGCTGGATAGGACATTTGGAGACACAAACTTAGCTTGATAGGCCTTAACATCTATGACAGAATGCATGATATTCATTGGGGAGGGGGCTATGAGGGATTCAGATAAGGGACGGGATCTAAATATGATATATTTTGTGTATGAAATTCACAAATATTCAATAAAAATAGATATAAGAACAAAAATCTCATGAGTATCTCAATTGAAATAGTAGAGGCCTTTGATGAAGTTAAACATCCCTTTACATTTTTTTTTATGTGTATGAATGTACTGTCTGCATGCTGCGGAGGTCAGAAGAGAGCATCAGATTCCCCTGGAACTGGAGTTAAAGATGGTTCTTAGCTGCCATGTGGGTGCTGGGAATTGAACCTGGGTCCTCTGCAAGAGCAGTCAAACAGGAAGTAATCACAAGCATTGATAAAAGAGATTACACGAACTGAAGTTTCTGAGCAGCAAACGAAACAATCATCAGAGTGAAGAGACAGCCTGCAGAATGGGGAAAGTCTACCAACTATACATCAGGGAAAGTGTATCCAGAAGACACAAAGAACCACAAGGCTTGAATACCAAACCTAAGCATCCAGTCAATAAACTAATAAACTGAAGAGAGAGTTCTCAAAAGAAGAAGTAGAAATGGTCAATAAATACTTGAAAAGGTGTTCAATATCCTTAGCCATCAGGCCAATGAAAATTAAGTCTGCTTTGAGATTCCACCTCGGCACAGTCAGGATGGCTACGATGAACAAAGCAAGCTTTGGTCACTGTTGGGAATGCAAACTTGTGCAGCCACTAGGGGCAAGAACTCTACTTACCCATTTCCTCTAATGAGCATTTAGTGTAAACACATAGCAAAGATTCACATATATATTCAAATCCCTAAGTAGTAAGAATGGCTGGGGGGTGGGGGAGGGAGCTGAATGAATATGGCTGTGGAGACAGTTCCTGGGAATTGGAGACACCTCATGTTGTAAGGGTATTATAAATTCAGATGTGTTCCAGTAGTAAACAGTAATGTCGCTACTGTTTTCCATTTCCATTCCTGTGTTTTAAAATGCTTAGAGTAGGGGACATGTCAAGTGTCTTAAGAGGCAGGATCTGGCTGTCATCAGTCTCATTAATGAGGTCTCTTAAGCAATTTGAAGTAAAATAGCTTCCAAACCAAAGGCAAGCTTCAAAGAGCATTTGGGAAAAAGGAATGAGAAAGGGGAAAAATCATTAACTAAGTTGCTGGGAGAAGCCTCTTGTGGCTACGAAGGAAAAAAAAATGTAGCAAATTACATTTTCCTGAGACTAAGAGAATTCAGAAAGCAGCATGCTGCCTTCATCTTCTCGCTTTCTGCCGAGAAGAATGAAAGAGAAGGGACGTGGCTGAGGCACACTGCCAGGTCAGAGCCCTGGGATGACTAAGCAGTTTTCTCTCTGGAGAGAAGAGCTGAGTAGTGAATGCTTCCTCCTAGCGCTGGAACTTTGCAGGCAGTGACAGTTCCCCTTGAAAGCAAGAGATAGAGAAGAGCCACGGGAGACCTGGAGGACCCGGACCACGCCAGCAGCCTAGGGCTTAGTGATGCTTGAGAGACAGTGAAGGATGGGTTGGTTGGTTCCGAGACTCCAGGGTGGGGGCAGGTAGAGGTGAGGATTAGGGATGACAGTCAAGCATGCTGGGATGGCTCTGCCTGAGAGTAGCGGACTTCTTCTAAGGATGTTTGTATAAATTGCCCCCAAGCCTCTAGATTTCAAGGTGCTCTTAAAGAGGGTTACAGCAGGTCCTAGGTGTGGAAGTGGGCCTGGCGTTTTATCACAGGTGTACGGAGACTGCAGCTTATCCCCCTTGTTAGAAATAAATACAGGGTTACAAACTGACCACAGGACTGGAGAGATGGCTCAGTGGTTAAGAACACTGGCTGCTCTTGCAGAGGAGCCACGTTTGGCTCCCAGCAACCACATGGCATCTGACAACCATCCATAATTCCAGTTCCAGAGGATCCAGTGCCCTCTTCTGGCCTCTGTGGGTACTACATTTCACATTCGTAAGTGCAGACAAAACACACATAAAAATCATTTTTCTTGGTCTTTTTGAAACAGGGTCTCCCATTAACCCCAGGTGTCCTGGAACTTGCTATGTAGACCAGACTGGACTTGAATTCACGGAGTGGATGCCTGCCTCTCCTCTAGAGTGCTGGGATTAAAAGCATGTGCCACCATGCCTGGAAAAATAATTAAAAAAAAAAAAAAAAGAAAAGAAAAGAAATAGACCACCACCACAATAGGGATCTTTGCCACAAGGCAAACTTTATTTCTGATCAGAAAGGTGCAAGTCTCACCAGAACAGTGGAGCAAACAAACTTTGTTAAGATGGCCTCCATCTTGACAAGGGATGCAAAAGACTGGGTACTTTTCATTGGTTGAGGTTCACCTGTACAATCTAAACCCACTGGCTAATTGAAGAAAGGAAGGAATCACTTTATCACCAAAAATCTCTGACATCTAGCGGTGTGGGGCTTTGGCATACAGCCAGGGTCTAACAGTCATAAAAGGAGAGCAGGCTCTTATGGTGACAAATCAAGGTGAACAGGAACAAACCCTACAAGTTAGAGTTGGCATGCTAAGGTCAAGTAGCATCAAGGTAAATACTAGTCCTGTAATGAGTACTGAAGAGATAGACAAGTTTTCAAAAAATTTTCTACAGAAAATATTTCACTTCTTACACCTTTAATCTTCTTTTCAGGGACTGACAGACTCCAGATCCCATCCTGATTGGCGTTCTAGAACCAAATTAAGTTTGGACTATTATACTGTGTCACAAATAAGACCCTTTCCATGTAATAACTAGTTCAAGAGACTACAGGTAGCAAAAGACAGTTTACTTTGCATTTCTGCAGGACCAGGCTTTAGCCCAAACAATGGGAAAACTGGCTAACACGCTGATTTGGTGCAGAACAGTGGTTTTTAAAGTCCTAATCTCAAATTCCTGCCTTCTCTTCCACTAGGCGGGGCTCTAGATTTCCTTCCCCACCCCCACTTCCATGGCTCATAGGCTCAGTCACAAGCCAACTAGTTTTCCAACCCTAAGATAAACTGAAGCACCTAGGCTAGCAGGTACCAGCTGCTTGTCTGTAGTCTGATAAATTTATCTAAGTCATTTCTGGTATTGGAAATAAGCCATTTATATTTTACTTCTTGCATATTGTAGTCAGCCCTCTGTATCTCTACATTGCTCATCAGCAGTTTCAACCAATCATGAACCCAAAATACTCAGAAAAAGGAATATTCACACTGAGTGTGGTGGCACACACCTTTAATCCCAGCAGAGGCAGGCGGATCTCTGTGAGTTCAAGGCCAGCCTGGTCTACAGAGTGAGTTCCAGGACAGCTGGGGCTACAGGGAGACCCTATCTGAAAAAAAAAATATATATATATATTCACATGTGAACTGAACAGGAAGGTATAGACTGTTTCCCTTGTCATTTTTCCCTAAAGAGTACAACACCTATTTATGTAGCATTTAGATTGAGGTATTTTTTTTTATTTTATTTATTTCTGTATGTGTATCAATGTACTGTCTGCATGCAGGTCTGTGCACCCATGTCATGCAATGCTGTGGAGGTCAGAAGAGGGTCTTGGATTCCCCTGGAGCTGGAGTTCTCCTGGAATTGGAGTTTCAGATGGCTCTCAGCCGCCATGTGGGTGCTGGGGATCGAACCCAGGTCCTCTGCAAGAGCGGTCGGCGCTCTTAACCGCTAGGCCATCTCTCCAGCCCTAGATTGAGGTATTTTAAGTCACCATGAGATGTTTTCAAATATCGAAGAGCATGTCATAGGTTATATGAATACACATGACTATTTTGTGAAGGACACTTGAAGATCAGAGGATTTGATAATTTTCAGGAGTCCTAGAACTCATTCCGTCTTCACTTTGGTAGCCAGGGAATGAGTTCTAGGACTCCTGAAAATTATCCCAGCCTTCTGGTATCTGGCACAGTATGAAGTGGCCATGTGGATTCATCATTCTGGGGACCATAGTCTCAGCAGTGGGTTCTTGGAATCAGCAGGCCTAGTAGTGGTCTCTGAGATGACAGGTCAGTTCTGCAGTACTCTGGGAGTCCTTACTAGAAGCCAAGTCTCGATCCTATACCCCAGACCTTATAGTGAAGATGTTTGCCGTGCTTTCCTTCAGCCCGGACAACTGCACTTTTTATAAATGGAAGCATCTTTTAAGGAAAGGCATCATCACCTCTCCTGGTCCCGTTATTTTTCATGAGATATTGGCACCAATAGAAAGACTGATCAACCATCCCATCCCTGTATAACTAAACCTAAGGCATCATTGTCCCCTGGGACCAGCTGCCCAAACTGCAACTCTAGAGCTAAGAAGGAATAATCAGAATCAATAGAGAAGACTCCAATGCCCAAAGTAATAATGTAAAGCTGATTAGAGATGCCTTAGTGGAATACTGGAAATTGAGAGTTAAGAATACCCCCCAATATCATTCAAGAGAGATGGAGCCGCAGAGACAACATGAGTGTCTTTAGCAGGCCCAGGCTTTCAAAGTGCCTCAGTGGTGACTGTACCTTTCAAAAATAGAGACTCTGGGCTCAAAAATAAAACACTGGCCCAGCATTTATGAGTCCCTGGGTTCAATCCCTGGTATTAAAGAAATAGAAAAAATAAAATAAATAGATATGGAAACTCCCTTTGCAATGGGCTCAGATCCTTTTTGGAAGGAGCAGTAAGTAAATTCCTTGTTTCTCTATTGATGGGTCACTCTGGCACTCTATCACTTGTGCTGGTAAGAATGTCATTTTTCCATCTTTCCAGATGCTACCTGTGGAAAACAAGACTGTCACTCTGCAATAATGAATTCAAGAGACTCCAGTAGCAAAAAGAGGCAGTTTATTTTCATTTCTACAAAACTAGGTACTACCCTAAACTAAAGTGGCTGACACATGGGCCAAGCACCAGGAACAGCCATTTCCAACTATAAGCACAAATTCTACCCTCTGTTCCCCATTGGCTGAGTACTTGGGGAGGCACAATCTTCCCAGTCACTGAGTAGAACCCCACTCCACATCCCCATTCTATTTGTCCCATTTACCCTTAGTCTTGGTTCTACACTTGGAGGACACAGTCTTATTCAATGTATATTGTGAGGCTTGAGATTCCCTCCCCATCCCTGACACGTGGGCTCAGTCATATAATGTGGGAATGAAACTGTGTGTGGCTTGAAGCAAGAACTTGTAAGACCTGTCCAGGAAGATCTCCCATTATCTGATATCTCTGTGGGCATTCAGTTGCCTCTGTGAGTTATCTATCTGTAGCAGGAAGGTTTGGGATATTATAATGATTCTTGCTTCACCCTATCTCTGCAAAGTCCCAGGTCCCTTTCCTCGAGGCATTGAGCAAAATGTCACCTCTAGTTACCTGTTGCACAAACCGGAGCTCTGCAGCCCCCCCATTAGAACCAAGGTGGCTCACCCCTCCCTTCCATCTGTCCCCACACATCCTTGCCCAGAGCACAGTAGCCTTCAATATATAGACCTCACTGACAGAAAATAAAGGGAGTTGATATTCTCCTGGCTCTCCACGTGTGTGTCTGCTCATTTCCACGGGTGATCTCCTGCGGTTTTCCCTCCCTCCTTCTTTCAGGAGCAAAGCCTAGAGACTGTCGGCCTGCAGACAGGAAGCAAGTCCTGGAGCTGAGCCAAGAAGGGAAGGACAGTGTGTGGAATGTGGTCATGTGTGATACAAAGACATTGAACAACGACAATATAACACCCTGTAATTCTTTTTATTTAAGTTTATTTTTATTTTTATTCACATGTAGGTCTATGTGTGGGAGTATAAGCTGTGTGTGTGTCTGTCTGTGCCCTCAGAGGCCAGAAGGGATGTCAGAACCCCTCGTGCTGGAGTTACAGGTAATTGTGAGCAGCCCCTTCTGGGTGCTGAGACCCAACTCTGGTTCTCTGGAAGGGCAGCAAATGCTCTTAACTCCTGGGGTATGTCTCCAACCTCATGCAATGTTTCAACCTTAAGATAAATTAAGCCAAGTATGGTGGTACATGCCTTTAATCCAGCACTTGGGAGGCAGAGGCAAGTGGATCTCTGTGAGTTCAAGGTTAGCCTGATCTACAGATTGAGTTCCAGACCACCTGGGGCTACAGGGAAACCGTCTCACACACACACACACACACACACACACACACACACAAAGATAAATTAGAAGTGTCAGGGCAAGCAAGCAGCAAGCACCTAGCTGCCAGGGTAGGGGCCCAGTGATTCATGCTTATTTGTGTCTATCTAAGGCACATTTGGTATTGAAAATGGACCATTTCTATTTTATTTCTTATATTATTTATCAGCATTCTAGATTTTTTTTTTTCCTTTTCAGCCCTCTGTGATGCTGATTACAGTGATCTGGTCTTGAGTTTGTTATGTCAGAAACATGGGAGAACCTGCTTGTGTCGTTCCTAATGTCGGAATTTAAGACAAAAGAGAAGAAAAGAAATAATTATGCCTGAGTCAAAACCCAGCCAAACCCAAGAGTGTCTAGTAAGAAGTACACTGGGAGGCAGGAATTCTGGGAAAGAAACATTATCTTAAGGTGAGCCTGCGTTTTTTAGAACACTCCCCTATTCAGATCCCTGATCCACCCTCCTGGATAAACTCTTAAGGGAGGAGACAAGGGCATATCTCCATCTAGAGGTAGATCAATTCTTTACTTTAACAACATCACACAGCACACAGTAAATAGATCTATATGTCTCTATACACATATGTGGGCTACAGAATGAATCCAAGTTAAAGATGCTGTAGTAGAGTTCAAGGGCTTCAGAAGTGGGCTGAGGAAGAGTCTATATAGATAAGATAAAGAACCACACCTGTGCCAAGAGGGAGCTGCCGGAGTCAGGCTGGAGAGGGTAGCTGCAGAATTCAGCAATGAATGAAAAGGCTAACCCAGGTGCAGAGTGGGAAATGGCTGCTCAGGCCAGATCCAGACAGGTGAACGGGTAGATGGGCAAGCAAGCCAATGGGCTGCATCAGTGTCCAGACTGAGCCAAGTTGCTAAGTTCTTGATCCTTGAAGCATAACCCAGGCAGTAGATGATAGGTTAGTGTGGGCTCATACCATCACAGTGTTAGGTGCCCATCAATTTATGGGGTTCAGGCAAGGGAGTTTCACCCTTTCCTCAGGCTGGTGTGTCCAGTTAGTTCTTGAGCCTGGTTCCCCTGATATGGCTTTAAAACACCCATGCACCCCTAGAGTTTCAGTTCTCTCCTAAGTAAACTTACAGGGTGGCTCCTTTTCCATTGTCAGGGATAAGTCAGCTAGACTGCTAGGTGTTTGGTGCCTGACAGATGGTACAGTTTCTGAGTCCACCCCTGGGACTGCAGTCTTCCTTCTCCCTCAAAATGGAGTCAAAATTGCTTGTAACGTGGAGTCTCTTAGCACTAAGCACAGCCTGAACAACCACTGTCTGTACAATATGGAGAACTGGAACAGGGCATGGCCTGATCTCAACAGACTCAAGTTGACTGAGCCTGAGGACCTCTAAGAGACCTGAGGAAAATTTGTGACTGTCACTTAATAACCAAAGAATCACCTCAGACCTTGGGTGAGAGGACTAAAGATTAAGGACACTTCCCTTAAAGCACCTTCCCAATGGAAACCAGAAGACAGAGTAAGGGAACTTGTGATGAAACCAGAGTCTGAGAAAAGGATAGTTCATCATTCAAGAAGAGGAGGAGTGGGTGAACTGGGAAAAGAACTAAGAACCAGGTACCTTGAGTCTTTGTCCATTGAGGATTTTCTTTTTTTTTTTTACATGTATGAGTGTACTGTCTGCACATAGGTCTGTGCACCCGTGTCGTGCAATGCCTCAGTCAGAAGTGGGTGTCGGATTCCCCTGGAACTGGAGCTAAAGACAGTTCTCAGCCTCCATGTGGGTGCTGGGGATCGAACCTGGGTCCTCTGCAAGACCAGTCAGTGCTCTTAACTGCTAGGCCATCTCTCCAACCCGAGGCTTTTCTTAAAGTCATTGTGAACAGGTGTACCTGCCTTGAGGGCAAAAACTGTGCCCAGGCTTCTTCAGTCATCCAAGGAAGACATAATTAACCATATCCTATTGCTGTTGGCTTACAGTTGCAGCCAGCAAAAGGCTGTTCTGTGTAGCTCCAAACATGGGCTGGGTGTTTTCGATAAGAGACCTAATCAAGTTTCTGCCTGTGTTTGCCTTTTAGCTGTTAGCCTTGCCCAGGAAGGCACTGCTAGTTGAATCTGCTGTCATCAGTTTCCCTTCTTGCTCCACGGCTAGTTTAAAGCCCCAAGTTGGTTCATGTTTAACTGAAAAGTGCTCACTGAAATGTTAGCATTTAAAAGTTTCAGCTGCCTCCTCTCCTAATTCCCTAACTCCATGCCTATCTTAATTAAACTATAGATCTATATCCAAAATCTGAGGTTGAAGTGAGAACTTCATTAGCTTGTAGATAGTCTTCTACCCCCAAAGCCTGACTTGCAGTCAAAACATGGGCAAAAACACCTTCCTTGTTCAATTCTTAATTATCTGCATTTAGCTTACTCATAGCCTACTCGAAGTGGCTGGGCTCTCGCACTGAAGAGATAGGGATTCAAGTCCTACATCAGATGCTTCCTAGCTCTTTGATCTTGGATCAGTGATATATTTCTCTGGGCTTCAGTATTCTGTTCTGCAGAAAGGAACCAAGATGAATATCTGTTTTATATGGGGTTAAACATGTATAAAATAACTGGCCTCAATAAATAGTAGGAGTTGACATTTGTTTGGTCTTACAGGAATGCAAAAATGAGCAAAGCCCTTGAGAAAGAGGCGGTGTCCTATAGAAAAGTGAAAGCTCTAACACAATTTGAGCAGATGTGGCATGTGACCTCATCCAGTTTAGAAACCCAGCATAAAGAGGGGGGTAGGTAGCATTGCAAAATAAGCTAAGCTTCTGGCCAAAGACAGGTGGAAAGGAAATTCCAGGAAGAGGGAAGAGGGCAATGATCAAGCTTGATAGACCTTTCTTGGCCGACCTCAAAGGCCAACTCGAATTTATAGTCAAATTTCAAAAGCAGCAGCAAATGCTTCCTGCTGGCAGCATCTGTGCCCTTGGACACTCTGTCCCATCTTGCTCCAGACGAGGCCATGCCACTGCTTTGGACCAATGAGATGAAAGTGGTAAGCAAGTGTGGAAGACTGCACAGAGGGCCTACACATATGGGCTGAGGTCACGGTCAGCTTGGAACCTTTCTGTCTCCCTGGAAACAAACCTGCTTTAGCTAGTTTCTGCCATGTCCCAGTCAACAGCCAGCATTGATGGAGCTTCCTGCAGCTGGGCACAGGTACACAGGTGCACAGGTGAACCCGGCCAAGAGCCATTTACTGCTCAGCTGAGCCCAATCCAGAACTGTGACCAAAATTAACAGTGGTCACTTTAAGCCATTGCATTTTAGGGTGTCTTGTGAAAAAGTCAAAGGCCTACTGAGGAGTCAGGGCTGATGTTCCGGTCAGTGAATTGCTTGCATGCAAAGGACCTGAGTTTAGATCCCCAGCACCCATGTAAAAAGCTGGGTGTGTTGAGCCTCTATAATCCCAGAGTGGAGGCGGTGGAGACAGAGGATCCCTACAGTCTGCTGGCCAGTCATCCAGATGCATTGGTAAGTTTTCTCTCACAGGTTCTGTGAGAGACACAATCTTGAAACAAATATAAGGTGAAGAGTGATTGGAAAAACATGCCCAACACTCGCCTCACTCTGATTCTTACCAGCTTTTTACTTACTTAGATGCCTCAGTATCCCCTCCTCCTCTGTTCTCTACCCTAACTTCTCATTCCTTTTTTGTTTTGTTTTTTTGGTCTTTTTGAGACAGGTCTACTCTGTGGCCCAGCTGTACTGGAACTCGCTATTAGACCAGGCTGGCCTTGAATCACAAAGATCCCTGCCCCTGCCTCTCCAAGTGCTAGGATTAAAGGTGTGTGCCACCACGCCCGGCTATAAATTCCATTCTTAAAAAGTCAAAAAGCAGGGGCTAGAGAAATGGCTCAGCAGTTAAGAGCATTGGCTGCTCTTGCAGAAGACCAGGGTTCAGTTCCCAGCACCCACATGGCAGCTAACAACCATCTGTGACTCTAGTTCCAGGAGATCTGATATCCTCTTCTGACCTCTGTGGGCATTGCATGATATAAATGCACTTACATACCTGCAGGCAAAACACTAGTAAACACATAAAATAAAACTTAAAAAAAATTTTTTTTAACTTAAATTTTTTTTTTCTGGAAAGATTTATTTTTATTTATTTATTTTTAAAAGTCAGGGCTGGAGAGATGGTTCAGTGGTTAAGAGCACCGACTGCTTTTACAGAGGACCTGGGTTCAATTCCCAGCACCCACATGGTGGCTAAGAACCATCTTTAACTCCAGTTCCAGGGGAATCCAACACCCTCTTCTGACCTCCAAGGCATTGCACGACACGGGTGCACCAACCTACATGTAGATAGTACACTCATACACATAAGAAAATAAAATATAAAACAAAAGTCAAAAAGCAAACAAAACAATAAAGTTACTTTTAGGCCAGATGTTGTGGCTCAGGTCTTTAATGCCAGCACTGGGGAGGCAGGGGTTTATCTAGGAGTTCCAGGCAAGCCTTGTCTGTATAGTAAGTTCCAAAATAACCAGGGTTGTCTCAAAAAAAAGTTGTCTCATATGTGCAATGCCTGTGGGGGGCAGAAGAGGAGGAACCAGTGCTCCTAACCACTGAGCTATCTCTCCAACTTCTCTTAGGAACTTTTAGTTGAGACCAATAAATAAAATTGCTTGCCCTTGGCAAGTTTTCAAGCAATTAAAAAATAATTTCTTGTCATATGGTTCAATTAGAACCACACAAAACCTTGCACATATGGGCTGTGGGCATGATGACTATTCAGAAGTACATGCCACGGAGCACATGCCAAGGTCAAAGGGCAACTTTTAGAGTTGGTTCTCTCCTATGTGTATGAGGTCATTAGGCTTACATCGTCATCTGGCTGATGAACCATCTTGCTGGCCTTACCCAATTCTTAACCTGTCTCCCACTTGGAATCCCAGTACTCTCAGAGGCTAAGGCAGGAATCAGATTTTTTGCAAGTTAAAGGCCTCCTGGGTTACAGAGTGAGATTCTATCTGTGGGGGGAGGGTACAAGGCAGCTAGAGGATAAAATACTATTTTTATCAGATAAACTTTGCAACAGACTTTGTCAGTGGGCTTCCCTGCAGGATCTAGAAGCAGCCAGACTTGCCCACGATCAGTGCTGGCCCAGGCAGACTCTTCCCTTCTCACTGGCAGAGTAGCCTGCCTTCCCCAAAGAGAGGGAAGAAGGTCTGGCGAGGTGAAGGGCAGGAGTGAATGAGGGGCTGGAGGGTGCAGACTAGGAAACACTGGCAATTGTACCATGTGGCTGAGCAGTTGCCCATGTTTGGTATGTGCCAGTCCCTGGTTCCATCCCCAGCATTACCAGAAAAGAAAAGTAAATAAGAAAAAGGAAGGGAGGGAGGGACAGAGGGGGGAAGGGAAAGAGGACGGAGGGAGGGAGGGAGGGAGGGAGGGAGGGAGGAAGGGAGTCCAGGATGGTAAAGGTGTGCGAGTGGTAGAAATGAGAGGAGTAAGTTCTGTAAATGTGGTCATTGGTCGTCCTCGTTGCTTAGAAATTTCTTAAGTGCCACATTGTTTAGAAATGGAGACCCTGTCTCAAAAAGACCAAAAAAAGAAATGTTCTTTAATGAAGATCGATGTGACCTTCTGTTAAAATGAAAACTATAGATTATAATCTGTGACTTTTAAAAGTAAGATTAGCATTTGGCCTGAAAGCTGATGATAATTGCTATGGTCTAAATACCTCCACTACGACTCGACTCGTATTAAAATGTAATCCCCATTGTGAGGTATTAAGGGGTGGACCCATTAAGAAAGGATTAGGTTTCTAGGGCTCTGCCTCCATCAGTGGATTAATCCATTCTGGGATTAATGGATTAATGGGTTATCAGTGGGTGTGTCTGTTCTAAGACGAACTTGGTTCTATCTCTCTTATTTTTTAATTTATTTAATTAATTTATATATTTTTTATCAAATCTAGACCCGTGTCCCCCACCCTATCCTCCCACCCCACCAGAGCTCATGCATTTTGCCAAACATGCTTTTCATCTCTTCTCAGTCTTTCTCGATATTCTCCATGTGGAAGTTGACTGTTTTGAGCAGAAGTTCACTGTTTCAGTCAGTTCTTTGATGCAGTCCTTTCTGTTGTTGTTGTTTCCAATATGCATCACTCCCAACTGCTTTGGACAAAAGCTCAAGGGGCCATACACAAGAAATACTTACAACTAGGTAATTGGCACTAGCATCCACAGATGAGGGATACCATTCGTCGTTTGTTTTTCTGGGACTGTGTTACTTCACTCAGCATGATGTCCTCTAGCTCCAGCCATTTTCCTGCAAAGCTCATGATGTCATCTTTCTTTACTGCTGCATAGAACTCCATTGTGTAGATGTACCACATTTTCTCTATCCACTCATCAGTTGAGGGGCATTTGGGTTGGTTCCAGCTCCTTGCTATTGTGAAGAGAGCTGAAATAAACATGGCCGTGCATGTATCTCTGCGGTGGGGTGAGTCTTGAGGGTACATGCCTAGGAGTGGTATGGCTGGGTCGGGTGGCAAGTTCATTCCAAGTCTTCCAAGGGTTCTCCACACTGCTTTCCATAGTGGCTGTACGAGTTTACATTCCCACCAGCAGTGGATGAGTGTTCCCCTTTCCCCACAACCTCTCCAGCACTTGGTATCATTTGTTTTCTTGATCCTAGCCAGTCTTACTGGAGTAAGATGATATCTTAAAGTGGTTTTGATTTGCATTTCCTTAATGATTAGTGATGTTGAGCAGTTCTTGAGGTGTTTCTCAGACATCTCTAATTCCTCGCTTGTGAAGTCTCTGTTCAGTTCTTTGCTCCATCTATTGAGCGGGTCGTTTGTTTTCTTTTTTCTTTGTTTTTTGAGTAGTTTATATATTCTGGAAATCAATGCTTTGTCAGATGTATCTGCAGTGAAGGTTTCCTCCCACTCTGTGGGATTTCTCTTCACTTCCTTGATTGTTTCTTTTGATGTACAGAAGCTTTTGAGTTTAATGAGGTCCCATTTGTCAATTGTCGACCTTAATTCTTGAGCAGCTGCTTCTGATTTAGGAAGTCTTTTCCTACGCCTATGTCTTGTAGTCTGCTGCCAACTTTTTCTTCTATCGCCTTCAGAGTTTGGGGTTTCACGTTGAGGTCTTTGATCCATCTGGAGTTGACTTGTACAGGGCGAGAGGTGGGGTTTAATTTCATTCTTCTATGGGTGCTGATCCAGTTTGCCAGCACCCCTGCTGAAGATGCTGTGCTCTATCTCCTACAAGTACTCCTCTCCCCACGTGATACCTATGCCACCTCTGGACTTCAAAGTATTTCCCCATCCGGCCTGCTACCTATGACTTCTGGGCCTTGGGCTTCTCAGCCTCCAGGGCCATGAGCCAAAATAACCTCATTTCTTGATACAGACCCAGTCTCCAATATTATTTCATGGTAAGGAAAGGACTACATCCGCAGCAGAAAGCACATTTGAAAATTATGAACAAGAATAGCAAGAACAACAAAAATGCTTACTATGACAGAGTATGGTGGCCAAGCCTTGTCATCCCAGCTCTTGGGAGACAGAAGCAGGAGGATCAGAAGTTCAAGGTGAGTATCAGTTACATAGCAAGTTCAAGGCCAGCCTGGGTTACATGAGATCCTGTCTTAAAAAGAAAAGAAAAACTAAGCCATAATAAAATGCTTGCTAAACATCTTCAACTCTTCCATGAATAAAAACTAAACTTCTGTTTTGTTTCAGTTGTTATGCAAATATTTCTCCCGTGACACAGAATAGATATTGCTGGAAACCACATACTCAAGCAAAATTATACATTAAAAAGAACACTTTTACGAATATTAGGATTATAGTTTGACCACTAAAAATTTAATGCAACATTGTAACTAGAGCATTAACAAAAACAGTAATTGGTATCTTGAGAGATGCTTGGGCGGTCCAGGCAGGAAGCCCTGCATGGTTTGAGGTTGCCTCAAGGCTATTAAAATGCTATTAAAAATGATTGTGTGAAGTTATAGAGTTGGAAAATAGATTACTCATTCCTGGAGCTCAGCATGGGAGTGGAAGAGATGGAGCAAGGAGACTATGAAGGAGACCTTGTGGTGACTGTGCTGATGCATATGTGACACACACACTGCACACAAAACTGTGAAATCTAAGATGTTCTGTGGATCATGCCAAAGAACAAGGTCCACTGTCTGACGTTGACACTATATTACAGTTATGCCACTGTCTATTGAGGAAAATGGATGCAAGGTGTACAAGATCTCTCTATTGTTTTTGTTGTTTGAAAAATTTCCACAAATCTGTAATTATTCAAAATGAGACGTTTAAAAACAGTAGTTGAGGGAGTTGGGGTAAGAGCTCAGTCAGTAAAGTGTTGGCCTTGCAAGCATGAGGACTAAGTTCAATCCCCTAGAACTGATATAAAAAAGTCAGTCATGGTGGCCTGTGCTTGCTTGAAATCCCAGCACCGGGGAGGCAGAGGTAGGTTGGTCAGTGGGACTCACGAGCCAGCCAGCCTAGCCTGCTTGGCTAGTGCCAAGGCCATGAGAGAGCCCTGTGTCAAAGAGAAACAAGCAACCAACAACAAGGTGTGTGACACCTGGGGATGCCGCCTGAGATTGTCATACACACACACACACACACACACACACACGCACGCACGCACGCACGCACACACACACACACACACACACACACGCGCGCGCATACAAGCACACACATTCACGGTGGTTGAGCAGAATTGTGGCTGCAGTTGGAAATGGAGCTCTGAGCCGCTAGGATGGTATCCAGGAAACCAGAGAGGGGCACAGTGGGCCCTCGCCCGACCTGCAGCCCACTTGTTTCCGAAGGATGCTCCCCACGGGCCCTTGTCTGTGTTTTCTTAACATACACCAGAAATGAAGCCATGCGAGGTAGTGGGGGCCTTTAATCCCAGCACGCAGAAGGCAGAAGCAGGAGGATCTGTGTGAGATCAAGGCCAACCTGGTCTACACAGAGAGTTCCAGGCCAGCCAGGGCTACTTTCTCAAACATGACACAAAACAAACACATATCAGAAATAGTTCTATGAATCAGCTGAGTTGAGGGCTTTTTCTTTTGCTACTGAAGATCACATAGAATTTAACTCCAACTATTCAAATTCATCTTCTTTCAGAGTAGATTAGCATTCTGAATTTGATTTGTTTTCTTTGTTCATGATCTACTTGGTCATTAAGGGAGATGTAATTGTGAAGGGTTTATTTAAAGGATGAAGGGTTTGGGAGGAAGATTTACATCAACTCTATGTGCCTCCCATTTGTGCAGATGCTCAGGTATGTTTCTGGGAACAAATTCTGCAGATTGTTGATGACCCGAGTGTGAACGAGGACACATGACTCAACCAAGCATAGGCGCTGAGTGCGGAATCCCTCAACTCAGATGTTAAATCCATCAGTGCATAGTGTCAGCAGGCAGAAGTGTTTAAAATGCAGTTCACTGGGCCCGTTCCCACAGTTTCTGAGTCTTTGGTCTGAGGAAGAGGTGTACGAATGTGTGGTATAATGTACACCCCAGGGGATGTTGATGCTGTCTCTCTGAGAACTACTCTTTGAAAAGCACAGGCTTAAATCCTCAACAAGGAAAAGACTGTCCCACTGGCTTTTAAGTATTTAGCTGACTTTCTGCTGAAATAGTGCAATTTGGCTGAACACTGAGCTGTGGAAGAGACAGCTGAGGGGATGCTTCAAAGACATGCTGAGCAAAGTAAAAGCCAGTTAACTCACAGTGACATTGCTTCCAAAGCTGGGGACTGACAGCAGCTGACAGTCGTGCTGTACCAGTGTCACTTTTGAATATGAAAGAACATTGGGTATTTTGACTTATTTCACAGGGATGATGAGACTCCATCTCATTTAGATTTAAGAAAAAGTCATGAGCCCTGGGCTTGATGGCACTTTCCCTGAACACCTGTTGAAGAACATCTTTCTTCTCAGCAATACCAAGGTCTGCCTGCTCCATTTTTAGAATTTGGATTTAGAATTTTCTTTGAGTTCTAAGATCCTTAGTTCATTGTTTCTGAATAGTCTACATTTAGTACATTCATCAATGTAAAAAGAATGTTCAGTAATTCTAAGAGAGTAGTTCTCTCCTAGAATGCACAAAGCAAAAGGCATCTAGAATGGGAAGAAGAAAAGGAAAGCATCTTCAGTCCCTTCCTTCTTTGGCTTTGAAATTCCAGGCACTTGATAGTTTGTTCAGCTGTGAAGAGCTTTCTAAGGTAGATGAGAAGATATGGAATGTTTTTAGGACAGAAAAAATAACAGAATTGTTAGATCTATAACAGTGCAAACCCTCGATAAAAGACAGACATGTGAGGCTTAGTCACTCCAGGAACATATTTACTTCAGGAATTGCCAGGGCATGGCACCTGTGGGCACCTGGTGGGCAGCCAGTCAGGCAGCCAGCAAGATGGTGACTGAGGTACATTCCTTTATAGGCCCTGGCCGGGACCTCAGGTAAAGAGGAAGAGGTCATAAGATCGACAGACTCTGGAGGAAGTGGACATCTGTGTGTCCCTTGGGGTTCTGGGAAACCCAGACCTAACAAGAATAAGAACCAATAGTCCCCCCACAACCTCAAAGCTGGACACCTTCAATGAATAAGATCTGAGTAGCAAGATGGCCTGCTGTAAGTAGACATTTGGATCAAATAGAACCTAAGGCTAATAATAATAATGCCAATTACTACTACAGCTAACTCTTTATTGAATAACTCCATATTGTCCATGCAACAATCCAATGATAGGAATTGAAATCTGTAAGGGACCCTGTTCCTGTTTGGCCTTCATTGCATTTCCAGCCATGGTCAGCGAGTAGAGGCCCAAATAACAGTGTTTCCAAAAATACAGGAACATGTGAGTCCCCATCTTGACAGGTTAGTAAACTGAGGCTCAAGATAAGAAAGCAGCTGCCTTTAATCCACCATGCCTTTAATCCTAGCACTTGGGAGGCAGAGGCAGGTGGATCTTTGTGAGTTCAAGGCCAGCCTGGTCTACAGAGCGAGTTCCAGGACAGCTGGGGCTACAGGGAGACCCTGTCTCGAAAAGACCAAAAAAAAAAAAAGAAAGAAAGCAGCTGCATCTAAACAACCATTCCCATTGTCTAGTATGCTGACAGGCACCACAAGCTCAAGTTATTACCTGTGCTCTGACTATTCCTGCATTCTGAGTCTCCTCCAGGCTCTGCCAGTTGGGAACCACAGCAAGCAGAGGGCAGTATCCCTGTTTATTATTGAGACCGCATGTCCCCCAGTTGTAGCCCCTTCTAAATCCAAGGCCACTCTTAAGTATTCAGGTGTTCTTTACAGTTAAGAAAACAATGTTAATCTTGTACAAAATATGTATTAAAAAAAAGAAAACAATGTACCCTGGCATCATCCCCAGGGCCTTGACGCATGGATAATATTTTAAATGGGTACTGTTAGCCAAGCCTGGTGGCCTGCACCTGCAACCTAGGACTTGAGCAGTAGAGGAGGGAAGATAGAAGCTCCACTCATAACTCAGATACAAGATTAGCCTGGGCTGCTACGTCTCAACCAACCAACAAACAGCAGCTAGAGGAGTGGTTCCAAGGTTAAGAGCATTTGCTGCTGTTTCAGAGAACCAAAGTTCAGTTCCCAGCACCCATGCCAAGTGGCTCACAACCTCCTGTAACTCCAGTCCCAGAGGATAACATACCCTAGTCTGGCCTCTGCTAGCAGCTGAACATATATGCACATACACACCCAGACACACACACACATATAAGTAAATAAAAATAAAATATATTTTGGGGGCTGGAGAGATGGCCTAGTGGTTAAGAGCGCTGACTGCTCTTGCAGAGGACTCAGGTTCCATCTCCAGCACCCACATGGCGGCTGAGAACCATCTTTAACTTCAGTTCCAGGGGAATCCGACACCCTCTTCTGACCTCCGTGGCATTGTACGACACGGGTGCACAAACCTACATGCAGACAGTACATTCATACACATAAAAAAATAAAAAAATAAAAATAAAATATATATTGTATTTAGAAAGATTACTGTCAGTACAGATGTGAATTCTGGCTTTCAAAATATGTCCACATTCAAATTCCCGAACCTGTCAATGTAACATTATTTGGAATAAGTCTTTTCAGACACAATTAAGTGTCCTAGGGTGAGGTCATTCTGCGCTACTCGGGCAATTACTAAGTCCAATGCCACTTGTCCCTGAAAGAGCAGAAGAGAAGTAAGTCCTATGAAGACATAGCCAGAGACTGGGGTGATGCAGTCACAGGCCAAAGGCTGCCCGGAGTCACAGCACTGCAAGAGGCAATGGCGGTTTCTCATCTGAAGGTTCCAGAGGGAGGCCCATTTATGAGTACCTTGAGTTTGGGCCTCTGGGCCATACAACTGTGAAAGAACAGATGGGGTTTATTCTCTGGATTTTTTTTAGTTTTCTTTTTTGAGACAGGGTGGCAGCAGCTGGCTTGGAACTCACTTTGTAGACCAGGCTGGCCTTTATCTCTCAGAGATCTGCCTGCCTCTGCCTCCCTGGAACTGGAATTAAAGGCATTCACCACCATACCTGGCTCAGTAGACTAGGTTTTTAACTTAACAAATTTGTGATATGTTCTTTTGTAGCCGCAGGAAACTGATACATGCTCCTGTAAGTAAAATTAAGTCAAAAGCAAGGCCAATTGTTTAATAAAATCACAGATTCAAACCCAAGTACTTAACCAAAATGTTCAACCTGCCAGGATACAGACCTTCTATGCGAATGCTATTTGACACAACTGTTCAGATCACTTGAGAGATAGAATTATGTTGGAGACTGGCATTTTGATTTCCTTGAGGAAATAAACCTTGTCTCTTTTCTGAGACTACACCACCCCCATACATCAGTCAGGAACAATGAAGCGTTCAATTGCCCATGACAATTTTTCCAAGTGCAGTATTAGAAGTAAAGCAGAGCTTACATAGAGATAAATGCACATTACAGTCATCCCTGAATAAGCCATTCTTGTCTTATTTATTATGACCTTGCAGAAGCACTCATTCAGGTACAGTCAGCAAACATTCTGTGTGTGTGTGTGTGTGTGTGTGTGTGTGTGCATCTAGCAGATGCCCAGCACTCTGCTAAGTGCTGACTGCAAAGAGGATTCAGAGTTATTGTAGTTTACTGAGACCATCAAAGTTGGACTGAAAGAAATGCAGTACATGTGATGGAGGACACAGTGCAGGCAGAGCCCCCCCCCCAGTCAAGTGCAGTAGGAGAAGACAGAGATGTCTTGAAAGCCAGGTAAAAAGCCTCAGGGTTTGGCACACATTTCAGGGGGAGAATAGAGTGAGGGTTAATCTCCTTAGAGCACAGAAGTCTGGTGTGATGGTTAATCTCGATTCCAAATTATTATTATTATTATTGTCTTTTTGAGACAGGATTTCCCCGTAGCCCCAACTGGGTTGTAACTCACTGTGTAGACCAGGCTGACCTTGAACTCACATATATCTCCCTACCTCTGCCTCCCAAGTACTGGGATTAAAGGTGTCTGCCACCACACCCAGCTCAATTGTCAACTTAATGAGATCTGGAATCATCTGGCTTTTGTGCATGCCTGTGGGGGATTATCTTGATTAGGTTAAGTGGGATGGAAACACTCACCCACTGTGGGTGGGGTGGTGCCATTCTCTGGAGTAGGTTCCTGGACTGTACAAAAAGGAGAGAGAGAGCTGGGTGTGATGGTACATGCCTTTAATCCCAGCACTGGGACGCAGAGGCAGGCAGATCTCTTTGAGTTCAAGGCCAGCCTGGTCTACATAGTAAGTTCCAGGACAGCTGGGGTTACTAGGAGACACTGTCTTAGAAAAAAAAAAAAAAAAAAAAAAGGAGAGGCAGCTGAGCATAAGCATCCATTGATCTCTGCTTCCTAATCTTGGATACAATGTGTCCTCCTGACCTTGGATACAATGTGTCCTCCCTCCTGCCTCCCCATCTGAATGCACTGTGCTTGAACTGTGAGGCAAAGTAAACCTTATCTCCCTTAAGTTGCCTTTTTTTTTTTTAATCACAGCAACAGGAAAAGCAGTTAAGATATGTGGGACCAACAGGAGGAGGTCTGGATTAGAGAATTCCACTCTAGAAAGGTTGGGGAAGCCAACAGTGCAATGGAGGTGAAGGGAAGGGCCTTGTTAAGGAGCCCAAATTTCATCTTAAAACTGGGACATAGGAAGGCCTTCACGCCAGGTACTGTGATAGGGTCACATTGCTTTGGGGGAAAGTGAACCTGCTGGTATTCCATTCCAGGTTAGAATGGGACTGGAAGGCCTGAGCTGCCACTCGATGGTAGAGTGCATGCCTAGCATGTGCCTAGCATGTGCCTAGCATGTGCAAGGCCTTCATTCCTTTCCTCACACTGAAGCCCAGGCAAGGCCAGGGCTAGTCAAGGAAACCGGGGAGAGGCTGTTTGAGTGCCATTAGCAAAGGATGAGTAGGAATGGTCGGAGGAGGGGTGGAGGGACAGGCTATGAGTGAAGGGACAGGGAAAGCAGAGCTCAAGAACTCTTCTCACTAGTTTCTGAAGTCCTGAAAGATTAACTACCGTCTTTCTGTTTGTCACTGTGCCAACCCAGCCACTGGATAAAATAAGTCCTTGATTTATTAGCAGTTGAACCAGATTTCCCAGGTTCCCATTAGAAGCTGAGGTTCTGGGTACTTTGCACAGTGCTTGTGGAGTCTCCTTCACTTTCGAGTATATAAAGGTGCTAGGAGAGATCATTTACAGCTCTCAGAAGGGCCTCCTGTTTTTGTTTGTCTGCCCATTTAGTGGCTTCTTACTGGATTAATGGCCTGGTACGTGAATCCCCATGACTGTCGTGCAGAATGGACTGCTGATGAGAGGGTTCTGCTTTCTCCTGACTCTGTCCCTGCCCTCAGCCCTAGGCAAGGGTCACCCACTGCTGAGATTCCACATCCCACCTGCCCCACCCCCAACCTTCTCACAGGCATCTGTAACATACATATTTATACTCAGTCTAGCAGAAAGGCCACTGTTCATTTCTTTTTCGCTACAACCCCTAAAGAAATCCCGACAGCTCTACTGATTGAAGCCTTTTTAAATCATTTTTTGACTGAGTGGCTCAGCAAATGAAGCATTGTGCTCTTGGAGTGCGGGATAGAGCTGCACAGCAGACTCGCTTCCTGAGGCCAGAGTGCCTTCAATGATCCTTGACAGGCTCTGTCAGCAAGAGAAAGAGAGCAGAGGACGCAGAGTGCCATCTGAGAGAGATGACTCTGGGCGGGGGCACAAAGCCTGGTGGACGAGGTGAGTTGAACTGGGTCTAGAGAAAGGATTTAGCCAACAATATGGAGGAAGAAATCGGTGCTTGGGGCTAGAGGATTGGTCCCATAGGCCTTATGCATCATGGTTGGTCTCCCTGAATGCCGCCAACTGCCAGCTGGCCCCAACTCCACTCTACTCATGCGTTTTCAAGTGTAAACCACTGATGGATGAGGTAGATGCTCTAGGAAATGACGTTTCCCACAATAGAAACTAAGGCTTATCTTTATGTTCTACTTGTAATATGTTCAAAAATCCTGTTGAGGGGTTGGAGAGATGGCCTAGCAGTTAAGAGCGCCGACTGCTCTTGCAGAGGACCTTGGTTCGATCCACAGCACCCACATGGCAGCTGAGAACTGTCTTTAACTCCAGTTCCAGAGGAATCTGACACCCTCTTCTGACCTCTGCGGCATTGCACGACACGGGTGCACAAACCTACATGCAGACAGTACATTCATACACATATAAGAATAAATTTAAAAAAAGAGAGATTTACTTAAAAAAAATCATTTTGAAAGCTGGGTGTGGTGATACAGGCCTTTAATCCCAGCACTTGGGAGGCAGGGGCAGGCAGATGTCTGTGAGATCAAGTCCAGCCTACTCTACATAGTGAGTTCCAGGCCAGCTGGTGCTACAGAGACACCCTATCTCAAAAAAGGACACACACAAAAAGGCTAGAATTATAATACTTTAAGAAAATAAGACAAGATAATGGCTTAGTACAAATACAAAAGTCCTAACTTTAAAGAGAAAACTATACACTAGACTCCATCAAAGTTAAGAACGATCATCCAGTACATTAAGAAACTGGCTCGTTTGGGGGACTAGAGAGATGACTCAGTAGTTAAGAGCACTTGCAGTTCTTCCATAAGACCTGGCTCTTGGCCCCATCAGTCAGCTCCAGGGGAATCAACACCCTCTTCTGGCCTCAGCAGACACTGGGACGCATGTGTACACACCCCTACACATACATACATATACACATAAATAAATAATAAGACAGATCTTTAAAAAAGAGAGAAAATAACTCATTTTAGACAGGATACAACATTAACTATAAAATAAAGACCTGATATATTTGACAATATTACTATTCTACACTACCTAAAAATATTTTATTTTTACTTTATGTGTATGAATATATTGCCTGCATGTATGTAAGTGTACCCATATGATGCAGTGCCCACAGATGTCAGAAGAGGGCATCAGATTCCCCTGGAACTGGAGATATGGATGGATTTTATCTACCATGTGGGTGCTGGGAATTGAACCTGGGCCCTCCACAAGATCAGCCAGTCTAACAGCTGAGCCATCTCTCTAGACCTCTAGTCTCCATTTTTTTTTTTTTTTTTAAAAATATGAACAACCAATTAGAACATATCGACCATCTATGGGCGACAATCATCAACACGCACATTTAACCTTTGAGAATGGTCTGTCCTCATAAATCAACAGAGAAGCACAATGGAAACTCCAGGGCAGTGCCATTTTTAGATGCGCCCACATAAAATTCAAAAGGCTGATAACAGAGACATGGGGAGAACACAGAACAGATGAGTTGAAATTCACCCAGGGCCCTCATTCTTTCACATAGTGCAGTTCAAAAGTAGACCCCTGTACAAACTGTGAGACACTTTAGAAAACCTGGTGGCACTTCTAACTTATTAAGTTTCAATTCATTATCTCTACGCCTAGGTATTTATTCACAATAAATGAAGCACTACATCTTACAAAGAGGTTTGCACAAAAACAATCTTTACAGTAGTTTATAATAGAAAAACTACAGGAAGATGATAAATTATGCTAAATTCATATGATAGAATATTACTCCTCAACATAAAGGAAAAAAGAATGAACTAGTGACAACGTGGAGATGAGCCTCACTTCATAGTGTTGAGATCAAGATGCTGAATTCAAAAAATTCACACCTTGAGGCCAGGCATGGTGGTGAACACTGATTTAAATCCCAGCACTTGGGAGGCAGAGGCAAGGTGGATCTCTTTGAGTTCAGAGGCATGCTCTGGTCTACATGGTAAGTTCCAGAAGCACAGTAGGGGCTACGGAGAACTGTCTCAAAGAGCAAAAAAAAAAAAGAAAAGACTGTTCTTTGCTTTCATCTTCCTACACTTAACATAAAAATATTTTATTTTATACAATTTATGTGTGTGAATTATATTTGCCTGCAAGTGTATGTAAGTGTACCCATGTGTAATGCAAGATGCCTACAGATGTCAGAAGAGGGCATAAGTTCCCCTGGAAGCTGGTAGATATGGATGATTTATCTACGCATGTAGGGTGCTGGGAATAGTGAAGACCTGGGCTCTCCCACAAGGATGCAGCCCAGTCTAACAGGCGTGAGCCATCTGCTACTAGAAGCCTCTAGTCTCCATTTTTTTTTTTTTTTTNTTTGTCTTTCGAGACAGGGGTTTTCTCCGTAGCCCCAGCTGTGCTGCTGGAACTCACTCTATGTAGACCAGGCTGGCCTTTGGAACTCACAAAGATCCACTTGCCTCTGCTGCCCAAGTGCTAGGGATTAAAGCGGTGCACCACCACGCCCGGCTCTTTTTTTTTTTTTTTGTCTCCATTTTCAAGCCTAATGAAATAAACACAAATGATAAATCAAAAAGGCAAGCCAGAGTTTTCTGGAAGAACACAAATGTTTTCTGAATTAACACAAATATCTTATACAAAAAACGCACAAAATAGTAAAGGAAAAAAAACAAAAAACTCATCCCCCGCTCCAAAAAAAACCAACAACAACAACAACAAAAAAAAAAAAACAAAAAAAAAACAAAAAGAGACAAAACGTACATTGAGACCTACATTTCACAAAAGAAAATAACCTTTGAGAATGGTCTGTCCTCATAAATCAACAGAGAAGCACAATGGAAACTCCAGGGCAGTGCCATTTTTAGATGCGCCCACATAAAATTCAAAAGGCTGATAACAGAGACATGGGGAGAACACAGAACAGATGAGTTGAAATTCACCCAGGGCCCTCATTCTTTCACATAGTGCAGTTCAAAAGTAGACCCCTGTACAAACTGTGAGACACTTTAGAAAACCTGGTGGCACTTCTAACTTATTAAGTTTCAATTCATTATCTCTACGCCTAGGTATTTATTCACAATAAATGAAAGCATACATCTACAAAAGAGTCTTGCACAAAAACAATCTTTACAGTAGTTTATAATAGAAAAACTACAGGAAGATGATAAATTATGCTAAATTCATATGATAGAATATTACTCCTCAACATAAAGGAAAAAAGAATGAACTAGTGACACTACGTGGAGATGAGCCTCACTTCATAGTGTTGAGATCAAGATGCTGAATTCAAATAAATTCACCACCTTGAGGCCCAGGCATGGTGGTGAACCTTTAATCCCAGCTACTTGAGAAGGAAGAGGCAGGTGGATCTCTTCTGAGTTCTGGGCTGCGTCTACTGGCAAGTTTTTTTTCCAGGCAGTATGGGGGCTAACAGGGAGGATCCTGTCTCAAAGAACAAAAACAAAAAAAAAAAAAAAAAAAAAAGGACGAAGGGGGGAGGGAGGAAGAGGAGAGAGAGAAAAAAAAAAAAATTTGGGAAAAGAAACTCATAAAGGCTAAGAGATGCTCAGCAGTTAAGAGCACTTGCTGCTCTTACAGAGGAGTGGGTTTGTGTTCCCAGCACTCAACATGGCAGCTAACCAACAGAACAGCAGATAAACTCCAGTATGGAGAAAACAACACCCTTCTTCTGACTTGCTGCACAAACACACTCATATTGTCCCTGCAGGCAAAACATATGTTGTTTAAAATAAAATACTACTTTTTAAAGAATTCATGCTTATGACTCGAAATCAGAATACAACTTCTCCATGGAGTGGTAGAATTAACGGGAAGGTGTATTAGGGGCTTCTGGAGTAATAGGAATGGTGCAGCTCCTCTTTGGGTTCTATGATAACAACAAGACTTACAGATCTAAGTTAAAACTCTGCAAAGGTGGGGGCGGAGAGATGTCAGTGGTTAAGACGCCTGACCTGCTCTTGGGAGGACACGGGTTCGATTCCCAGCACTCCACATGGCGGCTACAAACCCATCTTTTTCCAGTTCCACGGAATCCGGACACCCTCTTCTGACCCTCTTGCAGCTGACACACAGGGTTTACACCAACTACATGCGATAGTATACTCAACACCCAAAAACAAATAATAAATAAAAAAATGTTAAACAACTGCAAAATCACATTCAATATCTTTGGATTTCTTGATATGCAAACTTTATTTCACTAAGAGCTATACTGGGATGGGTTTGAAAGTCCTCTGACCACATCATGCTAACTTCTTCTCTAATAAACTGAAAGTGTGAATCTGGGGCTGCGATGATGGTCAGTGGTTGAGAGCATGATGCTCTTGCAGAGGCACTGGGTTCAATTCCCAAAAACCAAAGAAAAACACTGTCTGTAACTCCAGTTCTATGGGATCTGACGCCCTTTTGTGACTTCCTATGGGCATTGCTGACATGGTGCACCTACACTCATACCATAAAAAGAAAATACAGAAATTTAAAAAATATTAAAAATAAATGAATAAATAAAGAGGGTCTCAGTAAACCAGGGTGGCCTTGAGTCATCCTCAGATGACCTTGAATTTCTGATCATTCTGCTTCACTCCAAAGTTGCTGGGGATTACAGGCATGCACCATCACACACCCAGTAGTTAATAGTGATTAACGTATAAGATTACAGTATATAACATAGTATGAATTTTTGTGATACAACTTTCTCTTAAATCCACAACTTTGATATGTATCTGTGTTCTCTCTGTGAGCTTCTGTTTACTGCTGAGTGGGATTGTGTTGCTTTTGTTTTAGTTACAATGCTGAGGATAGAACATAGGGCTTTGTGATCCGATCACTAGATGCATGCTCTATGTCTCCAGTTCTGATGTCTGGCTTTCTAGGAGTGGCTATACTACACTTGGTTGGTTTATCCAGAATAGTGATGAACATTTATGTTGTTCCACTTGAGCTGTTATGATGAAAGTGCATGAAATATTCTTTATTCTGGATACATGTTTTCATTTCACCTGGTAGAATACTTCAAAGTGGAATTTCAAAATTGGGGTCAGCGATGAATCTAATTTGTTTTTGGTGTTTTTGGATCTAATTTTAAAAGATAATGCTCATGAGAGGGGTTCCACCCCTTTAATCCAGCCTGGGAGACAGGCATGTGGATCTCTGTGAGTTCACGGCAAGCCTTGTCTACATAGAGGTTCGGACCGCTGGGCTACAGGGGACCTGTCTCAAAAAAAATCAACAACAACAAAAAAGATGTATGTCGAGGGTTGGGGCACATAGCTCGTGTAGTGGACTTGCCTAGCAACTGCAGCCCTGGGTAATCCCCAGTTCTGCATAAAAAAGAAAG
Organism: Rhizomys pruinosus; assembly: GCA_009823505.1. Classification (NCBI taxonomy): domain Eukaryota; kingdom Metazoa; phylum Chordata; class Mammalia; order Rodentia; family Spalacidae; genus Rhizomys; species Rhizomys pruinosus. The sequence continues at coordinate 290,901 of VZQC01008640.1, read as the reverse complement.
AAAAAAAATGTCCTACGTTTGCTAGGTACCTTGTAGATTTTTGCATTCCCATCAAGAATGTATTTCAAATTTTGGTTGTTCCATCTGCTTGCCAACTTTTGGTAGTGTCAGTCTTTATGACTTGATCCATTCTAGTATCTAATGCTATCTTACCATAAATTTGACCTGACATTTTTCTGATAACTAATAAAAACTGATCACCTCTTTAAGTCAATACTTATCATATGAAGTGCTAAACTACAAAACTACAATTATCTAGTAGCTACGTTATTTGAAAATGGGAAACTTGAACTTTACCCTTTTGTAGGTCCAGGTTGACGAGGTGACCCTGCAGTGCAGTGTTTGCCTGGAATGTGCAAGGCCATGTGTTGGAGCAGCAGCATCACCCCAAGATGAAAACATAAATAAAGCCGGAAGCTTGCCTTGGCAGGTACAGGAAACACTAAAAAGCTAAACAATGGATTTTCAAATGGTATACAATGTTAATGTTGCAATTCTATAATGCATTTTTAATTTTTATTTATTTCCTTGTTGTGTCTGATGTACTGTCTGCATGTAGGTTTGTGCACCGGTCATGCAAATGCGCCAGTATGTCAGACACAGGGCCATTGGACCCTGGAAATGGGATTAACGAACAGTTGTCAGAACTATGGCTGCAGGATACGACTGGAAAGAACCTTGGGCCCTCTAAGAGCATGCGGTGCTCCTTAACATAGCGCCACTCTCAGTCCTATAAATGCATTTTTAGATGTCTCCACTGGGAAATCATTTCACTTAAGACTGATTTTTTTTTTTAATTGATACATTTTGTTCGAAAGTTGGAATGAAATTGAGGAGGCCTATAATTATAGAACTCATAAATAGAGATAACTTGTTTGTTGAGGTTTTGCTTAGGAAGTACCTGTGGAAGAAAGGTATTCCCAAGTGAAGAGGAAAAAGACACATTTTGGGCTGGGGAGATGGCTCAGTGGTTGAAAACACTGCTGCTCCTGCAAGAGGACTGGTTCCTTTCCCAGTCCCCTATGGGACTCAACCTGCCTCCGTTAGGATCCATACCTCCCTTCTTTCTGACCTCCACAGTGTCTATTGGCGTGCACTTACATACGTGCGGCAATCAACCATACGCTAAGATAAAAAATAATAAAAAATTTTAAAAAGAGAAAAAACAGGCATTTGTAAAATATGTTTCAGCTGAAATTTTACACCAAAGGTTAGCATAGTGAATATTTCATATTGATGTTTAGGGTTACTACAACAAAATACCACAGACCCAGTACTTTGTCTCTCTCCTCTCTCTCTCCTCTCTCATCTCTTCTCTCTCTCTCTCTTCTCTCTCTCTCTCTCTCTCTCTCTCCTGCCCAATGGCTGACTTCTCCTCCTGGTCTCCATGGCCTCTGTTCTGTAGGAGGACACCCTGGTGTCTCTTTGTATATCTGAATTCCTTATCAAGACACATGTCAAACTGGATGAGGACCCATGCTGGTGTGTGACTGCCTCTTTGAGAGCCTCTATCTTCTGGCTGGAGAGGGCACTCAGGATAAGAGCACTTACTGCTTTCCCGAAAGACTCGTATAGGCAGCTCTAGCTGCCAGTAACCTTCAGTTCCAGTAATTCTGATGCCCACTTCTGGCTCTGGGCAGACTCGCTTGCATACATGGATGGCCATGCACACAACACATATAAATAATAAATAAATACATAATACTAAATATATAAAAACATAAATAAATAAATTATATGTAAAAGTTGTTAAATTTTTTTTTTTTGGTCTTTTTTCAAGACAGGGTCTCCCTGTGGCCCAGCTGTCCTGAATCTCGTCTATAGACCAGGCTGCCTTGAACTCACAAAAGATCCACCTTGCCTTTCTGCCTCCCAAGTGCTGGATTAACAGGCGTGCGCCCGCCTGCCCTTTAGGGCTAAAGTCTTTATATCCAAATAGAGTCACATTCTGAAGAATAGTGGATAAAGACAAACTTTTGAATTTGGGGGGATCCAAGTGTGCCCATAATGCTCCACTTGGCATCATTTTCAGGCACCCCTTGATTTCCCCATAACATAGGAGACATGAGCATCAATTTCTAGTGAGATCAAATAGGTCAAGAAGTAAATACCTTTTTTCTTGCAACCTTGGATCACCCCTGTGCTGTGCCTCCCCTGTGGCATAGCTGACCTGTCAGCCTTCAAAGTCCGCATGTCGAGACCAATATTATCTGCTGGATACTCTCAAATCAGCTTTTAAAAACTTTGGTTTCTTGTGTTTATCTATGACCATTGCAGAAATCATAAGCATTAATATGAGTTTACAAAAACAACAAACCAAAAACAAACATCTCTGAAAACGCTACCTAGTGAGTACTAGTTACCACCCTGGGATATTCAGCCATTACAATGTGCAAACACTTATATGCTTTGAATATAAATCAGCTGTGGTCACATGATATTATCTACAAAATTCACACTTGAAAACCATCTGACGGGGGTGGGGCCTGGAGAGATGTTGAGAAGTAAGAGCACTGCTCTTTTCTCAGAGGACCCAGATTGAATTCCCCAAGTGGCCAACATGGCAGCTAACAGCCACCTGTAACCCAGGTTCAGGGGTCCAATTTCCTTCTGTCTTCCTAGGATACCAGGCGTGATTGTGGTTACATTATTACAAACGCAGGTTTAAACACTCATGCCACATGATTAAAAAACAATCTTTTTTTATTTTTTTTATGTGTTGAGTGTACTGTTCGCAGTAGGTTGGTTGCACCGTGTAATGCAATGGCCATGGAGGGTCAGTAAGAGGGTAGTCAGATTCCCCGGAACTGGAGGTTAAAGTGATATCTCTTGGCCTGCCATGTGGGGCTGGGAGGAGTTGAACTCTGGTCTTTGAAGAGCAGTCTAGCACTCTTAACCTGCTGAATCCATCTCTCAGCCAAAATCTTTTGAAACCACAAACATTTCCCCCAAAATCTCATAATGTTTAAAGTAAGTTTCTGGTTGGATCACATACAACTGGGACACATGTACAGTAATAGATTTTCAGCCTTTTTTAAAATTTTTATTTATTTTATGTTTGATGTATGTCTGCATGTAGGTTTGTGCACCCATCGTGTGCAATGTCAAGAGGTGCAGAAGGTGTCATTGTTTCCCCTGGAACTGGAGTTCTCCTGGAATTCGGAGTTACAGATGGTTCTCAAGCTGCTATTGGGTGCTTGGGAAGTCAGAACCGGGTCTCTGCAAGTAGCTTGACGCTCTTAAACACTAGGCCCATCTCTCCAGCCCCAATTTTCAGCCTTTAAAGATGCAAATATTTTTGATGTACAATGCGATGTTGATAGAATCATTACAACCAAGCAAATTAACATAATGCAGATCTTAACACAGCTTTTATTTTCTTACTACTGATATCTTTCCTGTTCTACAAATATGCTGTTAGTCTGTTTGGTATTGCTATAATATAAATATCTGATAGTAAGTGTTTAGTCACTTTTCTGTTGTTGTGATAAACACCATGACCAGGAGGAACTTATAAAAGAGAAGAGTCATTTGAGCTTGATGATTGATGGTTCCAGGGAAATTAGAGTCCATTGTGGTGGGAGACATGGAGGCTGGATACTGGAGGCAGGCCAAGGGTCACATCTCGCAAAGAGCAAGAAGCAGAGAGCGCAGTTGGAGAACCGCGAGGCTTTGTTAACTCACTTAGGCCTGCCCAGCAGTATACATATTTCCTCTAGCATGGCCACAACCTCTAAGATCCTCCAAAGAACGTGCCACCAAACTGGAGATAAAATGTCTGATACTATAAAGCCTTGTGGGGGACAACTCATTCAAACACCACATGTCCACTCCTGGCTCCCATGGCTCCTGACCATATAAAATGCAAAATGCATTAGTCCAACCTTAAAATCCCCTAGTCTTTACCAGTCTTCACATGCCTATTCAAAAGTTCACAGTCCAAGTCTCTTCTGAAACTCAGGCCAATCTCCTAACTAGTAAGCTCATGTAAAACAAAAGACCAAAACCGAACAGAGGGCAAACTCGCAAGTCCAGTAGCTCACCTGTGTGCAAACTTCTGGGCCTTGACTTCCAAATGAGCTTTAGATGGCTCAGCTCTTCCAGCTTTGCTTGCAACATCTCTTTCTTAGTGGTACCACTTCCCTGTTGCAGCTCTGCCTGGCAAATTCTCACAGGTCTGGCATCTCGAAGTCTTCTTGGTTCTCCTACTGCCAACCAGGCCCATTACAGCTTCACGCAACTGGCTATCAGGGCCTTCTTTATTCAGGGAACACCCCATGTTGCACTCTCCTGGCTCTGTGGCTCTCTGAAACGTGTGGAAGAATGATGACAGAACTGATGACCCTTCACTCTTGCAAACTTCATGCTCTAACAACAGTGAATGAAATTGCGAATCGGCTGCAAGTTCAGGTGAATGGACTCTTCTCTACTTTAAACCACAATTGAATTTTTCTCTGCCCTGGGACTTTTGGTATATGAGATAAAACACCTTTAGATATTCCTTCTCTTTCAAAAGTTGGATTGCTGGTGTGTGGTCTTGCCTGAAGTACTGTTCTATTGTTTACTTGTAAATCTCGAGGCCCCTCCTTATCGCTTTATATCTCACCTTTTCCATTGTTTACTTGTAAATATTCGGCTTCTCTTTAATCACTTTTGTCTCCTTTAGTAAAGGGACACTCTCCTTCCCCCCCCACATGCCTTGCCACACCTTTAATCTTCCTGGTTTTTCAGATCCTAACTCACATTCTCATTTCTTTCTGCCCCATTTGCTCTTTTTACTGTGTAGATCTGTATACATTTACATTTAAAGCCACGCCACCATTCTTATTAGGCTGTTTCGAAATATCCTCCACAAGACATTAGTCCATTCTTTCAACTTAGCATCAGGCAAGCATTTGGGCAGTGGGCAATGACTCCCAGCACTCTTTTGCAAAAGTATCCACGTTGTGGCCTAAGTCTTATTTTCCTCTGGAAACTACATTTTTTTGCAGCAATGCCTTCTTCATGGCTTCTAGCTAAGAATGTCCCTTAAGCTCTGCTTAAGTAGTCAACAGCTTTTCTAGCCACAAAATTCCAAATGCTTTCACATCTCTCCAAACATCAATGGTCAAGGTCTGTCGAGCGCAACACCCCACTCCTGGTACAAATAACTGTATTAGTCACTTTCGTTTGCTGTGATAAAACACATACCAAGTGGACTTTAAAAGAGAAGATGTTATTTGAGCTTATGATGATGGTTCCAGGGAAATTTAGAGTCCTCCATTGTTGGGGGGAGGGCATGGCAGCTGGAGGTCTGAGAGCAGCCCAGGGTCAATTGTTGCAAGGCACAGGAAGCAAAGAGCAGACGGCGGACCACGAGGGCTTTTCCACTCCTAAGCACTGTGCCCAGTGACTACTTTCCTCTAGAGGCCACATCTTCTAAGACTCCAAGAACCGTGACTCACACTGGGACAATGTCTGAATACTTAAGCCTATGGGGGACACACATTCAAATCACCACACTAGTGTCAAGGAAGAGAGATTTATTTATCTCACAGTTTTTTGAGGTTCCCAAAAATGGGATCTGCTTGGCTCTGGTGAGTGATTCACGTGGCAGAAACACATCCAGGAAGAGGGATTTGGGGAGGTGCTGGGGCTTGCTTTGTACAGCCATTTATTTTTATTTTTTTTTCTTACATTTTCTTTAGCAGCTCGGAGGCAGAGGCAGGAAGATCTCTTTGAGTTCAAGCAGCCGGTTTATATAAGAGTTGTAGTTTCAGACAGCCTGGGCTAGCATGAATGAGCCTGTCTCAAAAAAATTAAAAAGTGTGGACAAAAAGGATGTTCACAGCTTTGGCTGCACTGGCTGCTCTTGCACGAGACCTAAGATTGCGTCCCAACCCAAATGGCAGCTAAAACTTGTCTGTCACTCCTGTTCTAGGGGAATTTGATATCCTCTTCTGGGGGCCGTTGCAAGATATGGGTCCACAACAGCCCATTTCTTATCAAGTAATCCAACACCCACAAAACCTGACAGGTCCAATTGAGACAGCATTATTCTTTCCTTAAGGGTGGAACCCCCAGACTTGTTGACTATTTCATGGAGGTCTTACCACCTCCATATCACCACCAAAGAATCCAGCTTCCAGCACACAAACCACAGCAAGGAAGAAAGAAGGGAGGGAGGGAGGGAGAGAGAGAGAGAAAGAAAAACTTTGGGAAAAGAACTCATAAAGGCCTAAAGAGATGTCTCAGCAGTTAAGAGCACTTGCTGCTCTTACAGAGGAGTGGGTTTGGTTCCCAGCACTCACATGGCAGCTAACAGCACAATAACTGCACAGCTATGGAGATCCACTCCTTCTTCTGGCTTGCTAGCACAATGTATACACACGGTGCATATGTGTACGATGCAGGCCAAACATATGTGTAAAATAAAAACTACTTTTTAAAAGAATTCATGCTTATGACTCAGAAATCAGAATACAACTTCTCCATGGAGGGTAGGAATTAACGGGAAGGTGTATTAGGGAGCTTCTGGATAATAGGAATGGTGCAGACTTCCTTTGGGTTATGATAACAACACAGACTTACAGATCTATTAAAACTCTGCAAAGGGGGCTGGAGAGATGGCTCAGTGGTTAAGAGCACCGACTGCTCTTGCAGAGGACACGGGTTCGATTCCCAGCACCCACATGGCGGCTAAGAACCATCTTTAATTCCAGTTCCAAGGGAATCCGACACCCTCTTCTGACCTCTGCAGCATTGCACAACACGGGTACACCAACCTACATGCAGATAGTATACTCAATACACAAAACAATAATAAATAAAAAAAATGTTAAAACTGCAAAAATCACATTCAATATCTTTGGATTTCTTGATATGCAAACTTTATTTCACTAAGAGCTATACTGGGATGGGTTTGAAAGTCCTCTGACCACATCATGCTAACTTCTTCTCTAATAAACATGAAATGTGAATCTGGGGGCTGAAGAGATGGCTCAGTGGTTGAGAGCACTGACTGCTCTTGCAGAGGACTTGGGTTCAATTCCCAGCACCCACACGGTGGCTAACAACTGTCTGTAACTCCAGTTCTATGGGATCTGACGCCCTTTTGTGACTTCCATGGGCATTGCATGACATAGGTGCACCTTTCTACATGCAAGCAATATACTGGTTACATGTAAATTTAAAAATATATTAAAAATGAAATGAATAAATAAAAGAGGGTCTCAGGTAACCCAGGGTGGCCTTGATCATCCTCAGATGACCTTGAATTTCTGATCCTTCTGCCTTCACCTCCAAAGTGCTGGGATTACAGGCATGCACCACACACCCAGCTAGTTACTGTGATTTAACGTATAGATACAGATATAACATAGTATGAAGTTTCTTGTGATCAACTTTCTCTTAAATCCACAACTTTGATATGTATCTGTGTTCTCTCTGTGAGCTTCTGTTTACTGCTGAGTGGGATTGTGTTGCTTTTGTTTTAGTTACAATGCTGAGGATAGAACATAGGGCTTTGTGATCCGATCACTAGACGCATGCTCTATGTCTCCAGTTCTGATGTCTGGCTTTCTAGGAGTGGCTATACTACACTTGGTTGGTTTATCCAGAATAGTGATGAACATTTATGTTGTCTCCACTTGAGACTGTTATGAAGAAAGCTGCCATGAATATATTCTTATTTGGATACATGTTTTCATTTCACCTGGTAGATACTTCAAAGTGGAATTTCAAAATTGGGCAGCGATGAATCTAATTTGTTTTTGGTGTTTTTTGGATCTAATTTTAAAAGATAATGTCACTGAGCATGGTGGTCCACCCCTTTAATCCCAGCACTGGGGAGACAGAGGCAGGTGGATCTCTGTGAGTTCACGGCCAGCCTGGTCTACATAGAGAGTTCCAGGACAGCTGGGGCTACAGGGAGACCCTGTCTCAAAAAAACATACAAACAACAACAACAAAAAAGATGATGTCAGGGTTGGGGACATAGCTCAGTGCTAGGGGACTTGCCTGCCACATTTGCAGCCCTGGGTTCAATCCCCAGTTCTGAAAAAAAAAAAAAAAGATGTCATACAGTTTGCTAGTCACTTGTAGCATTTTTGCATTCCCATCAAGAATGTATTTCAAATTTTGGTTGTTCCATCTGCTTGCCAACTTTTGGTAGTGTCAGTCTTTATGACTTGATCCATTCTAGTATCTAATGCTATCTTACCATAAATTTGACCTGACATTTTTCTGATAACTAATAAAAACTGATCACCTCTTTAAGTCAATACTTATCATATGAAGTGCTAAACTACAAAACTACAATTATCTAGTAGCTACGTTATTTGAAAATGGGAAACTTGAACTTTACCCTTTTGTAGGTCCAGGTTGACGAGGTGACCCTGCAGTGCAGTGTTTGCCTGGAATGTGCAAGGCCATGTGTTGGAGCAGCAGCATCACCCCAAGATGAAAACAAATAAAATTAAAGCCAAGCTTGCCTTGGCAGGTACAGGAAACACTAAAAAGCTAAACAATGGATTTTCAAATGGTATACAATGTTAATGTTGCAATTCTATAACTGCATTTTTTAATTTTTTAATTTATTCTTGTATGTGTATGAATGTACTGTCTGCATGTAGGTTTGTGCACCCGTGTCATGCAATGCCACAGATGTCAGAACAGGGCATTGGACCCCTGGAACTGGAGTTAAAGACAGTTCTCAGCAACTGTATGGGTGCTGGGGATCGAACCCAGGTCCTCTATAAGAGCAGTCGGTGCTCTTAACCACTAGGCCATCTCTCCAGCCCCTATAACTGCATTTTAGAATGTCTCCACTGGGACAATCATTTACTTAAGCACTGATTTTTTTAATTGGATAAATTTATGTTCTGAAATGGAATGAAATTGAGGAGGCCTATAATTATAGAACTCATAAATAGAGATAACTTGTTTGTTGAGGTTTTGCTTAGGAAGTACCTGTGGAAGAAAGGTATTCCCAAGTGAAGAGGAAAAAGACAGCATTTGTGGGGCTGGGGAGATGGCTCAGTGCTTGAAAACACTGGCTGCTCTTGCAGAGGACTTGGGTTCTGTTCCCAGCACCCATAGGGGGACTAACAACCATCTGTCACTCCAGTTCCAGGGGATCCAATACACTCTGCTGACCTCCACAGGTATATGGCACAGTGCACTTACATACGTGCAGGCAATACACTCATACGCATAAGATAAAAATAATAAAAAATTTTAAAAAGAGAAAAAGACAGCATTTGTAAAAATGTTTCAGCTGAAATATTTACACACCAAAGGTTAAGATAGTGAATATCTTCATATTGATGTCTTAGGGTTACTACAACAAAATACCACAGACCCAGTACTTTGTCCTCTCTCCTCTCTCTCTCCTCTCTATCTCTCTCTCTCTCTTCTCTCTCTCTCTCCTCTCTCTCCTCTCTCTCTTCTTGCCAATGGCTGACTTCTCCTCCTGGTCTCCATGGCCTCTGTTCTGTAGGAGGACACCCTGGTGTCTCTTTGTATATCTGAATTCCTTATCAAGACACATGTCAAACTGGATGAGGACCCATGCTGGTGTGTGACTGCCTCTTTGAGAGCCTCTATCTTCTGGCTGGAGAGGGCACTCAGGATAAGAGCACTTACTGCTCTTCCAGAAGACTCGTTAGGCAGCTCATAACTGCCAGTAACTTCAGTTCCAGTAGATCTGATGCCCTCTTCTGGCCTCTGGGAGCTCCTGCATACATGGAGGCACATGCACACACACATATAAATAAATAAATAAATAAATAAATAAATAAATAAACAAACAAACAAATAAATAAATATTAATGTAAAAGTTTTAAAGTTTTTTTTTTTGGTCTTTTTTCAAGACAGGGTCTCCCTGTGGCCCCAGCTGTCCTGGAACTCAGTCTGTAGACCAGGCTGGCCTTGAACTCACAAAGATCCACCTGCCTCTGCCTCCCAAGTGCTAGGATTAAAGGCGTGCGCCGCCATGCCCTTTAGGGCTAAAGTCTTTATATCCAAATAGAGTCACATTCTGAAGAATAGTGGATAAAGACAAACTTTTGAATTTGGGGGGATCCAAGTGTGCCCATAATGCTCCACTTGGCATCATTTTCAGGCACCCCTTGATTTCCCCATAACATAGGAGACATGAGCATCAATTTCTAGTGAGATCAAATAGGTCAAGAAGTAAATACCTTTTTTCTTGCAACCTTGGATCACCCCTGTGCTGTGCCTCCCCTGTGGCATAGCTGACCTGTCAGCCTTCAAAGTCCGCATGTCGAGACCAATATTATCTGCTGGATACTCTCAAATCAGCATTAAAAACTTTGGTTTCTTGTGTTTATCTATGACCATTGCAGAAAAATTCAAGCATTAAATGAAGTATACACAAAAACAAACAACAAACAAACAAACATCTCTGAAAACACTACCTAGTGAGTACTAGTTACCACCCTGGGATATTCAGCCATTACAATGTGCAAACACTTATATGCTTTGAATATAAATCAGCTGTGGTCACATGATATTATCTACAAAATTCACACTTGAAAACCATCTGAAGGGGGGTGGGCCTGGAGAGATGGTTGAGCAGTTAAGAGCACTTGCTGCTTTTTCAGAGGACCCAGATTGAATTCCCAGTGGCCACATGGCAGCTACCAGCCACCTGTAACTCCAGTTTCAGGGGATCCAATGTCCTCTTCTGTCTTCCTAGGATACCAGGCGTGCATGTGGTACATATATGCACACGCAGGTAAAACACTCATGCACATGATATAAAAACAAATCTTTTTTTTATTTGTTTTTATGTGTATGAGTGTACTGTCTGCATGTAGGTTGGTGCACCCATGTCATGCAATGCCATGGAGGTCAGAAGAGGGTATCAGATTCCCCTGGAACTGGAGTTAAAGATGATTCTTGGCCTCCATGTGGGTGCTGGGAATTGAACTCTGGTCTTCTGCAAGAGCAGTTAGCACTCTTAACTGCTGAACCATCTCTCCAGCCCAAATCTTTTGAAAACCACAAACATTATCCCCCCAAAATCTCATAATGTTTAAAGTAAGTTTCTGGTTGGATCACATACACTGGGACACATGTACAGTATAGATTTTCAGCCTTTTTTAAAATTTTTATTTATTTTATGTGTATGAATGTACTGTCTGCATGTAGGTTTGTGCACCCATGTTGTGCAATGTCACAGAGGTCAGAAGAGGGCATTGGATTCCCCTGGAACTGGAGTTCTCCTGGAATTGGAGTTACAGATGGTTCTCAGCTGCCATGTGGGTGCTGGGGATCGAACCCGGGTCCTCTGCAAGAGCAGTTGACGCTCTTAACCACTAGGCCATCTCTCCAGCCCCAATTTTCAGCCTTTAAAGATGCAAATATTTTTGATGTACAATGCGATGTTGATAGAATCATTACAACCAAGCAAATTAACATAATGCAGATCTTAACACAGCTTTTATTTTCTTACTACTGATATCTTTCCTGTTCTACAAATATGCTGTTAGTCTGTTTGGTATTGCTATAATAAAATATCTGAAGCTAAGTGTATTAGTCACTTTTCTGTTGCTGTGATAAAACACCATGACCAAGGAACTTATAAAAGGAAGAGTTTATTTGAGCTTATGATTGATGGTTCCAGGGAATTAGAGTCCATTGTGGTGGGAGGCATGGCGGCTGGATCTGGAGCAGCAAGCCAAGGGTCACATCTCACAAAGAGCACAGGAAGCAGAGAGCGCAGCTGGAGACCGCGAGGCTTGTTAAACTCACTAAGCCTGACGCCAGTAACATATTTCCTCTAGCATGGCCACACCTTCTAAGATCTCCAAGAACCGTGCCACCAACTGGAGACAAAATGTCTGAATACTTAAAGCCTGTGGGGGACACTCATTCAAACCACCACATTCCACTCCCTGGCCCCCATAGGCTCCTGACCATATAAAATGCAAAATGCATTTAGTCCAACCTTAAAAGTCCCCATAGTCTTTACCAGTTTCAATGCCATTCAAAAGTCTACAGTCCAAAGTCTCTTCTGAGACTCAGGCCAATCTCCTAACTGTAAGCTCCTGTAAAATCAAAAGACACCGAACAGAGGGCAAACTCAAGTCCAGTAGCTCCCTGTGCAACTTCTGGGACTTGACTTCCAAGAGTTCTTAGATGGCTCAGCTCTTCCAGCTTTGCTTGCAACATCTCTTTCTTAGTTGGTACCACTCCCTGTTTGCAGCTCTGCTTGGCAAATATCTCACAGGTCTGGCATCTCGGAATGTCTTCTTGGGGTCTCCACTGCCAACCAGGCTCACATTCAACAGCTTCACGCAACTGGCTATCAGGGCCTTCTTATTCAGGGAACCCCATGTTGCACTCTGCCTGGCCTCTGTGGCTCTCTGAACTGTGGTGGAAGACGAGATAGAACTGATGACCCCTTCACTCTTGCAAAACTTCATGCCAGCCAAAGTGAATGAAATTTGCGAATCGGCTGCAGTTCAGGGATGGACTCTTCTCATACTTTAAACCACAATTGAATTTTTCTCTGCCCTGTGGACTTTGGATAATTAGGAAAAACACTTTAGTATTCTTCTCTTTCAAAAGTTGGATTAGCTGGTGTGTGGTCTTGCCTGAAGGCTACTGATTCTTGTTTACTTGTAAATCTCGAGGCCCTCCTTATCAGCTTTAATATCACCTTTTCCATTGTTTTAACTTGTAAATATCTGGCTTCTCTTTAATCACTTTTGTCTCCTTTAGCTAAAGGAACTCTCCTTCCCCCCCACATGCCTGGCCACACCTTTAATCTTCCTCGTAGACTTTTCAGATCCTAACTACATTCTGCATTTCTTTCTGCACCCATTTGCTCTTTTTACTTAGTAGATCTGTATACTTTCCATCTTTAAACGCCCGCCACCATTTTATTAGGCTGTTTCGAAATATCCTCCAATAGAATTAGTCCATTGCTTTCAACTTAGCATCAGGATAACATTTGGGCTAGTGGGCATGACTCCCAGACCAGTCTTTATGCAAAATATCCCGTTGTGGCCTAAGTCTTATTTCCTCTGGGAAACACATTTTTTGCAGCAATGCCTTCTTCAGGCTTCTCTAAATGGCCCTTAAGCTCTGCTTACAGTAGTCAACAGCTTTTCTAGCCAAATTCCAAAGTCTTCACATTCTCATCCAAACACATTGGTCAGGTTCTTCAGAGCCAACACCCCACTCTCTGGTACCAAATAACTGTATTAGTCACTTTTCTTTGCTGTGATAAAAACACATGACAGTACTTATAAAAGGAAGAGTTTATTTGAGCTTATGATTGATGGTTCCAGGGAATTAGAGTCCATTGTGGGGGGAGGGCATGGCAGCTGGAGGTCGGAGCAAGCCCAGGGTCACATTTTGCGAAAGGAGCACAGGAAGCAAAGAGCATGACGGACCAACGAGGCTTGTTACTCACTAAGCCTGTCCCAGTGACATACTTTCCTCTAGCATGGCCACATTTCTAAGACCTCCAATGAACCGTGCCACCACTGGAGACAATGTTAATACTTAAAGCCTATGGGGGACACACATTCAAACCACCACACTAAGTGTCAAGGAAAGAGATTTATTTATCTCACAGTTTTTGAGGTCCAAAAAATGGGATCTGCTTGGCTCTGGTGAGGATCACGTGGCAGAAACACATCCAGGAAGAGGGATTTGGGGAGGTGCTGGGCTTGCTTTGTAACAGCCCTTTTTATTTTTTTATTTTTTTTCTTACATGCCTTTAAGCCAAGACTCAGGAGGCAGAGGCAGGAAGATCTCTTTGAGTTCAAGCCAGCCCGGTTCTACATAGCAAGTTGTAGTTTCAGGCCAGCCATGGCTAGAGAATGAGACCCTGTCTCAAAAAAATTAAAACAGGGACAGAAAAGATGGTTCAGCAGTTAGGAGCACTGGCTGCTCTTGCAGAGGACCTAAGTTTGAGTCCCACAACCCAAATGGCAGCTAACAACTGTCTGTAACTCCTGTTCCAGGGGAATTTGATATCCTCTTCTGGGGGCCATTGCAAGATATGGATCCACAACAGCCCATTTCTTATCAAGTAATCCAACACCCACAAAACCTGACAGGTCCAATTGAGACAGCATTATTCTTTCCTTAAGGGTGGAACCCCCAGACTTGTTGACTATTTCATGGAGGTCTTACCACCTCCATATCACCACCAAAGAATCCAGCTTCCAGCACACAAACCACAGCACAGACACATCAGAGTACAGTAAGGTTCAGGCTGGCCTCCTCATGGTGATGTAGAAATTTCAGCACCAAAAGACACAACACTCTTCTAAGCAGAATCCAACAGGCATCAGCCCAGACTGTTGCCAGCCTTTCCCTCAATATCACAGAAGTACTGTCAGTGATTTCAGTTGACAGGGACTCCTGGTGACCTGCCATCTGTTTCTGCAGCCATTGGGGCCCACCTTTCACAGGAAAGGAGTCCTTATCTCTTTTATTGAACCCTGGTAACTCCTGGTTATCATTCTCTTCTTAGGACATGACTGGGACATCTTTGTTCCCAGTTCTCAATAGAGACACACAGGCAACTCAGCAAGACTCCAACAAGCGGAGCTGACTACACAGAACATGCAACATAGCTCATTCTCCTCTATTGCTTCAAATACATGGTTCATCTTCTGGAAATGGGGCTCAGAGGTGATAAGGGACATAGGTGCTTCTCCCAGACTGTTCCTCCCATCTTCAAAGAATGTAGAGGACAGAGGGTCATGAACTCAGTAACACAGTATCTTTTTTATACAAGAGCAGATTATTTTCTGGTGGAATTTATATCCATCAGAATTGAACTTAATGTACTTTAATAGATATTTTAGGTTATTTCCAAATGTGTTGTGTAGCAAGGAACATTATATATTCACTTTGAACTCTTGCTTTAATGTGTTTCATCGGCATATATTCTTGGACTTGGAGTTGATGGGGAGAAGAATATATGTTAGGTCTGTGTTTCCCAGAATTCTAAGGGACACACAGATATCCACTTCCTCCAGAGACTGCGAATCTTGTGACCTCTTCCCCTTCACCTGAGGTCCTGCCCAGGGGCTTTAAAAGGGTGTACCTCAGTCGCCATCTTGCTGGCTGCCCCACCAAGTACCAACAGCTGCCATGCCCTGGCAATTCCTGAAGTAAACATGTTCCCGGAGTATCTAAGACTCATGTACCTGTCTTTTATCTGGGCTTTGTGCCTTTTTATAATCTAACATAATGGTGCCAAGAACTCGGTTGGGGGTTGAGATGTTTTGGGTCAGGTTTGGCTGAGCTCGCCAGATCTTCCCTCAAAAAGAACCTAACATTTTTATTGCCACCCCCTGGGAATTGAGAGAAGCATATTTCTCTGGAGAACCAGCTTCCATGTTTTACAAAAAGGTACTATATTCATATCTTCTCTCTCAGGCTCTCTCTCCTCTTTTCTCTCTCTCTCTCTCTCTCTCTCTCTCTCTCTCTCTCTCTCTCTCCCTCTCTCCCTCTCTCCCTCCCTCCCTTCTGCCTTTCATACTTTCCCTCTCCTCTCTCTGCTTTTCTTCTTCTCAGCCTTAGTCCACCATTTTGAATCTAGTGAGACTTGGATTCTGGAGTCTGCCACACTCCAAACTTTCAGGATACCAAGACTGCAGATCCTAGGGCGCTCTTCCAAAATTGACTCCCCCTCTGCCTCCGGGACACTGAGGCCACAGGCATGTGGTTCCTATTTAGTACTTCTGAGTTTAAGAAAGGATGCTTTCTTAACTTTCAAAAGTACTTTTAAGGCCGAGTCTTCCTAAACCTTTCTCCTTGTTCCCCAACTCTTTGCTTCCCTCCCCCAGTCCAGGTGCCTGATATCTCTGCCTTGCTCTGATATCTGTCTCTCCCTCTCTCTGGACCTCCCGACAACCATAAGAGATTTCTGCAGTAAATGACCATATCCTTAATCCAGGCTTTTTTCCCCTCTTTTTTTACTATGGAGGTTTTCCCGATGCTCATGCAAACAGGAAGGGTATAGCGAAGCTGTGCCTGCACAGTTCCTGGTTTCCATGGTACCTGCACCAGACCACACCCACTCCTTCCCATCCACCATCTTAGTAACCACACCTGTATATAGATATGTTTGCCATTTCCATGGTACCTAAAACACGCCCACTCCTCCTTAATAGTCATCTTGATCTACCGTGTGACATGGACACCGTACTGGGAACTGTTAAATTTACATCAGAGCTTATAACAACTAATGCCATGTCCTAATCCTTTTACAATTTATTTAATGGCATGTTCTGATCCTTTAACAATATTAGTTTTTGTGTTTTTATATTGGATATATTATAAAAAAGCAATTGAGTTTAAATTAAATACATTTTTTATGTCAGAACCGAGTTTTGTTTTTACCAGTTTTTCATGTTTTAAAATAAAATCATTTTTCCATTTTTACTTTTGTATGGGTAGTTAATATGGTTTTTTACAGGTTATTGGTTAAGATTTTTACATCATCTACTAGCTTTTTAACAAATGCTGTTTTGTTTTTCTTTTTTATATTTTTATTTACAAAACTTTTACCTATTTTTAAGGGATTATTTCAGATTTTGGCATTTTGACCAGGCCCTCCATTTCATTGGTTTTCTTCATAAATCCCATTTTATTCAGAAATCCATTTTTGTTTCTGCTTCAGGATACAAATTTCTGTATCTGAGATTAAGAAGGAGTGTCCATCACACCTCATCCCAGCTGGCATCCAGATCTTGCCTCAGGCTGCCTCCCCTTAAGAAAATAACTTTTGGGGGGCTGGAGAGATAGCCTAGCGGTTAAGAGCACTGACTGCTCTTGCAGAGGACCCAGGTTCGATCCCCAGCACCCACATGATGGCTAAGAACCATCTGTAACTCCAATTCCAGGAGAACTCCAGTTCCAGGGGAATCCGAGACCCTCTTCTGACCTCCGCTGCACTGCACGCATGGGTGCACAAACCTGCATGCAGACAGTACATTCATACACATACAAAAATAAATAAAATTTAATTTAATTTAAAAAAAAGAAAGAAAGAACTTTTGATTTTTTCCAGTAACAATAAAATTTATTCTCATTAAATTAGCAGGAAACCCAGCACCTCTTAGAGACAGGTAAGCCCTGCACATGCCAGATACCAAATCCTGCACACCCACCCCTCCCCATCCTGTGCAGACATATGCACATACACAACCCCTCCTGTAAGGACTGGATGGCTGCAGAGGCTGTTCCCACTTGAGTAAATGTCTTAAACTCTAAATGACTGTGTGTGAATGTGACAATGAAAATTAGTGGTTCCATGGCCCTGCACAGCCATGGACAACTTTAGACTAAAGTGTGCAGATCAGGGAACTGGGAACTTTCTGTGCCTTGACATCAAGTTATTCTGGGAATTGACACTTAGCTATGAGATTTTAGAGAAAAAAAGGGATTTCCCACTGTCCAGATTTAAAGGATACAATTAAGTCATGTGTCTGTCCAACCTGTCTGTGTGTTATAACTGTTCTCCCATGCGTCTTTGAGATTCGTGTATCTGTCATGTGTCCATGTTCTCTTGCATGTTAATTTCTCTCAAAACAAAGTGGTCACTTCAAGGTTCTTTCATTCTCTATTGTGCACAAAGAAAACATTATGGCACACCTCTTAAAGTTTTTCAAAGGCCTAATTTGAAACCAGGTTCCTAAGTTTCTACACTGATTATCTAAAGATTTTGTTATCTGTTAGACTGAATTTGATCTCCAAATTAAACTGTTTAAAGTGATGTTGTTTACATGTATTCTAACTTGTTTCCTTTCAAGTTTTTCTTGTTTCTAAACCTCTGAAGACCTGATTTTTGACCCTTATAGGTTCAGTAAAATGTTTTTTTTTTCTTTTCTCCTACTTAACCAGGCTTCTGACAGCTGCCTATGTATGTGTATGATACTGTTAACAACTCTGTAATATAGTTACAACAGCATATTAAGATCTCTCTGTGTATGATAGCAATGTATGTGCCTCTGCTCAGTACAACCTTTATAAACTGCCATCCCATCACCAAAATTAAGTTTTAGAACCTTATGT
Source organism: Rhizomys pruinosus (assembly GCA_009823505.1). Classification (NCBI taxonomy): domain Eukaryota; kingdom Metazoa; phylum Chordata; class Mammalia; order Rodentia; family Spalacidae; genus Rhizomys; species Rhizomys pruinosus. Next base: position 272,850 of record VZQC01008640.1, on the reverse strand, counting down.
ATGAGTGTATGTATGAAGTACTGTTTACTTTTAAGAATTCTATAATGTAGTTATAGCATATACAAGAAATTGTGTTCCACAGCTGGAGATTCTCAGTACTGTGCAACCTGTGGACAGTCCCCTTGCAGGTACTACATACCTTGTTACAGCCTTGGGTAAAATGGACATATATAAATATTGAGTTACCCAAATATACTAAAAATATTTTATGGGACTGGAGAGATGGCCTAGCAGTTAAGAGCACCAACCACTCTTGCAGAGGACCCAAGTTCGATCCCCAGCACCCACATGGTGGCTGAGAACCATCTTTAACTCCAGTTCCAGGGGAATCCGACACCCTCTTCTGACCTCCGTGGCATTGTACGACGCAGGTGCACAAACCTATATTCAGACAGTACATTCATACACATACAAAAATAAATTTAAAAATGTTTTATATCTCTGTTATACTTTGCACATGCTTTTAATTTTTTTTTTTTTTTTGGTCTTTTCGAGGCAGGGTCTCCCTGTAGCCCCAGCTGTCCTGGAACTCACTCTGTAGACCAAGCTGGCCTTAAACTCACAAAGATAACACCCTATTGACTTATCATAATCAAAGGGCTGGAATGTTAGGTCTGGGTTTCCCAGAATTCTTTTTTTTTGCAGTTCTTAGCCTCAGCCTTTAATGGCTGAGCTATCCCCACAGCCCGTTTCCCAGAATTCTAAGGGACACACAGAAGTCCACTTCCTCCAGAGACTGCGAAACTTATGACCTCTTCCCTTTCATCTGAGGTCCCGCCCAGAGGCTTTAAAAGGGTGTACCTCAGTCGCCATCTTGCTGGCTGCCCCATCATGTACCAACCAACAGCTGCCATGCCCTGGCAATTCCTGAAGTAGATCTGTTCCCAGAGTGACTAAGACTCATGTGCCTGTCTTTTATCAGGGGTTTGTGCCTTTTTATAATATTATATATGTATGTATACACACACACACACACACACACATATACGTGTGGGTGGTTGTAAACTTATGACAAATATTTCTAATTTTACTCCAGGAAAGTCATAGATAGCATTTTGTATCATTTCTGTGATCTTGGGTATATAATGCTACCAAGTATACACTGGTGAGCCATTTGATAGGTGTATGATTAACTTTTAGAATAACTTACAGGTAGTTTTCCAGAGCAGCTGCATGACTTTATATCCTATTAGTAATGAATAAGTGCTCCAATTTCTTCACATATTAATGAACACTTATTACCTTTCCTTTTAATTCTAACTGTACTATTGGGTATGATATACTATCTCCTTGTGGGTTTGGGGATGTGCATGTGTGTAGTGTGTGCAGGTTCACATGTATGTGGAGGGCGGACGTTAACACTGGGTGTCTTTCTCCATTGCCCTTCACTTCTTAACTAAAGCTTGCCTATTCCGGCTCCTCTAGCTTGCTCTGGGGAACCCTGTCTCTGCTTCTGGGATTACAGGAGGACACCACACCTGCTTGGCTTTTATTTGGGTTCTGGGAATCCAAACTCCAGTAGTTACTTTTTCATGGCAGGCGCTTCATCCACAGAGCTATCTCCCCAAACCTCACTGTGGTTTTGATTTGCATTTTTCTGATGCCTCGTGTGATTGAATATATTTCATGTTTTTATATCCCATTTCTGTATCATCTTTTAAGAATTTCTATCCAGCCAGGGGTGGTGGCACATGCCTTTAATCCCAGCAGAGGCAGGTGGATCTCTGTGAGTTCAAGGCCAGCCTGGTCTACAAAGTGAACTTCAGACCAGCTGGGACTAAAAGGAGATGTTGCCTCAAGAGAGAGAGAGAGAGAGAAGAGGGGGAGGGAGAATTTCTATCCAAATTCTCTGCAAACCTGCTAAATGGGTCATCTTATTCTTCAAGAATTTGCTTGAAGCTATATTACTCATTCTCCCAGCCCTGGTCACAAGAAACTCAAGCTCTGTTTCAGCCTCCTCTTCTATAAACAGTGTGAAAGTTCTTAACTCCATCAGCATCCCACACTCTTTAAGACAACTGAAGGGCATTCTATAGAGTCTTCAAATGTCGTCTTTTCTATATTTCAACAAAATTTGGCAAATACTTCTAAGGTCCCAGGGACTGGGTTGTAATATACTGGGAATAGCACTTACTGTTTCTGATAGAATTACTATTCTCAATAGTAGATGAGATGCCATGTACTGTCCTCTAATAAATCTGGAGTTTTCTCTATTTTCTTCCTGGAGAAAGGGATTTGTGAGGGGCAGTAGGAGCTGGACAAACCAGGGCCCCCCCAAACCAGGATCACCACCACAGCATGTCACTCTCTGCAGTTCAATCAACCTCGTTTATCCCAAGTAGGATAAATGTCACCCACTTTTCGAGACTTTAGAGGGGCAGATGGAGACAGGGAGGAACAGGTATTACAAGAAGAGCATCATTTGCTACTTCTCCTCTCAAAACAGCAAGAGTTTGGCAAAGCCCTCATAATCCATTTTTGGGGGTTTTTTTTTTTTTTTGGTGTTTTGTTGTTGGTGGTGGTGGTGGGTTTTTTGTTTTGTTTTGTTTTTGTCTCTGTGTGTGTTTTTGAGTCAGGGTCTCCTTGTAGTCCCACCTAGCCTGGAACTAGCCTCGTAGACCAGGCTGGCCTTGAACTCACAGAGCTCTACCTGCCTCTGCCTCTGGAGTGCTGGGATTAAAGGCATGTGCCACCATACCTGGCTTAAAGACAGTTCTTAGCCACCATGTGGGTGCTGGGAATCAAACCTGGGTCCTCTGCAAGAGCAGTCGGTACTCTTAACTCTCCAGCCCAAGCACTGGTAATCTGATGCCAGTTATTGTTACTGCCCCCTGTATCCTTGCTGGCTGACAGCCTTGTCTGTACTGCTTTCCATCAAGTGGACGCCTGTTCCCGAAATGATCAGAAAAAGGACAAGGTTTTGTTGTTTGTTTGTTTGTTGTTTTTCTTGCTGGATTTGCTAGGAAGACAAAATGTTGACAGGTCCCCTGTCACCACAGGGATTGGCCTATCTGAGAATGGGGAGCCATGCAAGATAGTCCTCCAAAAGATAGTCCTCCAAAAGATAGTCTTCCAAAAGATAGTCCTTCAAAAGCACTTGATCTAGCCATACCTGAAGTTTGTGCGACCCAGACATTTTAGTTTTTCAAGCCAAGCAGTTCTCTCTCTTCTCTCTCCTCTCCTCTCTCTCCTCACCTCTTTTCTCTCTCTCTCTCTCTCTCTCTCTCTCTCTCTCTCTCTCTCTCTCTCTCTCTCTCAGTGAAGAAGTTGAGTTATGATACTGAAACCAAAGAGATAATGCTTCCAAAGTTCATCTAACTTTCTCCCACCAGGCTCCATCTCTTAAAGGGCCAGCCGCTTCCCAGCTCCCAGCACTGATCTTCTAATACATAAACCATAGCATGTCTGTAAGCCTTCATAATCTTGTCCTCCTAGGAGATAAACAGCATAGCTACCAATGCTAAACATCCAGCCACACATTATTGCCCCGTCTAATGTTCCAAAACTGAAATAGCCAATATGTGCCTTATACTCGAAAAGAAAAAGAATTGTATTTAAGAAATGAGACTTGGGCTAGAGAGATGGCCTAGCGGTTAAGAGCACTGACAGCTCTTGCAGAGGACCTGGGTTTGATCCCCAGCACCCACATGGTGGCTGAGAACCATCTGTAACTCCAATTGCAGGAGAACTCCAATTCCAAGGGAATCCGAGACCCTCTTCTGACCTCTGCAGCATTGCACGACACGGGTGCACAAACCTACATGCAGACAGTACATTTGTACACATACAAAAATAAATAAAAATTTTTAAAATGTCATTAAAAAAAAAAGAAATGAGACTCGCTGGGCATGGTGGCACACATCTTTAATCCTAGCACTTGGGAGGCAGAGGCAGGTGGATCTTTGTGAGTTCAAGGCCAGCCTCACCTACAGAGTGAGTTCCAGGACAGCTGGGGCTACAAAGAGACCCTGTCTCGAAAAGACCAAAAAAAAGAAAAAAAGAAGTGAGACTCAACCTGAAGAGGACAAATGAAACTCATTAGAGATGTGATCAGACTCCCCAGGCCCAAATCCTGAAGGGCTCACTCTTCAGCCAAATTCACACATGGGGACAGAAGCAGGAGCAGGAAGCAGCGGGGATGGGGGCATCGGAACTCTAAGTCCTCTCTCTCCACTAAAACGATATAGCACTAGGAAGCCACAATGAAGTCTCATAGCCCTAAAATTCATTATAGCAATCAAAGGCACCAGCATATTCTCATGAGCTATTAAAACAAACAGTTCAAAGTAAAGTCCATTTGGTAGCCAATGTCCTTTGCTTGATCATATTTTTTCATGTATTTGTGAAGCAGCACAATTTTGTTAACAGCAAGCCATCTCCCTGTAACTGATTCAAATTTCCACATTCTCTCTGGCTTCCCAAGTTAATAAACTACCATTTCTCTAGCCACATCTTCTATAAATTGCATAGATTTGTATCACATGAAATCTGTTCTGGTTTTTCTCTTTGCTTTTCTCCAAAGGTCTCTCGCTTAAACTATTCTTAATGAAGTCTCTACAAACACCCAGCACTGTGCGGTAGGAGGCATGTAAAGGAAGGGTACTAGCACTTATTGATACCTATTATGGATCCATGCATCAAATGTTATTCCTTTTTATTTCATACTGACTTCAATCTTTAAAGCAGTTTTGTCATCTCCATTCTTCTGGGAAAGCTTCAACAACAGTAAATTATTTACCCAAGTTTAAACTGCTGTAAAACAGCTATGGCAGACACTGCTGGTTGGTAATGATAACATTTCCTCTTTCTCTGCAAGCTAAACATGCTTCTGACTGAGGAAGTTTAAAATACTGGACCTGGGGGTTAGAGAGATGGCTCAGCGGTTAAGAGCACTGACTGCTGTTGCAGAGAACCAGGTTCAATTCCCAGCACCCACATGGCGGCTAAAAACTGTCTTAGGCCGGGAGTGCTGGTACACGCCTTTAATCCCAGCACTCAGGAGGCAGAGGCAGGCGGATCTTTGTGAGTTCAAGTCCAGCCTGGTCTACACAGTGAGTTCCAGGCCAGCTGAGACTAAAGGGACCTGATGTCTCAGACTTCCTGCTACTGTGTACTGTGACCTGAGCTAATCACCCAACCTAGTCATTGAGCATAGAGGCTGTGGTGGTTTGAATGAGAATGAGGCACCACGTATTCGGACATTTTGTCCCCAGCTAGGGGTGTTGTTTTGGGAAGTCTTAGAAGGTGTGTCGGTGCTGGAGGAACCTCATCACTGGGGGCAAGCTTAAGAGAATTCAGAAAGCCTTGCCAATCTCCAGTCACTCTCTCTACTTCCTGTGCCTGCTTGAAGATGTGAAGCTCTGCCTTCTGTTCCTGCTCTGGTACGTCCTGCCACCATGCCTCCCTGCCATGATGGACTCTAATTCCCCCGGAACCATCCCCCATCAGCTCAAATAAACCCTTCCTTTTATAAGTTCCCTTGGTCATGGTGGTTCTATCACAGCAACAGAAAAGTGACTAATACGGAGGGAAAGCATGCTGGGAGTTTGGGGACATACTTCTCCCTCATTACACAACAAAATAAAATGTATGATCTCAGGAAGAACCCTCCCCCAATCTCCTTTGGGATGCAGTCTTGTGATGGACTTAGAACTGCAGCAGCTATCTTAAGACCATAAGAAAACAAGCCTGGGACTGGAGAGATGGCCTAGCGGTTAAGAGCACCGACCGCTCTTGCAGAGGACCCAGGTTTGTTCCCCAGCACCCACATGGCGGCTGAGAAACGTCCAAAACACCAATTCCAGGAGAACTCCAGTTCCAGGGGAATCCGACGCCCTCTTCTGACCTCCACAGCATTGCATGACACGGGTGCACAAACTTGCATGCAGACAGTACATTCATACACATACAGAAATAAATAATAATAAAAAAAATTTTTAAAAGAAAACAAGCCTGAAGATAAAGTCTAGTGCCCTTGCACACTTAAAGATGGTGCAAAGGTCCTTTCCTTTCCTAACACCTTGCAAAAAAAAAAAAAAAAAAAAGATGGTGCAAAGGGCTGGGCGTGGTGGTGCATGCCTTTAATCCTAGCACTTGGGAAGCAGAGGCAGACGAATCTTTGTGAATTCAAGGCCAGCCTGGTCTACAGAGTGAGTTCCAGGACAGCTGGGGCTACAGGGAGACCCTGTCTCAAAAACACACACACACAAAAAAGATGGTGCGAAGGAAAGTGGACCTTAATGACATCTTTGAACCTTTCAACCTTGGGACTCTCCCAGCTCAGGACTTAGGAAACTGCCTAGTGCACTCTTAGTTTCATTGCCTGTTCCTATGTTAAAATAGCCTCCCAAACCAACTTGAGGGAGAATGGATTATTTGGCTCACAATCTCATGTTGCAGTTCATCTTTATGGGAAAGTCGAGGCAGCAGGAGCTTCAAGCAACTGGTCACATTAAGTCTGCAGTCAGAAGAGACTAAAGAGGTGCACACTTGCTTGCTTTCCCCTTTTCATTCAGCTAGAGCCCAGCCCGCAAGACAGTGCCCTCCACATGCAGAGTGGTCTTCTAGCCTCAGTGAACCCAATTAGGAAATTCCTCATAGGCATGCCGACAGGCCCACCTAACCTAGACAAAACCTCATTGAGATTCCATTCCTGGGTGACTCTAGATGTGTCAAGTGGATTAAAACCATCACACACGCTCAACATTTATTGAACAACTACATTATCATATTAGTCCACTTTCCGTTGCTATTAAAAAATGAAATGCTGAGGCCAGGTACTTCATAAAAGAAAGAGGTTTGGGGCTGGAGAAATGACTCAGCGGTTAAGAGTACTGACTGCTCTTGCAGAGGACCAGGGTTTGATTCCCAGAACCCCATGGTGGTTAAGAACCATCTTTAGTGCCAGGCATGGTGGTGCATGCCTTTAATCCCAGCACTCGGGAGACAGAGGCAGGCAGATCTCTCTGAGTTCAAGGCCAGCCTGGTCTACACAGCAAGCTCCAGGCTAGCTGGGACTAAAGAGAGACCCTATCTCAAAAAAAGAAAAAGAAGAAAGAAAGAAAGAAAGAAAAGAAAGAGAGAAAGAAAGAAAAAGAAAGAAAAAGAAAAAAGAGGTTTGTTTATTTCAGGTTTAGGAGGCTGAAAGTCCAGGTCTGGAAGTCCAGGTTTGGGCAGCCCAATTGTTTGGACTTTGGTGAGGTTCCCTGTGGCTGTGGTAAAAAATGTCATGGCTGGAATGCACTGCAGAGGGAGAGGTCACATGGTGACACAGGAAGCCAAGAGACTGGGGCCCAGGCTCCATCTTTTATAACAAACTGCTCTCCCAGGGACTCACTGGATCCCAAGAGAGCTACCATAATCTCTTACACGGGTGATGATTCCAGTGACCTAAATAATCTCCCTCTTGGATTCACCTCCTAAAGGACCCACCACCTCCCAACATTGTCAGATTGGGATCAAGTTTGTAGCACATGAACCTGTGGGAAATAAACCAGGTTGAAATCATAGCAATGACTTTTGAAATCTATCTTCATAGAAGATAAAAGCAGCACTGAAGGGCTGGAGAGATGGCCTAGCGGTTAAGGGCGCCGACTGCTATTGCAGAGGACCTGGGTTCGATCCCCAGCACTCACATGGTGGCTAAAAACCATCTTTAACTCCAGTTCCAGGGGAATCCGACCGCCCTCTTCTGACCTCCACAGCATTGCGTAAGACAGGTGCACAAACCTGCATGCAGAAAGTACATTCATAGCCGGGCGTGGTGGCGCACATTTTTAATCCCAGCATTTGGGAGGCAGAGGCAGGTGGATCTTTGTGAGTTCAAGGCCAGCCTCGTTTACAGAGCAAATTCCAGGACAGCTGGGACTATAGCGAGACCCTGTCTGGAAGAGACCAAAAAAAAAAAAAAAAAAAAAATCATGTCATGGTCTTCAATCTGAGCTGACATGTGGCAGGCAAAATTTGTGGGTGTTGCATGGGGTGACAATATGCACAGTATGTTGTATGTTCAGATAAATCTTTTTAATTTTAGCCACTTAGTTGACATGTACAATAATATTTCACTGGTTTTAATTTGCACTTTCTTAATGACTAATGATTCTTAGTAGCCTTTCATAGTGTGTCACCTTTTATAGAGAAATCTCTCTGAAAATATTTTAGACAATTTTAATCAGGNTGTTCAAGGCCAGCCTCACCTACAGAGTGAAGTTCTACAAGGAGAGACAGCCTGGCTACAAGAAGAGAACCCTGTCTCGAAGAGGACGCGAAAAAAATAAGAAATAATAAAGATAGTTGAGGAGCTCAACTGCTGATAGGAGACGAAGAACTGATGATTTGACCAAGGATGCGGAATTTAAGTGATAGGGAGTGTGATTCAGATTTTCTCGGTCCATCAGGGCCCAAGCGAGTCAGGTCATGAGGGGCTCACTCTCTTCAGCCGCACAGATGTTGCACACATGGTCACGGATGACACAGTACCCATGAAGGTGAACCAGAAGGGACGGCAGGAGAAGCAAGCTCTTAGGGGATAGGGGGCAAATCTAGAACTTGAAGCCTTCCTCTCTCTTCCACTAAATACGCTTTCAAATTTCCTATATAGCCACTTGAATCGTAGAAAGGCCGACCAATGAAGCTCAATAGCCCTAAGAATTCATTGAGTATAGCAATCAATAAGAGAGAGTGGCACCAAGCATAATTCTCATGAGCGTTAGTTTTTAAAACAAGAAGCAGTTCAAAGATTAAAGTTCCAGTTTGGATTAAGCCGAATGTTCCGTTTAATTTTGGCAGTTATGATACTTATTCAATTTTTTTTCATTGTATTTTAGTGAAAGCAGCACAGATTTTCTGTATCTATCAGCGAAGCCAATACTTTCCCTTGCTAACTGATTCAAAAGTCTTGTTCCCCCACCCTATCTCTGCTGGTGCTTCCCAAGTTAATAAACTACCATTTCTCTAGCCACATCTTCTATAAATTGCATAGATTTGTATCACATGAAATCTGTTCTGGTTTTTCTCTTTGCTTTTCTCCAAAGGTCTCTCGCTTAACCGACCACTACCTTCTTAATGATGGTCTTCTACATAACATCCCACGCCACTGATAGTGCGGTACGGAAGGCAATAGTCCAAAGACGCGAAGAGCGTTACGTAGGCGAACTTATAATGATACTCTAATTGATGAATCCATGCATCAATATCCCCGTGTTATTCCTTTGTAATTTCACTACTGCACTTTTTCTATCTTTTAAAGCAGTTTTCTGGCGTATCTCCATTCTTCTGGGGGAATGAGAGGCTCCAACAACAGTACATATATTCATTACCCGAAGTTTTAACACTTACTGCGATTAAATAACAGCTTGGTCTATGCGCAGGACACTGCTAGAGTATCCCGATCTCAATACAACGCAATTTTCCTTCTTTCTCTTGCCAGCTATAAACAAGCTTTGTCTACTGAGGAACTTTTAAATAGAAATACTTGGACGCTTGAGGGGTTATCATGAGGATGGCTTCTCAGGCGGTTAGAGCACTGGTAGCTGTCTGTTTGCCATAGAATCCAGTTATCAATTTGCGCACATGCTTTGTTATTGTTTTCTATGAGGCCTATTGTGTCAGTTGGACGAAGTCTCGCCTACCATCTGAGTAAGTCCAAGGGAATTGCTCTGTACCCTACCAGATTGCGAGCTCTACCCATGCAAAGAATTAGCTTGCGTCCCTTTTTTATAGTTAGTGCCTGGACAGGCTGGAGCCTGCGGGATATCACAGCTCTCGTATTCTGTGAATTCACACAGGAGCACTTCAGGAGGCCAGAGGCAGGCGGAACGCAGTGTGTGTACTTTGAGTTTTCAATGTTCAAACAAGCCATCACAAACTAATAGGTCGTGACAACAGTGTAGTTCCAGGCCTAGCTGAGACCTGACAAGGGACCCTTTGGCACTTGTCCTTGCCACTGACTTACCTGAGCTACCTTGGCTGTACTGTAAGACCTGTAGTAGTCAGTACCCCGCGAGAACCTAATTAGTCATAGGACGTATATTTTTTGCTTACGCAGCAAACTGCCCATAGGCCATGAAGACAGTCATTATACCGAGCGGCATGTTGGGTCTGATATGTTAGAACCATGGATGCTACATGACAAACAAAGGCCCCCACCAACGATAATGTCGGAACATGCTTTTATTGACCCCAGTCTTAGAGATCACGGGTGTTGTTTTGGAAAATAGTCTGATAGAAGAGTGTTCGTCGGTGATGGAGGGAACAAATCATTCACTGTGGGGCAACTTCAAGAGAATTCAGAAAGGCCTTGCCAATCTCCTAGTCACTCTCTCTACTTTCCTGTGCTCTTGACTTGAAGATGTGATAGCCTCTGCCTCTGTTCATGCTCTGGTAGCTCCTGGCCACCATGCTCTCCCTGGCCATGATGGACTCTAATTCCCCCGGAACCATCCCCCATCAGCTCAAATAAACCCTCTCCTTTTATAAGTTCCCTTGGTCATGGTGGTGTTCTATCACAGCAACAGAAAAGTGACTAATACGGAGGGAAAGCATGCTGGGAGTTTGGGGACATACTTCTCCCTCATTACACAACAAAATAAAAATGTATGATCTCAGGAAGAACCTCCCCCAATCTCCTTTGGGATGCAGGCTTGTGATGGACTTTAGAACTGCAGCAGCTATCTTAAGACCATAAGAAAAACAACCTGGACTGGAGAGATGGTGCCTAGCGGTTAAGAGCAAAGCCGACGCGTCTGCAGAGGACCCAGGTTTTTCCCACAGCACCCAACATCGGGCTGAGCTAAGGAGAAGAACGTCCAAACACCAAATTCCGGGAAACTCCTAGTTCCAGGGAATCCGACGCCCTCTTCTGACCTCCACAGCATTGCAGACACGGGGCACAAACTTGCATGCAGACAGTACATTCATTCTACACATACAGAAATAAATAATAATAAAAAAAATTTTTAAAAGAAAACAAGCCTGAAGATAAAGTCTAGTGCCCTTGCACACTTAAAGATGGTGCAAAGGTCCTTTCCTTTCCTAAACCCTTGCAAAAAAAAAAATAAAAAAAAAGATGGTGCAAAGGGCTGGCGTGGTGTGCATATGCCTTTAATCCTAGCACTTTTGGGAAGCAGAGGCAGACGAATCTTTTGAGTTCAAGGCCAGCTGGTTCACAGAGTGAGTTCCAGGACAGCTGGGGCTACAGGGAGACCCTGTCTCAAAAACACCACACACACAAAAAGATGGTGCGAAGGAAAGTGGACCTTAATGACATCTTTGAACCTTTCAACCTTGGGACTCTCCCAGCTCAGGACTTAGGAAACTGCCTAGTGCACTCTTAGTTTCATTGCCTGTTCCTATGTTAAAATAGCCTCCCAAACCAACTTGAGGGAGAATGGATTATTTGGCTCACAATCTCATGTTGCAGTTCATCTTTATGGGAAAGTCGAGGCAGCAGAGCTTCAAGCAACTGGTCACATTAAGTCTGCAGTCAGAAGAGACTAAAGAGGTGCACACTTGCTTGCTTTCCCCTTTTCATTCAGCTAGAGCCCAGCCCGCAAGACAGTGCCCTCCACATGCAGAGTGGTCTTCTAGCCTCAGTGAACCCAATTAGGAAATTCCTCATAGGCATGCCGACAGGCCCACCTAACCTAGACAAAACCTCATTGAGATTCCATTTGCTGTGACTCTAGATGTGTCAAGTGGATTTTAACCATCACACACGCTCAACATTTATTGAACAACTACATTATCATATTAGTCCACTTTCCGTTGCTATTAAAAAATGAAATGCTGAGGCCAGGTACTTCATAAAGAAAGAGTTTGGGGCTGGAGAAATGACTCAGCGGTTAAGAGTACTGACTGCTCTTGCAGACCAGGGTTTAGTTCCCAGAACCCCATGGTGGTTAAGAACCATCTTATGCCAGGCAATGGTGGTGCATCCTTTAATCCCAGCACTCGGCCGAGGCAAGGGGATTTCTATAGACGACACTTAGCAAGGCCAGCCTGGTCTAACAGCAAGCTACCAGCATGCTGGGACTAAAGTAGAGACCTATCTCAAAGAAAATAGAGAAAAGATAGCAAAGAACAATGCCAGATAAGAAAGAATAAAGATAAGAAAGAAAAAATGCAGAAGAGAGAGGAGAGGAGAAGAGAAAGGAAAGAAAGAAAGAAGAGAGGAGAGAGAAAGAAAGAAAAGAGAAAGAAAGAAGAACAGACAGAAGAAAGAGAAAGAAAGAGGAAAGGAGATAGAAAGAAAAGGAAAGAATGAAAGAAAGAAAAGAAGAAAGAAAGAAAGAGATGAGAGAGAGGAAAAGAAGAAAGAAAAAGAATAGAAAGAAAGAGAAAAGAAATGAAAGAAAGAAAGAAAGAAAGAAAAAGAAGAGAAAGAGGAGAAAGAAAGAAAAAAGAAAAGAAAAGAAAAGCAAAGAGCTTTGTTTATTTCAGGTTTAGGAGGTCTGAAGTCCAGGTCTGGAAGTCCAGGTTTGGGCAGCCCAATTGTTTGGACTTTGGTGAGGATTCCCTGTGGCTGTGGTAAAAAATGTCATGGCTGGAATGCACTGCAGAGGGAGAGGTCACATGGTGACACAGGAAGCCAAGAGACAGACTGGGGCCCAGGCTCCATCTTTTATAAAACAAACTGCTCTCCCAGGGACTCACTGGATCCCAAGAGAGCTACCATAATCTCTTACACGGGTGATGATTCCAGTGACCTAAATAATCTCCCTCTTGGATTCACCTCCTAAAGGACCCACCACCTCCCAACATTGTCAGATTGGGATCAAGTTTGTAGCACATGAACCTGTGGGAAATAAACCAGGTTGAAATCATAGCAATGACTTTTGAAATCTATCTTCATAGAAGATAAAAGCAGCACTGAAGGGCTGGAGAGATGGACCTAGCGGTTAAAGGGCGCCGGCTGCATTGCAGAGGACTGAGGTTTCGATCCCCAGCACTCACAATGGTGGCTAAAAGCCATCTTTATCCCAGTCTTAACTCCAGTCCAGGATCCAACACGCCCTCTTCTTGACCTCCACAGCATTGCTAAGACAGCGGTGCACAAACCTGCATGCAGAAAGTACTTCATAGCCGGGCTGTGGCGCACATTTTAAAAATCCCAGCATTGGGAGGCAGAGGCAGGGTGACTTGTTGTGAGTTCAAGGCCAGCCTCGTTGCAACGCAACATCTCAGGCAACAGCTGGACAAATACACCCGTCTGAAGAGATAAAAAAAAAAAGCCAAAAAAAAAAAAAAAAAAACAAAAAAAGGTTAAGTTACAATTCATACAATATTGAAAATAATAAAAATTTTGAAAAAGCAGCACTGAAGCTAAATATTCATCTATTCCATGACCCAGTGGTTCATTCATTCATTCATTATGTGTGTCACAGCAACACACAACACGCGCACACACACACACACACACACTAATGAGACAGAAAGAAAGACAAAGGAAATGAGTTCTGTGTCCACTAGAAACATGTGCAACAATGTTCAGAGTAACCACAAGTTAGAGATGGATCAAAATTCTGTGCACATCCTCTCCTAGAATGTGGATTTATGCACAGAGGTTGCCTATGTAGAACAGAGAGGGCCGCATATGCAAGGACAGTAATTGTAGAATTTGTAAGGTGCCATACATCTGGGCTCCCAGCCCTCAGAAATGGAGGCAAGGGTATCAGAAGTTCAAGGTCCTGTTCAGCTACATAGGGAGTTCAAGGCCATCCTGGACTATGTGAGACCCTGTCTCAACAAAGTCAAGCAGAACAAATCAGAACAAAACAACAAAGAACAAAGAAAAAGCAGAATACAGCCATGAAAACAACACTTTTCAACTTACATACATAATTTAAAAAGCCTGAAATTCGGATTTTGCCGGGCATGGTGGCGCACGCCTTTAGTCCTAGCACTTGGGAGGCAGAGACAGGTGGATCTTTGTGAGTTCAAGGCCAGCCTGGTCTACAAGGTGAGTTCCAGGAAAGCTGGGGCTACAGGGAGACCCTGTCTCGAAAAGACCAAAAAAAAAAAAGCCTGAAATTCAAGGTTTGCTTGAAGAAACTCAACAATGTCTATCTCTGCTGAAGGTGGGAAGAGGAGTTGGTGCAGGAAGGAATAAGGGGAAGAATAGGAGATTTCATTACTTTGCAAACTTTGTGCTTCAGTTTTTAATTTAATGTTTTGAATATTGTACTTATTCTTTGATAATTTCATTGACGTATACAATATGCCTTGATCATTTCCACCTTCAACTGCCCTTCCCACTTCACCCACACATCACTCATTATCTGCTTCCTCTCACCTACATGTTTTTTAAAAACTATTTTATTGGAGAGATGGCCTAGTGGTTAAGAGCGCTGACTGCTCTTGCAGAGGACCCGGGTTCGATCCCCAGCACCCACATGGCGGCTGAGAACCGTCTGAAACTCCAATTCCAGGAGAACTCCAGTTCCAGAGGAATCCAAGACCCTCTTCTGACCTCCGCGGCATTGCATGACAGGGGTGCACAAACCTACATGCAGACAGTGTGCATTCATACACATATAAAAATAAATAAAATTAAAAAATATATATTAAAAAATATTTATTACTTTATTGTGTGTGTATGACTGTGTTGCTTGCATGTATGTAAGTGTACCTGTGCTGTGCAATGCCCTTGGAGTTTAGAGGAGGGCACTGTATTCCCCTGGAACTGGAATTACAGATGGTTGTTAGCCACCATGTAGGTGCTGGGAATCAAACCTGGGTCCTCTGTGAGAACAGCCAGTGCTCTTAACTGCTGAGCCATCTCTCTGGCTCCCTTTTTTAAAAAACCCATTGAGCCCATCTGCCAAGGGGTGGAACAACCACTTGAGCCACCGACCAGTGGCCACACTCTTGAGAGGTAACCCCGGCTCCCAGCAGCCATCACCGGCTAATGGCTCCTCCACTGCAGGCGGTGCCCCTCCCCCCTCCCCATCCACGCTGGAATGGGGAGTGGTTCCATCTTGTGCAGATCTTGCAAGGGTAACCACAGCTACTGTGAGCTCCTGAGTGTGAAGACAACATTTCCCAGCACTCCTCTCCATCTCCAGCTCTTACTTTCCTTTTGTCCCCTCTCTGAGATGCTTCCTGAGCCTTGGAGAGTCCATATAGTTGTCTTATTTAGGACTGAGCACTCTGACCACTTAGAAATCTCTGCATTAAGTGCTTCCCACTGCAAAAGGAAGCTTCTCTGACCAAGGTTGAAAGAGGCAGCAATCTATGGGTAGAAACAAATATTTAGAAGGCAACATGTCCATTTAGGAAAACAATAGTAATAGGCTCCCCCTGTACAGTAGGCCTCAAATCCAGTCAGAAATCAGTTGGTCGCCCTCATAACCTTCTTTATTACCACTGCGCCAGTGGCAGGCCAGCGTTGTAGAAGGTCTGTGTGGTAGCATTCGGGCCCCTGCTGGGTAAGTCTATTGATGACCTTTCTTCCTAAGTGGCTGCACAACACCTGGCACTATGAAAGCCAGGCAGCAGGGAGATTTCCAGTCAATGCCAGCTTACTCGATGTTCTGTAACCAAAGTGTGTGTTGCGTCTTCAGCAACATGTATTCGGAGGTTTTTTTTTTTGGGGGGGGGGGTCTTTTTGAGACAGGGTCTTCTTGAAGCGTCAGCTGTCCTGGAACTCACTCTGTAGACCAGGCTGGCCTTGAACTCACAAAGATCCGCCTGCCTCTGCCTCCCGAGTGCTAGGATTAAGGGTGTGCTCCACCACGCCCGGCTGGAGGTTTTTTTTTACAATGAACAATATATATGATTTTATGGCAAAAATTTTAATCAACTCATTAAAATCAGTTGGAAATTTACAAAGTATTTAACCATAGTTGCCTTTGGCTAATAGGATTTAGGAGATTGATTGTTGCTGTTGTTGTTGTTGCTGCTGCTGCTGCTTAGTGATTGTTGTGGGGGTTTTGTTGTTGTTTGGTTTTGGGGTTTTTGACCTTTTTGAGGCAGGGCTTCCCTGTAGCCCCAGCTGCCCTGGAACTCCTTATGTAGATTAGCCTGGCCTTGAACTCACAGAGATCTGCCTGCCTCTGCCTCCTGAGTGCTGGGATCGAAGGCATGCACCACCATGCCCAGCTTGTTTCTAAGAGACACCCAGACTGGGCCTGCACACCTGGCTCCGCGACCCTCAGACCTCAGCCTCCCACTGGGACCACAGCCAGGCTTGGAATGTCTCTCAGCTTTCCTGTGCTTTCTACCATTCCTACAATAAGCATCTGTTTCTTTGTGTCGAAATTTGCGGGTAAACTTATTTCAAGGAGACCGTGCTCTTGAAGGCACTCTGTATGCTGTGAAGCATTCAATTATAAAAGCGATTTTATTACAACTGTAAAACATATTAAGCATTGGCAATGCCATTTCACAGTGGCAGAGGGCGGATCTGCTCTCCACCTTTGGGTTCGCTGCCACCTTCCAGAAAGGAGGGGGAAGCCAGATGACTCACCACCACCCACCCCGGCAGAACTGCACGTGTTAGGTTAGAAAGGCATTTCTTGGGGCTGTGTTTCTCAGCCCTGGCTACACTTTAGAATCCCGGTAGGAGTTTTATTCTTGAAAACCCCACCCCAGAGGTTACATCACAATAGCTTCAGGTGTGACCCTCATGGGGGCATTCTTTTCAATGATTCCTAGTTAAGGCCAATAAGTCAGCAGGGTTGAGAGTCAAAAGACAGGGTTGTGCTGTGTAAGTCCTCCTCTCGGCCAGCAGCTCGGAAGGATCCCCAGAGTTCTCTGGGAAAGCATAACTCTTTAACAAGGAAACACATTGTTTTCATCACTAATCTCCTTGAATCCGCCTGAGTTTTGTATTTTAGTAGTAAGAACATTTACTTAAATGTACAAAGGGTGCTCAGGGGCTATTTTTTAAAACATTTTACTTTTTATTTTATATGTATGAGTGTTTTGCCTGCATGTATGTAAGTGCACCAGTATTGTCTAATGCCCTTAGAGGTCAGAAGAGGGCATTGGATTCCCCTGGAACTGGAGTTATCGACAGTTATCAGCCACCATGTGGGTGCTGGGAACCAAACCTGTGTCCTCTGCAAGAGCTGCCAGTGCTCTTAACCACTGAGCCATCTACCCAGCCCCAGGAGATGGTATCTTTTGATGATCTCATTTAATTGATGTAATAAATATAGCCTGTGAACAGGTGTAACTGCCTAGACTCTTCCAGACAGCAAGGGAAACAGAAATCACTCCAGTCCTGTGCCACATGATGACATTTTGCCAAGAGAACCCTGTATGATGGAGGTCTCAGATAACAACAAAGCTAAGAAATTCCTCCCTTATGATGTGGCAGCCACCACAATGTCTGTGAAACCCCTTTCCCACGATGTGTCTGTGGTGATGTGGAAGTAACAAGCCTACTCCATTGCCAACCATGTAAGAGTGTTGATTTCATACTTTCATACAGTACACAGTACCAATAATGCTAATTTACTATGCTACTGGTTTATAATCACTATTTTCAAGTGTTCTCCTACTTATTAACAAAGACATTAACTACTGGCAGCAGCCCCATCCATCCCACACGTCCCTAGGGCACATGGCTCTCTCTTGTGCTAGATTTAACCCAGTCTTATTTCACTCATCACGGCTGTATCTGTGGTTTCCTTGACACTATGACCACGTATCTGATAGAAACAACTTAAGATAGCCGTCTGTCATGGCAAGGAAGGATAGATGGAGCCAAAATACAGATCGAGTAGAAGCCAGAAAGCAGAGAAAGGGAAAGTAAAGAACGGGTCAGGATGAGACAGAGCCCCCAGCAACCTGCCCTCAGGGAACTGCTTCCTCTGACTAGGCCCATTCTCACCTTTGCTACCTCCCCAAAATACCATCATGTTATGACACGATCAAGATGGTAATTTTCCATCAGATCAGAACCCTCAGGACCTAATCAGTTTCTGGAGATGCCCTGACAGACACACTTGGAGTTCTTCTTGCTAATTTAGGTACCTCTCAATCCAGTCAAATTGACAGTGAAGATTGACTAGCACAGATGCCTGCCCCACACAGGGGCCAGGCAGCCTGCGTGTATAGTACTGTATGGTACGCTAGACCATCAAGGCTTATGTATGCACACCCTGTGATATTTGTACAATGATGAAATCACTGATACCACGTTCCTCAGATCATAATCCCATCCTTAATTGACTCCTGACAGTATTTACATTTCCCTCAAGAGGCAGTTGAGTAGGAAGAGTTCAGAGTTTCCTCAAATAGGATTGCTACAGATTTAGACCCAAAGGCCCCTTCCTCCAACTACACCAACCCCTGTCAGGAAGTAGCCTATAGCTTTGGGTCCCCAGGGTGTCACGACAAAAGGTGCAGCAAAGCTTTGTCCGCTGCTTTCCACATTGCCACCGAAGCCTCAGAAGCAAGGCAACACTGTCTGGGGCTGTAGCACCTGACAGCACTGCCCACAGTAGAGCCTGGATGCATCTGCAATTGTCGAATGAATGAAACAGTATTGAACAAAACAATGAATGATTATCGAGAATCCCACCATCCCCATTTTACAGAGCAGATAAAAGAGGTAACAGAAAGGACCCATCCAGGTTCCTAGAGTGGGGTGCACAGGGAACCCAGGCTCTGACTGCTTTCCATCCTGCATCCACACTATCAGCTCTGATTTTTAATGACCAAGACATGAGATCACAGCTTGAGAAATAATTTATGTGGCTATCCTCTCTCAGTATTATACAGATATTATCACAGAAGGAATATTGATATGAGTTGGCAGAACTAATTTGCTATTATAGCATTTTATTGAAAACAGTTTATTTTAACCAAAGTTTACTTGTGAAATACATAGTCTAACTAATCACAACCTTCTGAAATAGCTTCTTCAAAAAGCTGTTTGCTTTTGGGAAAAAAACACACACACAATATGATATATAACAGATCACAGTCATATATTTAGACCCACAATTACTAGAAACAAATACAAAATAGCTGGGGAGATGGTGCCATATAGGCTTTTAATCAGGAAGGGAAAAAAAAATCTCTTTAATCAATGTCTGCAAAACCATGAAGTAAAGACCTAAACCAAAGCTCAATTAGAAGAATGACAGTGATCCATCCACTCATGATAGAGAGATTGCTGTTTTACAAGAAGAAGCTGAACGCACATATGAGTGAGTAGGACCCCCACAGTCGGGGGGCAACTGGCCAAGAACAGTCAAGGACAGATGGAAGAAATAACTAAGTTGGGAGCCGAAGTCAGAATTATCTCCCTTATTGTCCAGAGGCCACACACATTTGTGCAGAGCACTGATGCTTAGATCATGAACTGGCAATGGTTAAAGGCTTTCTGTCCATCCCTCTCTCTCTATCCACCTACTAGTCTGACTTCACAGAATGCCATTATTTGATCACTTCTGACCTTCAAAAAAGGTAACTTTCTGTGATCCAATATAAAACAGTCAATTAATGATTAAACATGCCACTATGCTAAACACACCATGTGAGATTTGGGGAATAAGGATTAGATAAAAAATACAGACAAGAGTAAGATTTCTTACTGTACAAAGGGCTTTGGGATTTCATTGGCTCTGTATGCAGAGAAAACAGAGCACCTTGTCAGCAGGAGCATGGTTGCTGGGAGCTTACAAAATTATTTTCTTTTCTTAACTCTATTCTAAAGACATTTTTATTTAGTGAGGGAAAGATGATTCAGCATATGTTGATTTTGCAGAGTGCGAATGTGAAGAGTGAAGTTCAGATCCCCAGCATCCTTGTAATCGTAAGGTGGGTGTGGCATTTTACACCTAATCCCCAGCAATGGAGAGGTGGAGACAGGGAATCCTGGCAGCTAGCTGGTTGGCTTGTCTAGCCAAATTCATGAGCTCTGGGTTCAGTGAGAGATCCTTCCTGAATATATAAAGTAGACAGTGATATGGAAAACACCAGCATCAACCTCTGGCCTCCATATCTAAACCTATATGTACGACCCCTGGCCTCCATACCCACGCACATTCAAACATACATACATTCATGCACACCACACATACATGTCCAAAAAACTACCACTTTTTATTTCTGCAATGTACACTATTTCTGTGCCAAAAAGTCTTGCAAAGATGTACCCTGAAGATTACAGAACTAATGGCTGTTAACAGATGTGCGTAAGATAGAGGATTTTAAAGATAAAATATTCAGAATTACCTAGGTAAAATAACAAGTGAGAGGCTAAATGTGAAAACAGACAACAGTAAGACCACAGGAAACCCTGAACTCTGACCCACAGCCCATAGCAACCAGCCCATTATCTCTAGCAAACAGCCTTCAAAGCCAAACAGTAATTGTAGCACAATAGCTAGAATAGTACTGATAACTAACCCCTGATGTTTGTCCCTGCTTCAAGCTCAGGACTACAGAAACCCAATTATGTTCCCTAAACCAGTTACACAGGATGCTCCTCTTAGAGTCAGCCACCCCCAGCTTGCACAGGCCAGCACCCTCCAGCCAGAGTGCTGACGTCACTCAGGAGCTTCCCCACTTCAGCTGCTACCTTGTCTCCATCATTCAGCCTAAGGGACAGTGTCAGACTCCCTTGCTGTAAACTCTGAGTAGTAGCCCTTGTCTATTTTCATTGGTCGGTCTTTTTTATTTCCACAAAAGAGGACAGAGAAGGAAGGGGTGGGATTAACACAGAGGTTCCAAATGAAAAGATAATTTCATTTATGAGAAATACCTATGACAAGAGTCTTCCACACCCCACAGTCAACTAACTGCTGAGTTCAGATTAAGCCCTAAGAAGATGAAGTCATTTTGCCACTTTCTAGTTCCTTCTTCATACCCTGTTCCTGTTTGCCTCACTCAGCCTCTTAACCTGAAGACATGAACCTGCAGCCGCCAACACACACGTTGTGATTGAAATCCACACACGGATGTATTCAGCATTAGCGCCACAAGCCATCTGCATGGACACAACTCAATGACTAAACCATACTGAAAACCTTCTTGCTTCCCTGAAGTCCCTAACCCAACACACAGTCTAAGGGAAACGATCCAACGTGTCAAGTAAGGCCCCAGGGGACTCTCCCTGCAGGAGTCAAAGATCAGGCCATCGCTTTAATTGTTCTGCAGCGCTCTGAGCTTAGTGGGGTACAGAGGCACTTTGGAGCCCCATCTTTCTTTCGTGCTCACGGGATAGTAAACATGAATCGCTATTAATAATAATTTTCCACTGCACGTCCAGAACAATCCATCCAGAGAAAATTGGAACTTCTTCTTACTGAGGTCCGGTCCCATCAATTTGATGCTCATTTTATAGAAAGGCCATTGAGCAAAATTAATGTACCCAAACAAATAGAGTTTGTCCTTGTAACTGATTCAGAGTATGACAGGAAACAAAGGGGCTGCCTTAATGGTCTCCTTGGGGAAATTTATTTTCAGAACATTGAGTTATTTTCTTCTACTCTAAGAGATTAGATTAAAATCTTTTTAAAAACAAGGAAAGGGAAATAAAACTTAGTTGTCTGTTTTTATAGATGTCACTTTTGAGCTGTAGCCTCATTTACATCTACTTGTCATGGTCCAAATCAAACTGGGCTGCAATCTCAGGGTTATTTTATTTCTTGTCATTTTCTGCTGTCTCCATCTTCTTCACCCTTGTCCCCATCATAGTTGACCCTCGGCCCCTTACCCTGAGGAGGAAAACCATGTTCTACCACATCCCAGAAACGAGGGAGCTTGGGCCTTTAAAAAATACCACTATGTGGGCTGGAGAGATAGCCTAGCGGTTAAGAGTACCAACTGCTATTGCAGAGGACCCAGTGCGATCCCCAGCACCCACATGGCGGCTGAGAACCATCTCTAACTCCAATTCCAGGATAACTCCAGTTCCAGGGGAATCGAGACCCCTCTTCTGACCTCCACGGTATTGCACGACACGGGTGCACAGACCTACATGCAGACAGTACATTCATACACATAGAAAATAAATAAATTATAAAAAAATTTTTAAAAATACCACTATGTAAGCTGGCTGTGGTGGCACACACCTTTAATCCCAGCACTCGGGAAGCAGAGGCAGGTGGATCTCTGAGTTCAAGGCCAGCCTGGTCTACATAATGAGTTCTAGGACAGCTGGGGTTATAGGGAAACCTTGTCTCAAAACAGACAAACAAAACAAACAAAAAATACCACTATGTGCCAGGCATATCCCAGAACTCAGGAGGCAGAAGCAAGCAGATCCCTGTGAGGACAACTTGGTCTACATAGTGAGTTCCAGGCCAGCTGAGGCTACAGGGAGACCCTGTCTTAAAAACACCAAATAAATAAGTGAATAAATACATAAATATGTTAAAAGAAAATAAAATAAAAATTCCACTATCTTGTCCTAACATACTACTTTAGGCAATGTCATGGTTTGACTGTGTCCTTCTAATGTTTGTGTGTTGGAAATTTAATCCCCAAACTCATGTTAATAGTATTTGGAGGCTGGGGAAGGTAATTGGGATTAAAGGAGGTCACGAGGGTAAAGTCCCCATGATGCTATTAGTGGCTTGATAAGAGGAGGAAGCTAGCATACTGGTACTGTCCCGCCATAGCATGTTCTCCGCCATGTTATGATGCAACAAGTGGGCCCTCACCAGATGCTCTCTGACTTCTCAATCTCTAGAATTATACACTAAATAAACCTCTATTCTTTATAACTTAATCAGTACATGATAGAACAAGAACATTGGTTATCTTTTTCTACTATACTGGATAGGTCAATGATATTACCTGCCTTATTGTCGGACACAAGAAAAGAAAGGGGGTAAAGCCTCCTGTGGTCTCTGTGGAGAAAATCTACCCTGTTCCATGTGATCTGCCTACTTCCTGTCCCTATCATCATCAATTAGCTATAAAACAGCCAGTTTGAGTCTGAGGAGACAGCTCAGCAGTTAAAAGCACTGGCTGCTCTTGCAGAGGACCCAGGTTCAGTTCCCAGCACACCCACATGGCAGCTAAAAACTGTCCATAAATCCAATTTCAGGGGATTGAATGCCCTCTTTTGACCTCTGCGGGCATTGCACAACACTGGTGCACTTATGTACATGCAAGCAATAGACTCATTCACAGAGAATAAAAATAGCAAATAAGCCGGGCGTGGTGGTGCATGCCTTTAATCCTAGCACTTGGGAGGCAGAGGCAGGCGGATCTTTGTGAGAGTTCAAGGCCACCCTGGTCTACAGAGTGAGTTCCAGGACAGCTGGGGCTACAGGGAGACCCTGTCTCGAAAAGACCAAAAAAAAAAAAAGCAAATAAAAACAATTTAAGAGGCTGGAGAGATGACTCAGCAGTTGAGAACGCCGACTGCTCTTGCAGAGGACCCGGATTCAATTCCCAGCACCCACAAGGCAGCCAAGAACCATCTTTAAGCTGGGCATGGTGGCACGAGCGTCTTTAATGCTAGCACTCTGGGGGCAGAAGCAGGAGGATCTCTGTGAGATGCAGGCCCAGTGTGGTGGCACAGGTGCCTTTAATCCCAGCACTTGGGAGGCAGAAGCAGGAGGATCTCTGTGAGTTCAAGGCCAGCCTGGCCTACAGAGTGAGTTCCAGGCCAGCTGGGACTAAAGGAGACCCTGTCTCAAAAGGACCCCCCCCCCCTGAAAAAAAAGCCAGACGCAGTATCAAGCACCTGTATGTGGGCCAGCTGGTCTAGCCAAAGTGGTTTAGGAGAGGCCTTGTTTGAAAAAATAAGGTAGAGACTGAGGAAGACTCTGAAGATTGTCATCAGGTCTCTATAGGCAGACACACGCATGTGCACATGCAACCCTCCCTCCTGCCCCCAAAAGCCAGTTTATGGGCTAATTTATTAAATACCCAGGCATGAAAAGTTTTACCCAGAAAGGAATGATGCTGATGAAAGAGGTGAACCACAGTACCCTGGTCAGAAAATAGATCTAGAAAATACAGAGAGAGGTGGGTGGCAGGAAGAGAGTGAAAATGGGCAAAGTGAAAGTGTTAACGAAAGCCTATTATAATGAAGCAACTGCCAGAGCTCAGGAAAGCATGATAGAGGGCAGGCTGCTGGTGGCCACCAGCGGGAAGAGCAGAAGGGACAGGACAGAGCAGGGCCTGCGGGATGGCAGGGAATTAGTGAGCTACTGACACTTAGGGAAAGAACATCTCGTTCCAGTCCAGTTCCCTTTGCCAGTTGGAGGCAGCTCCTGTCTCATGAGTTTGCTATTATTCCTATCATTGTGTACCCACATTAAAAAGCAAAACAAAACCAACCCTCCACAAAAAAACAGGTAGAGTGCTTGCCTAGCATACATGAGTGTGTTCCAGACCAGACTGGAATACATGAGACCCTGTCTCACAAAAACCAAATATATACTGGTACCTGAGGAGCCACCGGCAGTGGCTGGCTGCTGGAGAAAGGAAGGTTCTCTTCAGGGGTGTGGCCACCGCCAAGCTCCCTGTGCCTAAGTGGAGGACCCATGTTCATGCACATATGGGGATCACTAAGTGGATGCAGTGGGTTAAATAAATATAAAAAGAGGACACGAAGGGGCTGGAAAGATGGCTCAGTGTTTAAGAGCACTGGCTGCTCTTGCAGAGGACCTGGGTTTGAATCCCAGCACCCACGTGCGTGGCAGCTAACAACCATCTGTAACTCCAGTTCTGCGGGATCCGACCTCCTCCTCTGACCTCCATGGGCATTGCATGACCCAGGTATCCCAGCACCCACGTGCGTAGCAGCTAACAACCATCTGTAACTCCAATTCTGCGGGATCCGACCTCCTCCTCTGACCTCCATAGGCATTGCACGACCCAGGTCCACTTACATACGTGCAGGTAATACACTCATACACATAAAATAAAAATAATTGTTTATAAAGAGGACATGAAGTTAGGAGACAGATGTGAGGAAAGTGTCTCAGGGAGCTTGAGGGAAAGTAAGGAGCGAGAATGGTCAAGATACACTGTACCTGTTGGGATTTTCAGAGAATAAACAAAGAACAAACAAACAAAACAAACTAAAACCAAAGCAGCAATAATAAGATCCCATAAACTGGGCGTGGTAGTGCCCACTTGCGCTCCTAGCACACATGGGGCAGAGGCAGGAAGATTACAAGTTCCAGAGAAGTCAGGGCTGCACAGGGAGACCCTGTTACAACAAACGAACACACTGCGGTGTGGCCCTGGGTACACAAACCTTTGAAACATGAACCCCACAACATGTGGACGCTCTACAAAGAGGAACCGTCAAGTAGAGAAGCCCAGTCATGAGCAGGAGCTGAGTGTCGTGGGCCAGCTCTGCTCTGTTTGGGTTGTAATTATGAATGAGGGCTTTAACATCTCCAAGCCCACTGCTTGCACCACCAGAGTTGGAGGAGAGTCATCTATCTGGTTTTACTGAGAGCCTAATACTGGCCCACAGTTCAAAGGTAGAGTCCAATACCGAGAGGAAGGCGAGGCAGCAGGAGCCGGAAGCAGCTGGTTACATTGTACTTGGAATTACGAAGCAGAGAAGGGGTTGGAGGAAGACACTGCGGCAAGATGGCTTAGTGGGGTCACATGTTTGCCAGGCCAGCCTGGTGCCTGAATTCAGTCACTGAGACCCATGTGAAAGTGGAATCCGGAGAGAAGCAACTAGACAAAGCTGGTCTCCAAAGTCCACGCATGCACTGTGGCACAGACACCCACTCCAGTAATAATTTTTTCAAAAGAGGAAGCAGACAGTGGTGAAGGCATGCTACCACTTATCCAGTCCAAGATCCCACCCCAGGAACGGGGCCAGCTATAGAGACCGGGTCTTCCTACCTCAATGCAGTCAGATGAATTCTGGTGAATTCTCCACAGGCAAATCCAGAGGCCCATCTCCTAGATGATTCTAGATTCTATCGAGTTGACAATTAGTATGAACTACCACACCTATGTTAGGGGTAAGGCGTTTATTTAGAGCCAGAACGATGTCTAATATGGCTTCAGAAGAAATGCCTTGCTAAAGATCCCTGAAGGGTACTGAGACCAAGGTAAGTGAGGCTGGCCCACCACACTGAGGGTGGATGTGACTAACCATAGCTCACATTCCTTCGGGCTTTCCACCTACAACATTGCTTCGCTCCACCATCACTAGGTCAAGGTCAAGGCCTGCAGGATCTTTACTATGGAAGCCACTTCAGAACAGACTAAGGGAGTTCCTGGATCCCAGCAGGAAGAAAGGATCCTCCTCAGAGCCTCCAGAGCAAGCGTGTGGCTCCTAGCTCCTGGATTCTGAGCATCTAGACCCCAGATCTGTCGGAGCTCAGCTGTCTCTTTAGAACCAGCCAGTGTGTAGTGATTTCTTACGGCAGCTGCCCCAGACTAACCCAGGTTTCAAAGGCCATGGCCCAAGCCTCTCTACATGTGACCTGTGTCAACCAACCCATGCATCCTCTTTATCCCTGCCCGAGGCTCAGGGGTCATGCCAGTTTCCATACCTTTCAGCAATTTCCAGCAGTCACCCTCTGCTTTCCCACCTCCCCATTTCTCTGCTGACCAGCTCAGTCTTCTTTCTACTGTCCCCTCCCACCTACTTCCTTTTTGAGGGGGAGGGGCTTGTTTTTGTTCTTACTAATTATTACAGACAAAATGCAACCTTACAAATAAAAATCCTGAGGAAAATTCAAAGTGTTTACAGACTATCTTGCATCTGGAATTATATATTGTTACTGTTACTGTGTGTGTGTGTGTGTGTGTGTATACATAGATTTTGTTTTTGGACCAAGATCTTACTTTGTAGGCCAGACTGCCGTCAAACTAATGATCTTTCTGCCCCAGCTTCCTGAATGGTAGAATTACATGTGTGTGCCACCATGTCTGAGTGGTATTTCAATTTTTTTTCCTTTTTTTCTTTTATTATTATTATTATTTTTTTGTATGTGTATGAATGTACTGTCTGCATGTAGGTCTGTGCACCCACGTCGTGCAAAGCCGTGGAGGTCAGAAGAAGGCATTGGATCCCCCTGGAACTGGAGTTAAAGACGGTTCTCAGCCTCCATGTGGGTGCTGGGGATCGAACCCAGGTCCTCTGCAAGAGTGGTCAGCGTTCTTAACTGCTAGGCCATCTCTCCAGTCCTGATATTTCAGTTTTCTATAATTACAATGAAAACAAACAAAAATTGAATTATTTGCTTCTGTAGTTATAATTTTTAAAAACATTTTCTTAAAAATAATGTAAATGAGGGGATGGAGAGATGACTCAGAAGTTCAGAGCACTTGCTACTCTTCCAGGGGACCTGAGTTCAGCTCCCAAGGACCCATGGTGGCTAACGCCTGTCCTTAACTCCAGTTCTAAGGGATCTGGTACCCTCTTCTGGGCTGCAAGGACATCAGGTATGCACATGATACACTTACATATATGTGAACACTCATACACATGAAATATTTTGAAAAATAATGCAAATGAGGACACTAAAGTCTCTTATTGCTCAGCCTTTGATCTCCAGGACCCACATGCAGGAAAATGGCTGGAGCTAGAAGACATCATGCTGAGTGAAGTAACACAGTCCCAGAAAAACAAACGACGAATGGTGTCCCTCACCTGTGGATGCTAGTGCCAATTATCTAGTTGTAAGTATTTCTCGTGCACGGCCCCTTGAGCTTTTGTCCAAGCAGTTGGGAGTGATGCATATTTGAAACAACAACAGAAAGGACTGCATTGAAGATGAGTGAAGAACTGACTGAAACAGTGAACTTCTGCTCAAAACAGTCAACTTCCACATGGAGAATTTTGAGAAAGACTAAGAAAGAGATGAAAAGCATGTTTGGCAGAATGCATGAGCTCTGGTGTGGGAGGGGATGGAGGGGGGCACGGGTCTAGATTTGATAATCTTATACAAAATATACATAGAAAAATAAAAAGCAAAAAAAAATTTCCTCTGAGATAAAACCTTCCATTTTAGAGGAAGGCTGGGTAAACAACAGGATGTTTTGAGAGGAACTGAAACACTTCTTTCTGTAGGGAAGCTCATTAAGTTCAGGAAGCAAACAACACAATAGCTTCAGGAAGCCCCCAAAATTGACCAAATTCACTAAGTCCTTCCCTCCCCAAGACTGCCACAAGATAGCTCAGACTGTCTAGATGAGGCTGACCTGTGGGCATACCTGTGAGGAAGTTTCTTAATTGAGTTCATTGAGGTGGGAAGATCTACCCTGACTGTGGATGCCTGAGAGATAGTTCAGACAAGTGCAGATGCCTGGAAGAGGTTTAGACCAACTGAGCTACCTGGAAAGTCTACTTTCTAACTTGTTGAGCTGCCTCTCAGTAGTCTAGTATGCTTCTGTGTCCTGCTTTTGTGAGGCAGCATCCATGCTGGGGTGGGCTTTTACTGATGTAACTGCCTGTGAATCATAACTATTCCTGTAAGGAGCTACTCCCCTGTCCTACTGTGAGTAACCCCCCAGTAAAACTCACCAGTTCACCATGTGGGACTTTGGGTCCAAGGTTGATTCCATACCTGGGGTGAGTGGACATTTGTTCATGTCTCCTTAGGAAGGAAGAATGTCACACAACATCATCAGTTAGATATCAAGACAACCAGCCTCACAGCTCAACATTCACCACCAGGAGACTTCAGAGTACATACATTTTAAACCATTACCTTGCATATCCCCAAACATGACTGTCAGGATTCACAGAACCTGACTCCCACCCCAGACCCTAGAGCTATCTTCTGCATCAAACTCGAAACTTCCTTACTCTGACCCTAGACCCTAGGCAAAAGCTGAAGGTTATTTTCTGCAGCAGAAATCAGACAGGGGGGAAAGGCACTTACCTCCGATCCCTGACAGAGAGTCTTCCTCATTAGAGCCAGTCAGAAAAGAAAAAACAAAACAAAGCAATGTTTTCCCTGACTCAAGAGGTTTCTGCAGATAATCTTGCAGCTGCACAGCAGGCAAACCCCCACCCCTCCCCCTTTTTGCATTGTAAGCCCCCAACTTCTGCCCTAGCCACTTAAAAACTTTGACTGCTGGCCATTTCATAGCTAGTTTACTCATTTATTTAACTCAGGAATGAACTTTTAACTCAGGCTAGCCCCCTTTGTGTTCCCAGGAAAGTTTGCTCCACCATTTGGGGACCCTTGCTTGCTCTTCATGTGGCAACTCCAGTCACACACACACACTAAAATTTCCACATCAGATCAGAATTCCCCCTAGCAACATTTCTGGAACATGGTACATGATCAGTACATTCAGCATTTTTTGTACTGTGATTATTTTGATTGTCAGTGTGACAATGCAGAATAACCTGTGAAAAGACTCTCAATGAGGAACTGTCTAGGTGAGGCTGGCCTGTGAGTGGGCCTGTGAGGGAGTTTCTTTATTGGCTTCATTGAGGTGGGAAGCCCCACCCTAGCTGTGGATGCCACCACTCTGTATGCAAAGGACCCTGAACTGTGGAAGAGTGGAGAAGGTGAGCTGAGCCCAAGCATGTAGGCGTGAGTTCCTGCTCTCTGTTCCTGACTGTGAATGTGACTCGACCAACTCCTTCAAGCTCCCTACAGCTATAGATTCAGACCTAGAACTCTGAGCTGAATAAACCCTTTCTCCCTGAAATTGCTTCTAGCTGGATGTTTTATCACAGCAACAGGAAACAAAACTAAGCCAGGTACTCCCACTCAGTACACTACATCAAGTAGTCAATAAGAGGGCGGGTAGATTTGTGTGTGTGTGTGTGTGTGTGTGTGTGTGTGTGTGTGTGTATAGGAGGTGAAATAAGTGTGTGTAAAAGTTCTAAATGATGCCCAAGAATGGTACCACCTATAAGTATCCATGAAAATTAAAGTTGTTACAGATGATGGAATGTAACCAGGTAAAGTGGGCTCTGGAGGCTGTGAAACCAGGGTTCAAATCCCACCCATTCTCACCAGCTATAGAAAGACGGATGACTTATTATTTGTTGCATCTCAGGATCTATGTTCATAGCATCTATGAAGATCTATAGGCCGGGGTAATGACAGAGATGACACAAACCACATGTGGACCTGTTACACAGCAGTCTCACTGCAGACACTTGATGTAGTTACTGTCACTTGTCCTTTTCTTTCAAATTCAGTTAGGTTTTGGAGGTCATTCCTAGAACATACTGATGGGAGACTGGAGGTCAAAATTCTGGAAGAAATCAGTGTCACGATGATTTGGAAC
Organism: Rhizomys pruinosus; assembly: GCA_009823505.1. Taxonomy (NCBI): domain Eukaryota; kingdom Metazoa; phylum Chordata; class Mammalia; order Rodentia; family Spalacidae; genus Rhizomys; species Rhizomys pruinosus. Next base: position 242,697 of record VZQC01008640.1, on the reverse strand, counting down.
AACAATGAACTGACTGCTATGAATTTTTTTTTAGAAACTTTAGGTATAAAGTAATTTCAGCTTTCACTATTGAAATTTGTGCTTTCTTTATTAAAACAGTCTACATTTTAAAAATGCATTATTTACTAAGGAAAGAAATGAGCTATGCTCCCATATCTGCATTATTAACTTACTATCCCATGTCATCATTAGAATAATTTTACTATTATAACAAACTCTTGCCCAGACACATAATTTCATGCCCATTCAGGACCTTCTTGACAGACCCAACCCTCAACACTATGTTAGGACCAGGTCAGAAAGAGTTAATCAAAAGGAAAGGGTTAACCATGCAGGAGCAACTCTCTAGTTGAAGCAGGTCTGGTTCCCATGACTACATTAACCACAAGAATACAGTCCGACCCTGAGTTCCTAGTTCCCAGAGTTACCTGAGGTCAGGATGAACATTCCCAGCCCTGAAGGAGTGCTTCTCACCCCCTAAGAAGCCCATTCCTCTCCAAGGGGCTTCACACTGCTGAACACAACCAATCAGCTTAAAGTTCACCACTGCTTGCATTGTGTTTCTATAGCCTTGCAATTGTGTATGCATGATGTCACCAAATTCCTCTACTTTGTGGTTTTTGTCTTTAAAAGATCTCTGTAACAGACAGTCGGGGTCGCGCTCATCCCTGTGTGGAGTGGGTTGCGTCCCTGACACATCAACAATTGGCTCCCTTGACATGTCAGTTTTCTTAATTGGATTCTGGTGCACCAGCAAATTAAATAAATTTCATATTAATCTGTGGCCCCTCATTGGTTTCTATTGTGAGTGTGGCAGTTTGAGTCCAACAACTACTCATCTGAACAATCATTGCCATGCTGTATCTACCAGTCCTAACTCAAGCCTAATCTATGTCCTTTACCACCTAAAGTCAAACTCCCAATCTGAATGGATTCCTCTTGGTGGTTCTCATCAACACTGCCATCTCGAAGGTGATGGCCTTCCTTTCCATGTGTCACGGTTTAGATCTAAAACATCACTCACACGCTTCTGTTTTAGACAGTTGGTTCCCCAGTCAGTAGGACTACTTCAGAAGGATCTGGAGACTTTGGGAGGTGGGGCCTAACTAAAGGAAGGAAAAAGTGTGGTAAGTCTACTGTCCCGGGCTGCTTTCCATCATTCTCTATTTCCTGTCTGTTGCTATGGGAACAACTCTTCTCTACCACATGCTCCAATGGCCATGATGTTCTGAAAAAGCTCACGGAGCCGAGGAATCATGAGCTAAACCCTCTCAACCATGAGCCCTAATATTTCTTTTTTCTTCCTCAGATTGTATCCATCAAGCATTTTGGTCACAGTAATGCAAAAGTAGCTAGTACATGTTGCAAAGCATTGTCAAATGAGGCTGTAGGAGTGTCGACAAGTCCACTTAATGGTCTTGCCTCCCCTAAACTTGACTATGATTAAGAAAGCAGTGTTAAGTGGGTACCCATGGGACAAAGCAGTGAAAGTGTCAGGATGAGCTACTACATGTAGAGAAGTTTATAGAGCTCAAACCTGAGATGTTGATACGGTGAGACAGACAGACAGAGGTTGACACAGGGAGATGCAGATGATTGATAGATGACAGATGATAGATAGAGAGATGATAGATTGGTAGATGATAGATATAAATAGATGATATAGATGATTAATAATCAGATTTTTGTGTGTGTGCATATGTGTGATGATAGAGATTGAACTTGGGGCCTCATACATACTGAGCAAGTGCTCTATCACTGAGCTACAACCTTAGCCTGACACTGGTATATACTTTCACAAGTTCTTGTGAACTGAAAACAAGTCAGCTTGGGCTGCTTGGTTTGACAATGCAGACTGGCACTGAACATTTACTTACAACTTAGATATTTTCTATATACTAAATAAAGACAAATCTGCACTTCTAAAGGCTTTGACAAAAATACATATAAAGCTCACTGTAATAACCACAGTATTTATTTTATGGGAGTGCTTCCTAGTATTTCTGATACAAGGCTGCTTGAGCTTTTGTCCAAGCCTTTTCTAAAATATTACACAGTAGTTAAAAGTATCAGGCTGAAAGCCGGGCGTGGTGGCGCATGCCTTTAATCCTAGCACTTGGGAGGCAGAGGCAGGCGGATCTTTGTGAGTTCAAGGCCAGCCTGGTCTACAGAGTGAGTTCCAGGACAGCTGGGACTACAGGGAGACCCTGTCTCGAAAAGACAAACAAAGTAAATAAATAAAATTAATATATAAAAATGTAAAAAGTGGTCACTATCCAAGGTTCCAGGGAGAATACCTTGTAATCCTCTATGTATTTTACTCTATGTATTTACAACCCTCCTCCAGCAGGAGGCTCTTCAGCGTCAGTGCAGGACACAGCCCCTGAGTGAGATGCCACCTGCTCTGCACTGACTGAGTTTTACTGGGGGTCCTGGAGAGGTCCACAGCACTGGAGAGGTGGAGGCAGGAAGATCAAGAATCCAGGCTATCTTGTGCTACATAGCAAGATGCTTTTTTCTTTTTTATAAACCGTGCATATGTATATATGTGGATGTAAGTACAGCGCAGGAGCCCAGAAGAGGATGTCAGACACCCCGAGCTGAGTTGCAGGTGTTGTGAACGGCCCAGTGTGGGGGCTGGGAATGGAACTCAGGTCCTCTGCAAGAGCAGTACATCACGCTCTTATCTGCTGAGCCATCTCTTGAGCCCCATCTTTTCTTTTTTAGACAGGGTCTCCCTATAGCCCCACCTGGCCTGGAACTCACTCTGTAGACCAGGCTGACCTTGAACTTACAGCGATCTTCCTACCTCTGCCTCCTGAGTGCTGCGATTAAAGGCATGCGCCACTATGCCCGNTTTTTTTTTTTTTTCTTTTTTCTTTTTGGGCTTTTTGAGACAGGGTCTCCCTGTAGCCCCAGCTGTCCTGGAACTCACTTTGTAGACCAGGCTGGCCTTGAACTCACAAAGATTCACCTGCCTCTGCCTCCCAAGTGCTAGGATTAAAGGCGTGCGCCACCATGCCTGGCTGAGACACAGCTTTTCAACCCTCCAATATGGACTAAAGACTCATGTCTCTCCAAGAATCCTCCAAACCTTCAGTGCCAGATAGGGACTGCTGAGACATCCAGCTTGTGGACTGAGCTGCTACTGGGGTTTCAGCCTCTTCAGAGTATAGACTGCCATTGTTGGACTACCCAGGCTGTATCATGGAGACCAGTACAGGTAGATCAAATGAGGTCCAGTACAGGGAAAACCCCAGTGTGGAGCACAAGGGCAGAACTGATGGTGGTTTGGGCTTGCCACAGAGGAGCCTTCGAACATGACATCTTTCAGCCTAATAAAAAACAATCATAAGCTGAAGATGCTAAAACCTATGATATATGTGGCATGCATGTGTGCATATTTTGGAGTGATGCAAATTGGAAAAAAAAAATAACAACAGCAATAACAAAAAGACTGACTGAAATGGTGAACTTTTGCTTGAAACAGTAAATTTCTGCATTGAGAATTTTGAAAGACTGAGAAAAAGATGAAAAACATGTTTTGCAGAATGCATGAGCTCTGGATGGGGGGTAAGAAGGGGGGAACAGATCCAGATTTGATTTGAAATGTTGCATGAATTGCACAAAGCTTCAATAAAAATTGGCTTTGAAAAAAAAGAATTTAAGCAGAAAATGTTATATAAGCAAGAGGCCTGTAGAAATACTAAAATTTCAGCCGGGTATGATGGTGCATGCCTTTAATCCTAGCACTTGGGAGGCAGAGGCAGGGCAGATCTCTGTGTGTTCAAGGCCAGCCTGGTCTACAGACTGAGTTCCAGGACAGCCAAGTCGGCAGGAAGACCGTCTCAAAAAGAACAAAAAAAGAAAAGAAAAGAAAAGAAAGATATACTAAAATTTCTATTTTCTCAAGTCTGAGTTAAATAAGGTTCCAGCTGGGCCTTTAATCCCAGCACTCAGGAGGCAGAGTCAGGTGGATCTCTGTGAGTTCAAGGCCAGCCTGGTCTACAGACTGAGTTCCAGGACAGCCAAGTCGGCAGGAAGACCGTCTCAAAAAGAACAAAAAAAGAAAAGAAAAGAAAAGAAAGATATACTAAAATTTCTATTTTCTCAAGTCTGAGTTAAATAAGGTTCCAGCTGGGCCTTTAATCCCAGCACTCAGGAGGCAGAGTCAGGTGGATCTCTGTGAGTTCAAGGCCAGCCTGGTCTACAGACTGAGTTCCAGGACAGCCAAGTCGGCAGGAAGACCGTCTCAAAAAGAACAAAAAAAGAAAAGAAAAGAAAAGAAAGATATACTAAAATTTCTATTTTCTCAAGTCTGAGTTAAATAAGGTTCCAGCTGGGCCTTTAATCCCAGCACTCAGGAGGCAGAGTCAGGTGGATCTCTGTGAGTTCAAGGCCAGCCTGGTCTACAGAGCAAGCTTCAGACCCTGTCTCAGAAAGAAAAAAAGGTTCCTTGAGAAGAGTTATAGTGTAATTATTTAAAATTTGATAAGATTTTGTTTGTTAAGTAGTTTAAAATTCTCTGGCACGTGTCCCAGAAATTGAACAAGTGGATAACTTAAACAAAGCTGATATAGATGAAGTGCTTGACAATAGATCATAAAAATAATTTTTGATAGCAAAGCGCTATGCAATTTTTAACGTATATCTTGGAAGGAGATAAAGAAGATTGCAGTGATTTCTGCCTTTACAAAATGTTTCCCATGTCCATCTATTTCTTTGGACAGATTATTTCTCAGCATATAAATCTATACAAAAGAAAATGGTGAACAGAATTGCTAGAGAATTTTGACTCATATGATAAAAAGTAATATTTCTCTACTGACCCATGAATTGAGAAAAACATAACACTATTCATTTTACTAAAAGATGCATTCGAAATAAAGTCCTAGGAGATTATATCAGACTAACCCTCTTATGGCTAAAAATTATAAACTTTGGATAAAATATAAAAACGATTATTTAAAGATGCTGGTGGACAGCCAAAGGCAGGCAGACAGAGATTGAAGGGAAGGCTACTCTTCAAAGGGTGCAAGCATAATGAATGACATTTATGTTCAAACATTTTTGCCTGCGGGCACTTCCTAGTATGCAGTGTGCAAGGCAGCTGGCACTCACTCAAAAAGTTAGTCTTACTGGGCTAAGGACCTTTTGAGATGCAGTCTAGGGTTCTCAGAGCAACTGAAAATGAAGGCGTGAGGTTCTGAAAATGAGTTATAGAGGTACAGGACCCCCAAATCAGCACCTACACTCTAAATCTTTGCTTAACTTACGAACTGGGTGGCGTTGGAGAGACAGTGTAAGGAGTCCAACAAAAAGCAACAGTTGAGATTGTTGAAATTGGAAGTTTGACTCCAGGCAAGTTAATTACTTGCTAGAACAACACTCATTAAGAGAGATTACAGGACTGAGAGGCTCTACAATGTATACACCACCGGATCCAGTTTATAACAAAACAACATATAAGAGAAGATGAAATTTTGACTCGTGATGAAGAAAAAAAGCAGTGAAGAGAGGTAAGCAGCCCAGATTCGAGAATTAGCAACTTTTAAGCAGTTGGGATATACTTTCTAGGATTTAAGAAAATCTGTGGTCATGAGAAATGAATACATGGGAAATCTCAGCAGAAAAAGCAGAAATTAAAAATGAACTAAAATGGAAACTCTGGAACTGAAAATGATAAAGTATGGATTTGAACTGAAGAGTTATTTGGAGAGCCAAAAGGTCAGTGAACATAAAACAGATTAAGAGAAGTTATCCAGGTCAGGCATGGTGACTCATGCCTTTAATGCCAGCACTCAGGAGGCAGAAACAGGCTGATCTCTGTGACAGCAAATCCAGGCTAGTCTACATAGTGAGTTCTAGGCCAAGTGGGACTACTGGGAGACCCTGTCTCAAAAAGAGACACAGGTTGGAGAGTTTTCTCAAGAGCTCTGTCTGCTCTTGCAGAGGACCTGGATTTGGTTCCCAGCATCCACATAGCAGCTAACAACTGTCTGTAAGTCCAGTTCCGGGAGATCCAACATCCTCTTCTAACCTCTGTGGGCATTGGATGGCAGGAGTACACTTATATATATGCAGGCAAAACACTCATACACATTAAATAAATTGTTGTTTTTTTTAAGAGAGAGAGATGGGAGGGTGGAAAAGGTAATCCAATTTGCTGAAGAGAAGTTAACAGGTGGGCAAAACCTTTGGCACAGTATCTAAGATTTAACATATGGGTACTAAGCATTTCAGTCGGAAAAGAGAAAATAGGACGGGAAAATGTTTAATAAAGTAGTAACTGAGCTTGACCCACCTTTTTTTTATTTTGAAACAAAAATCTACGGATTAAAAATGTTCAGCAAAACCAAAAACAGGATACCTAAAGAGAATCACACCACGAACACCATGACCAAGCTGTTCAAAACCAAAGACAGGGATAAGACTCTTTTTTTTTTTTTTTAAATTTTTTTTATTTATTTATTTATTTTTATGTGTATGAATGTATTGTCTGCATGCAGGTCTGTGCACCCGTGTCGTGCGATGCCGCGGAGGTCAGAAGAGGGTCTCGGATTCCCCTGGAACTGGAGCTCTCCTGGAACTGGAGTCACAGACGGTTCTCAGCCGCCATGTGGGTGCTGGGGATCAAACCCGGGTCCTCTGCAAGAGCGTTCGGCGCTCTTAACCGCTAGGCCATCCCTCCAGCCCCAGGGATAAGACTCTAGGCCATCTCTCCAGCCCCCATTCCTTTAAGGGATAAGACTCTTAAAGGAATGGGGGCTGGAGAGATGGCCTAGAGGTTAGGAGCGCCAACTGCTCTTGCAGAGGACCCGGGTTCGATCCCCAGCACCCACATGGCAGCTAGGAATCTTAAAGGAAAGCAAAGCACTACATGGGAAAAAGAAAATAAAATGTCACAGTAAAAAATGGGATGGGTTGCTAGAATCAGAAACAACACAGGCCACAGAACAAGGGGGCTGGGTTTTTAGAGCTGAATGAGAACAGGTATGGGCAGCAACAGAGAGGCCTCCTCCACCCATGTTTTGTTCCTAGGCTGATGGCATTCTTTTTTTTGTTGTTGTTGTTCTTTTTGAGACAGGGTCTCCCTGTAGCCCCAGCTGGCCTGGAACTCATTCTGTAGACCAGGCTGGCCTTGAACTCAAAGAGATCTGCCTGCCTCTGCCTCCCAAGTGCTAGGATTAAGAGTGGATGGCATTCTTTAAAGAGGCTGTGGCACCTTTAAGAGGGGGACTTGGCTGGGGGTGACGCTACTACTAGTTTCTGCTCCAGGTCTCTGCTTCCTGTGTCTCCCATGAGGAGCCCCAGGCAAACACTACTGTTGGGATCTCCACCATGCCTTTCCTACTGTGATGCACTGACCTGAGTCCCTGAGCCCCTGAGCCCCTGAGCCCCTGAGCCCCGGTGATCCTTTCCTCCCATAAGTTGTTTCTGCCAGGTATTTGGTCAGAGTAGCAAGAAAGGTAATATGTTAATTTATAATTTTTAATCTATAGGAAATATCCTTTGAAAATAGTAGTGAAATAGGTGATCTCAAACTTAATTATACCTTATCCACAGATCAGCATTATAAATAATCTTATTAAATCTTCATTGGGAAGGGAAATAATACTAGACAGATAATCAGATCCATAAGAAGGAATGAAGAACACTGGAAATAGTAAATATAAAACACCATGCATTATTTTCTTAATTTGTTTGAAATGCATGATTGTTTAAGTCCCAAGTGTTCCTTGTATTTAAATATGCAGGTCTATTATACACGGCAAAAATAATATTAATGATGGCAGATTAAGTGGAACTACATTTTGAAAGGGTCTTATATTTTATGTCAATTAGTACAGTATAAGCTCTTAATACATTGAGATAATTTAAGGATAGATATCATCAGTCCTAACATAACTCCTAAAAGTAAATATAAAGAAGTATAATGAAAAAAGTGGTCAGATTAAGATGAACTAGTGAGCAATACTAGATTAACACTATGGAAAGAAGAAAAACAGAAATAACAAAAAAGGATGAAACAAATTAAAATTGCAAATATACCCATCTCACCATTACATTAGATGTAAATGGACTAAAAACTCCAGTTGAGGGACAGAGATTATCAGACTAGATTTAAAAAACTAAGAACCAGCGGGGTGTCATGGCGCACGCCTTTATTCCCAGCACCAGCACTCAGGAGGCAGAGGCAGGTGGATCTCTGGGAGTTCAAGTCCAGCCTTGTCTACAGAGCAAGCTCCAGGCCAGCTGAGACTAAAGGGAGACTCTGTCTCAAAAATACCAACCCCCCCAAAAAAACTAAGAACCAACTGCAAACTATCTACAGGAAATATAAAAATTTGGCTGGAGAGATGGCCTAGCAGTTAAGAGCTCCAACTGCTCTTGCAGAGGACCCGGGTTCGATCCCCAGCACCCGCATGGTGGCTGAGAACCATCTTTAACTCCAGTTCCAGGGGAATCCAACACCCTCTTCTGACTTCCACGGCATTGCACGACACGGGTGCACAAACCTACATGCAGACAGTACATACATTCACATAAAATAAATAAATAAATAAATAAATAAATAAATAAATAAATAAATAAAATAAAAAATTTTAATTTAAATAAACAACAGAGTGAAAAAGGTGGGGGGAGATTTAGCTAAGACAAGCAGTAAGCCTAAGAAGGGGAAAGTGGCCATATTAATATCAGACAAGATACACTTTAAGGCAGGAGTATAAAGAGAGACAGGAAAATACAGTTCATAAGAATGAAGGTCAAATCGAGGCCAGCAAGATGGCACAATGAGTAAAGGCACTTGCTGTCAAGCCCAATGACCTGAGTTCAATTCCCAGGAGCCCATACAGTGAAAAGAAAGAACTGACTTCCACATGCACACTGGGGCATACACACTGGCACACACACACACACACACACACACACACACACGCACATACACACACACATAAATGTAATTTTTTAAAAATATTTTATTTATTTATTTATGTGTATGAATGTATTGTCTGCATGTAGGTTTGTGCACCCGTGTCGTGCAATGCCGCGGAGGTCAGAAGAGGGTCTCGGATTCCCCTGGAACTGGAGTTCTCCTGGAATTGGAGTTACAGACGGTTCTCAGCCGCCATGTGGGTGCTGGGGATTGAACCTGGGTCCTCTGTAAGAGCAGTTGGCGCTCTTAACTGCTAGGCCATCTCTCCAGCCCATAAATGTAATTTTTTAAAAGTTTAAAAGATGAGGTTGGAGAGATGGCTCAGTGATTAGGGGTGCTTACTGCTTGCCCAGAGGACCTGGGTTAGGTTCCCAGCACCCACAAGGCATCTCACGCCCTCTTCCGGCCTCTTCAGCATTGCACACATGTGGTACACTTCCGCACATGCAGGGAAACTATTCATACACATAAAAATAAGTGATTTTAAAAGAAGACCTAATCATTAGGAAGACATGAAAGCCAATTGAATAAAAACCCTACCACACTAAAAGGACAAATAGACGAATCTACAATAATAGAGATTATACCTTCCTCTCATTACTAGAACTAGATGAAAAAATGGTCCATAACCACATGGGTGACCTGAACAACACCATCAATACTTAAGTGACTTACAGAATCAACTGAGAAAACTACTCACTGTCAGAATACATTTTCTTTGTAAAAATGCACATGGAAGCCGGGCGTGGTGGTGCACACCTTTAATCCCAGCACTTGGGAGGCAGAGGCAGGCGGATCTTTGTGAGTTCAAGGCCAGCCTGGTTTACAGAGTGAGTTCCAGGATAGCTGGTGCTACAGGGAGACCTTGTCTCAAAAAGACAAAAAAAAAAAAAATGCACATGGAGTATTTACCAAATTATATAACATGCTGGACTATGAACTCAGTCTTAAATACACATCATAACCATACTTAAACTAGAAATAACAATACCTGGAAAAGCCTTTAAGTATTTGGAGATTAACACAGTTCAAAGAAGCAGGTAGGGCTGGAGAGATTGCTCAGTGGTTAAGAGCGCCAACTGCTCTTGCAGAGGACCCGGGTTCGATTCCCAGCACCCACATGGCAGCTAAGAACTGTCTTTAGCTCCAGTTCCAGGGGAATCTGCCCTCTTCTGACCTCTGAGGCATTGCACAACACCGGCGCACCAACCTACATGCAGACAGTACACTCATATACATAAAAAAAAAAAAAAGCAGGTCAAAGAAATTCTGGGCTGGGTATTTAGCTCAGTGGTAGAGCACTTATTTAGTATGCTTGAAGACCCAGGTTCTGTCTCCAACACAGCAAAAGTAAAAAAAAGAAATCCTAAGAGTAATTATAAACTATTTTCAGCTGAATGAAATTGAAATCATGATACATTCACAATAGAAAGCAGCTAAAGCAATGTTTAGAGGACAACTCATAGCTTTAACGGCATGTATTTTATTTTTATAGCCCTTTTATTCCCTTCTCTTGTCTTTTTTAAATTTTTTTAATTTGTTTATTATATTTTAAGGGATTCACAATATAAGAGCACAGTTGTTTTCAGATCACATTGACGTTGCTCAGTTTGCCATACAATTAGGTAATTGGTGCTAGCATCCACAGATGAGGGATAAAAGGCATGTATTTTAAAAGTAGGCCAGTCCTCAATCAATATTGTAATATTCACTAAACCACTAGACAAAGGAAGTGAAAGAAATGAGTAACAAGGGGCAAAAATCAATGGTCAAGAAAACAAAATTTAGCTAATATATGGCTGTTGAAAAGACTTTTTTTTCAGTATTTTTGAGACAGGGTCTCTCTTTAGTCCAAGCTAGCTGGCCTGGAGCTCGCTCTGTAGACCAGGCTGGCCTTGAAATCCCAGACTCGCTCCACCAACTGGCATTGAACTCTCAGACTCGCTCCGGCTCTGTTGAAAGATTTTAAAATCTTCTTAAAGATTTTAACTAGCTTAGTGGTAGGAAAAGAAAACTACAAACTACCAAGGTCCAGAATGTGGAAGAGTAGCTCTCTAATCTCATGGGCCTCTAGGGGAAAGCGTTAGTGAAGTAAATCTATAGACTGTGATAGCAGAGGGGAGGACTATTTAGGTTATGAAAACAGAAGCTTGTCGCCTTCATGGATGCCTAGTGGAAAATGTTAATCAAATAAATCTATATAATTTATATAATGTATGGGAACAGAGGGAGAGAACTACTTAGGTTAGAGTGGAAGCACTTCTACTGAAATGGCTCTGACCTCAGTACTCCAGGAGAAGCCAGGGTAGAGGTAGGTACCCAGTACCTTTTCCGGAACCTCTCTACAGGTGGCTGGCCCCGCCCCGCCCCGCCCCGCCCCGCCCCGCCCCGCCCCGCCCCGCCCCGCCCCCGTGTCCGGCCCTTCTGCGCAGAAGCGAGGCGGGCGCCCTGGGAAGCGAAGGGCGGGGCCAGGGGCGGGGCGCGGGCCAGGGGCGGGGCGTGGGCCAGGGGCGGGGTCAGAGAGGGGCGGGCGCGCGGGTTGGTGGACTGGTGAGGTGGCGTCGGGTCCGGCCGCTGCAGTTCGGGATGCTGAGGCCGCAGCCGGGAGCCGGAGGGCACCTCTGATCTGGCCCTAGCGCGGAAGACTTCCGCGGGGCCTATGGCAGAGCCGAGTGATCCCGGCCGCCCGGAGGAGGAGGACGAGGACGAGGAGCGGGAGCCGCTGCTGCCGCGCGTCGCCTGGGCCCAGCCGCGGAGGGGCGCGCCCGGGAGCGCCGTGAGGCAACTGGCGGATCAGGGCGCGGCCGCCCCCCGGGAGCCGGGCGGAGACCAGCCGCGGAAGCCCTCCCGGGACCCGATGACCTCCGCCAGCTTGTCCACAGATCTCGACCGGAGCCGCGCGGCGCCCTCAGGTGCGGCCGGGTCCTGCGCGGCCTGCCTTCCCCTCTCTCCCCTGCCCTGGCCTGCCCTCCCCTCTGCTGCCGGCCGCCTGTGGCTTCCAACTCTCACCCTCTAGGTCTCCCCACCACTAAGCCCCAGTTGGAACCAAACCCCGGAGGAAACCTAGCTCGGGACAGTGAAGTGAGTTTGTTCAAGTTCTGAGTTGTAGAAAGCGCTCCTCCGGGTGGCGTTTCCCAGGTGGATGACTAGCTTGGAGACAGACGCCTAGGAAGAATAGCCCTTCGCCGCCGGGACGGGTTTCCAAAGTTTGTAAAATGTTGCTATAGTGACGTTCAGCCAGAGGGGGCAGAGGCGGATGAAATACTGCAGCCAGCTCTTGGAAAGTTTGTATTTCTTGAGTCACTTCTGGATTTGGGAGATTAAAAAGTGGATTGCTGCCTTTGAAAGAGGTGAACGATCTTTAAAGAAAAAATCCGACATGTTTTTGCAGGCCTGGATCTCTGTGAAGTGAGTTTGGGGTGATGGAGTTGGGCTAATTCACCTGGAGGGCACACAGGCAGGCACACACCTGTTGCTGTGAGCATGGATCCAAGGATACGGTGTGTGCATTATTCCCGAAGATCATGCGGTGTGGCTGTGGAAAAGCCACGGGGACGGTAGTTTTGATACATGCCGCTTACTTTTCCTGGAGTTGCTTGTTTTGACTTGGCGTGCTAATGATGTGTTCATATACCTTGAAAGGATTTGGGACAGAGCAAGTCACTAAAATTCTAGCTGAACTTTTTTTTTTTTTTTTTGGTCTTTTTGAGACAGGGTCTCCCTGTAGCCCCAGCTGACCTGGAACTCACTCTGTAGACCAGGCTGGCCTTGAACTCACAAAGATCCGCCTGCCTCCGCTTCCCGAGTGCTAGGATTAAAGGTGTGCGCCACCACGCCCGGCCTAGCTGAACTTTATTCAAAGATAAGTACTCTAGAACGGATGGGAGAGGGCCAAAGGAAGTGGTCTCTGAAATGGGTCTGGCCGGCCTGTCTGCTACCGTTGTGACATTAGCTGATGGTTGCGTTGGCAGTAACAGTTAAAGCAAACAAACGGACAGTTTTCATCCTCACCACTGGACTGTGTCTTATTGTGACCACATGGCTTTCCTTGCCTTTTTCTGTCCCCTAGTTACCATATGTAGTTAGATTTAAATAGGGCCTGAGGTCTAAAGAGCGCCTTCATTGTTTGAAAGGAAGATTTTTTTTTAAAGAGCTTTATTTGTGGGTGCTAGGTAGTGAACGCAGGACCTTGTACATATTAAGACAGGTACTCTATCTACCACTAACTACACCCCCACCTAGCCCATAAGATTTTTAAAAAATAATATGAAGGCCAGGTGTGGTGGCGCACGCCTTTAATCCTAGCACTTGGGAGGCAGAGGCATGCGGATCTCTGTGAGTTCGAGACCAGCCTGGTCTACAGAGTGAGTTCCAGGACAGCCAGAGCTACAGGGAGACCCTGTCTCAAAAAAAAAAAAGAAAATCCCTGTTGATAGAAATCATCACTTGTCAGATTTTTTGTTACTTGAAACTAAAAGCATCCTACTAAATTCAGACATCATATTCTCTTTATTTTTGCTTCCTTACCACCAATGCATCTTGGTATTGAGAGATTTTGCAGTCTCCTAGAGAGAAACTTCAGATTTTCCAAACCCCAAAATGTGTCGATTCTTCTGGTATGAATTAGTTATTCACAAGTGTGTCTAAGGAACATAAACAAAATGTTTTATTGAAATGGGCTATGTATGGTATTAAAGGAATATGAGAGAGAGAGAGAGAGAGAGAGAGAGAGAGAGAGAGAGAGAGAATACTCAATGACTGNGTCCCTAATGGTCCATTTCGCTCTGATCCGTATGTTCTAAAACAACCGCTGCTTCTGGTTATTACGTAGGTTTTCTTTTTAATGGGATTTTAAAATAGTTTCAAAATACAAAAACTTTAAAATTTCAAAAGAGTCCTAAAATGTTTATGATTGAATAACAACTAGATTTTGAAGTAAACTTTTTTATTTATTTATTTTGAGACAGAATTTCCCTATAGCCCCATCTGGAACTCACTCTATAGACCAGGCTGACCTTGAACTCATAGAGATCCACCTGTCTCTGCCTCCCAAGTGCTGGGATTAAAGGCATGTGCCACACTGTGCCTGGCAAAGTAAACTTTTCATGTGTCCATTAACTTCCCTTGTCCTTTTAGCCCACCCTACTATCAGCTGCCATGAAACCACCTTTAGTTCAAGACATTCTTGCTTTTAGATTAGTACTGACGTTTGAGGTGCTTAACTGTTTGATTTATATAAACAAGAGTTTTATGTACTTGAGCCAGCAGTAGAACGTCACATGTCTATTATCTTTATATTAACAAGGTAGTTGGCAAAGTCTAGACCTACCATACGCTGTTATGTTTTCAGTGTAGGTCAATAATCAGTGAGTCAGGTCGTAATAAAGATGTAGCTAATACTTACATACCAGTCATATGTGCTGGACCTAGTTCCATGTACTTCACATGTAATAGTTTATAATTCAGTCTATGAAGTTAATAGTGCTTTTGTATCATCAAGGGGAGCTGGGCATGGCAGTGCATACCTGTAATTCCAGTACTGAAGTGGCTGAGACAGGACTGTGATAGTTTAAACTTAGCTTGCTCTATCTAGTAAGTACCAGGCCACCCAGGGTTGCATAACTAGACTTTCTAAAAGAAAAGAAATAAAAGTACGAAAAAAGATAAAGTGGAATTAGATGGATACTGGAGTAAGAGTAGACAAGACGCACACAGCAGACGCAGGATGGGAGCAGCCAACAGGGCGAATGTGGAAGGCCGCCGAGCAGCTAACTCGCAAGAGAGATAAATTATATCCACAGAGTTAAGCTGGTTATCTGAACCAAAACAGAACCACAAGGATGACTTGTCACATATTTTCTTGACAGTGTCTTTGGCTAGCTTGGTTGGTCTACATATGTGATCTAGGCCAGTTGGGGCTCTAGGGATACCCTGTCTCAAAACAAAACACAACAGCTCCTGCTCCAGGCTGACTATGGTCAGTCACTCCTGCACCCCAGCACTTAGACTGAGGTGGGGGGATCAATCATGAGTTTGAGGCCAGTTTGGGCTACATAGTGAATTACAAAACAAAACAAATATACAGTTGTTCTTTTCCATTTATTACAGAAATACTTCATCCAATATTTGAGTGCCTACTGGATGCGCATGAAAGCAGGCCTTAAGGACAGAATAGTGGCCTCTATCAGATGGAGGCCTGCGCGTGATATTGCTGCATCTCTACCAGCTTTGGCCTCATGGAGAAAATGGTCAAGCAGCACAGTGCTGATGGGCTTTGTATGTACTCTGATGGGGAAAGCCTGGCACGGAGCAAGTCCTAGATATGGGCCCTCGGAAGATTTAGCAGAGAAAGTGGCATCCAGATGGAGGCTGTGAAGGACGAATAGCATTGGAATCCCCAAGGCAAGTTTAGTCACCAAACTCAGCACTGTTTCTAGAAAGCATTGTAGTTAGTGAGGAAGATGATTAAGGCATAGTAATAGCAGTTTCACAGAATCTGTTTTCCATTCATATTTTTCAAAGGATCAGTAGTAACTCTTAGGTGTGATTAAGGGATAGTTCGTTAATTTTTTTCGACAAATTTGTTGAGGGGCTTCCATATGCTAGTCTTCATTGCCAATTTCTTAGAGCGTATAAGTCATTTTGTTGTAGAATTTGAAGTGTGGTCAGTGGATGAGAACTGTGAGAAGTTTGCATATATGTATGAGTTCAAATCAGCAGAGGGTAGGCTGGACTTCTGAAAAGCCAAGAACCTGAAAAATTCGGGAACTTGACTGCAAGGCTACCACCTCTTCTCTGAGGTGACCCCTTAAGGCGATGCAGAGATAAAATTCAGATCTGAGGACTGGAGTGATGGGCTAGTGGTTAAGAGTGCTTACTGCTGGGCGTGGTGGCGCACATCTTTAATCCTAGCACTTGGGAGGTTGAGGCAGGCGGATCTTTGTGAGTTCAAGGCCAGCCTGGTCTACAGAGTGAGTTCCAGGACACCTGGGGCTACAGGGAGACCCTGTCATGAAAAGACCAAAAAAAAAAAAGAGTGCTTACTGCTCTTGTTAAGGACCTGCGTTTGGTTCCCAGCACCCCTATTGAGGGGTTCACAGCTACTTATGTTTCTAACTCCATGGGATCTGACCCACCTCCATATACACATAACTAAAAATAAAGTAAATCTAGGGGCTGGAGAGATGGCTCAGCGGCTAAGAGCACTGACTGCTCTTGCAGAGGACCCAGGTTCGATTACTGGCACCCACATGGTGGCTAAGAACCGCCTTTAAGCCAGGAGTGGTGGTGCATGCCTTTAATCCTAGCACTCGGGAGGCAGAGGCAGGCAGGTCTCTGTAAGATCAAGGCCAGCCTGGTCTACAGAGTGAGTTCCAGGCCAGCTGGGGCTATAGGGAAACCCTGTCTCAAAAAAAAAAATTAAATCTTAAAATAATTTTGAGAATTTCCTCACAGGCACAAATCAAAACAACATAGTTTATTCCTTTGAGGTTAGAACATAATTTTAATTTTTAAAAATGTCAGCAAGGATGCCATGCCTGGTGGTGCACACCTTTAATCCCAGCACTTGGGAGACAGAGGCAGGTGGATCTCTCTGAGTTTAAGGCCAGCCTGGGTTAGCGGGGGCTACAGGGGAACCCTGTCTTGAAAATACCAAACCCCCAAAAAAAAGATTCTGACTATTTG
>VZQC01008640.1:206518-222069 GCA_009823505.1 Rhizomys pruinosus | reverse complement strand
GTGATGAGGAATTGAGAGGGGGTGGAGATGAGGACTTGAGAGGTGGTGGAGATGAGGACTTGGGAGGTGGTGGAGATGAGGAATTGAGAGGTGGTGGAGATGAGGAATTGAGAGGGGGTGGACATGAGGAATTGAGATGGGGTGGAGATGAAGACTTGGGAGGTGGTGGAGATGAGGACTTGAGAGGGGGTGGAGATGAGGACTTGAGAGGGGGTGGAGATGAGGAATTGAGTTGGGAGTAGTAAAGCCTGAACTGTATTGGCATAGAAGAGATGTTGAGTCACCATGATGGGAGTTCAGGCAGAAGTCCAGGCTTGTGATGTAAATTTGGGAGTCGTGACGATTGAGAAAGGAAGAATGGAGTATCAGCTGGTGTCAGTAGATAAGCTGAAAGCTGGTTGTTTCTTCATCAAACAGGAAGGTGGATCATCTGAAGGAGCAGGTGGGAGAGGAAGTGTGGAGAGCTGGAGGAGGAAATTTTATCTAAGTGTGTGATCCTAGACCATAGAAGGCAGGGACAGGCAGATTTCTGGGCGTCTCTGGCTAGCCGGCCTAGGCCAAGTGGTGAACCCCAGGTCCCAGTAAGAGACCCCCCCCCATAAAAGGTTGGGGCTGATGAGATGATTTAGAAGGGTAAAAATATTTGTTACCAAGCTTGACCACCTGGGTTTGATCCCCAGGATCTACACAGGAAAGAGACCCATCTGCTGTAAGTTCTCCGACATGTGTGTGAGTGGGTGCAGAGGAAGTGAGAGTGGGCTGAGCCTGCAGGACCGCAGCCTTCGCTGCTGCCGCCTGGTTTCCTTCCTCCGCCTTACTGTCTTAATCCACACCTTCAGGTCCATAGTGCCAGCTCCCTCACAGCTGCACTTCGTAATGCAGTAATTACTGTGATTTCAGAGCTGAATGTGTTCTCGGATGATCCAGAATTTGCTGAAATTATATTGACAGCAGAGCAAGCAATAGAAATGGGAGTTTTCCCAGAAAGAATCTGCCAAGGGTCAAGTGGAAGCTACTTTGTGAAGGATTCTAAAGGGGTGAGAATTTCAGATGTATTATGTATTACAGAAACTTTGGAAGACACTAACTTAAATGTGAAATGGCTGCATTTCTGAAGGTATTTTCCTATTAAATCTATTTGTACCCTCTTTTCCAAAATAAAGGTCAGTGGTTTGGTGTTTTGTTTTGTTTTGTTTTGTTGTATTAGTAAAGCACTCTGCTATTCTGATATTTTGTTGGGTTTCAAGCATTTGTATTATACCCATGTTTGCTTGTAGATTTGTTAAGCATACAGTCCTAGTCCTTCCTCTGTAGTCCTTTTACCCACGGAGTACATTAGAAGTTAAAAACATTAAAACCTGCCTAATGTCTTTTCCAAATGCTTAATTTTTTTCAAAGGTGTATTTTGCCTTTGGAATATTTTTTTCCTAGCTTTACACCAAAGAAAGGCTGGGCAGCTGGAAGCTTGAAGGTATTAAATGCAGCAAAGCGAGCTGCATTGTGGTCCCAGCACCAACAGAAAGTCGTGTGTACTTTCTTCCATTTAGTCCAGAATTTTTCAAAAATTGGTGTTATCTCCACTAAAAAGCTTTCTGCATGATATGTAATTAGTGGCTCTTTTCTGATGGGGGAGAAAGTTTATATTTTCACTCCCCCCCCAAATTGAAGTTATAGTTTAAAAGTGATTTTATTTCTTTATTTCTTGGTCTTTTGAGACAGGGTCTCCTTGCAGCCCCAGGTGGCCCTGCCTGTGCTGAGATTAAAAGCATGTGCCACTAGGCCCCTAAAAGTGATTTTAAAGAATAGTTTTGTGAGGGTTCTTTGAAGTTTATAATACTTGTAAATACCCAGGTATAAGTATATGTTCCTATAGTTCCAGCCACTAAGGAGGCTGAGGCAGGAGAATGGAGAACTGCCTAAGATCACCATCTTCTTTTTTTTTTTCGAGACAGGGTCTCCCCAGCTGTCTGGAACTCACTCTGTAGACCAAGCTGGCCTTGAACTCACAAAGATCTGCCTGCCTCTGCCTCCTGAGTGCTAGGATTAAAGGCGTGCGCCACCACGCCCGGCCAACCACCATCTTCTAAACATAGCATAGCAAGACCCAAGTTGTTCGTCCCCCCCTCCCCTCTCCTCCCCTCTCCTCCCCTCTCCTCCCCTCTCCTCTCCTCCCCTCCCTTCCCCTCCCCTCCCCTCTCCTCCCTGCTTTTATTCCCTGCTTTCCAGAGGTAGAGAGGCAAGCAGATCTTGTGAGTTCAAGGCCAGCCTAGTCAACATAAAGTTCAAGGCCAGCCTAGTCAACATAAAGTTCGAGGCCAGTCAGGGCTGTATAGATCCAGTCTGAAAAACAGAACAAAAAATAAAAATAACAGTGGTTTATGAAAAACATAATTGAAAAAGCCTTACATGAGCAGTTCTGATAGCCTAGATGTTCAGTTCATCTTATAGGTTATTTTGTAACTAGACTTTTGTTTTAAGTTTTTTTAAACACCATTTTAAAAAATATTTTTTTATTTATTATTTTTTATGTGTATGAGTGTACTGTCTGCATGTAGGTTGGTACACCCGTGTTGTGCAGTGCCACAGAGGCCAGAAGAGAGCGTTGGATTCCCCTGGAACTGGAGTCAAAGACAGTTGTTAGCCACCATGTGGGTGCTGGGAATTGAACCCAGGTCCTCTGTAAGAGCAGTCAGTGCTCTTACCCACTGAGCCATCTCTCCAGCCCCTTATTTGTGTTTTTAACGATTACTTGGTTGCCTACTATGTATTGGACACTGTTCTTAGTAATAGAGATGAATTCTAATGGAGTCCTTGCCTTTTTAGAATTGTACCACAGTAGGAAAGTAGATAATAAGCAAGTGTATAAAAAATATATTTAAAAAAAGCAAGCATATACTTTGGCTCTTTAATAGGTAATGAGGTGTTCCAGCACTGCTTCACGTAAAGTGGCAGCTTTCAAACATTTACACATCTGAGAGCCACGTCTCATGGCACATACCTGTCAATGCAAGGCAGGGGGGCATGAATTTGACATCAGACTGCACAACATAGCAACAAGGCTCTCACGCACTCTCTCTCTCTCTCTCTCTCTCTCTCTCTCTCTCTCTCTCTCTCTCTCCCTCTCCCTCTCCCTCTCCCTCTCCGTCTCAATTCCCCTCACCCCCCGCCCCGGCGCACATGAACACACATGTACACACAAGGTAGAATCCTATGCTAATTTGAAAGCCCAGTCCATTAATCTGGTTAAAGGCATGAAACCTGTCTCACTATTCAAGTTTTGTCAGAGCAAAGTGTGAAAACTACTGATCCAAAGGATTATTGATTTGAAATTGTTGAATGAGAATAATTATTAAAATGTAACTGGTATAATAGTCTTGTACTTGAGGGTTATGCCCAAATCTCACTATAGTACATTTCGTAGATTGTATCCATCCACAGAAGTCTAATAGGATGTCTGGGTTTTGTTCTGTAGAATATTATTGGTGTGTTTAAACCCAAATCCGAAGAGCCTTATAGCCAGCTGAATCCAAAGTGGACCAAGTATGTTCATAAGGTGTGCTGCCCCTGCTGCTTTGGCCGCGGCTGCCTGCTTCCTAACCAGGGATACCTTTCTGAAGCTGGTGCCTACCTGGTGGATGCAAAGCTTCATCTGGGCATCGTTCCAAAAACAAAGGTAAAGGAGGAGAGACTGTTCTCAGTGTTACTTGGAGCTTATCGCCCACTAATCTGTGACCATTTGAGTAATAACTCCTAATAAGAGTCTGAGTTTGAGTTCCCTTTTTTTTTTGGTCTTTTCGAGATAGGGTCTCCCTGTAGCCCCAGCTGTCCTGGAACTCACTCCGTAGACCAGGCTGGCCTTGAACTCACAAAGGTCCACCTGCCTCTGCCTCCCAAGTGCTAGGATTAAAGGCGTGCGCCACCACGCTCTGCTTTTTTTGATCTTTTTGAGACAGTCTCCGGTAGCTCCAGCTGTCCTAGAACTTGCTTTGTAGACCAGGCTGGCTTTGAACTCACAGAGATCTGTCTGCCTTTGCCTCCCGAGTGCTGGGACTAAAGGCATGCGCCCGGCTGAGTCCCTTTTGTCATAATCCAAGATTCCTGAGCCGCCAGTGCACTCACTTGGGTGCAGTCCCACACGGAAGCTGATGGAATGTCTCTTGTTCCTGTGAGTTGCAAGAAGCCAACAGAGTGGGGAGGACTGGGATTTAGAAAGCAGAGAAGGAACAGGGAGTGCCCTGCTGACGCGAGGTTACTGATATCCCACAGGACTACCCTTATATACTTTTATCTGATGTCCTCAAAATGTTTATTACTAATTCTGTATTTCAGGGCTCTTGTTCTTTCCACTGGAAATTTTCAGCTGCTTTTATACATTTTTGGAATGAAATATATGCCATTTAAAATCCCTCACCTTAAAAAAATAAAATAAGCCGGGTGTGGTGGTGCACGCCTTTAATCCTAACACTCTGGAGGCAGAGGCAGGTGGATCTTTGTGAGTTCAAGGCCAGCCTGGTCTACAGAGTGAGTTCCTGGACAGCTGGGGCTACAAGGAGACCCTGTCTTGAAAAGACCAAAAAAATAAAGAAATAAAATCCCTCACCTTCAGCCAGATGTAGTGGTGCATGCCTTTAATCCCAGCACTAGGGATACAGAGGCAGGCAGAGCTCTGTGAGTTTAAGACCAGCCTGGTCTACAGAGTGAGTTCCAGGCCAGCTGTGGCTACAGGGAGACCCTGTCTCAAAAACATAAAAAAAAAAAAAAAAAATCCCTAACCTTTCTATTGTAGATTCTCTGAGAACTTTGTTATGGGGTTAGATTTTTCTCATTTAGAACTTTAAAATGAATTTGATGCTATATGTGAATAGAAGTGCCATTATGCTGGTTAGTGGTTGTCAACCTGGTACAAACGAGTCACTTGGGGAAGAGGGAGCCTCAGTTGAGGAGTTACCTCTGTTACCCTGGCCTGTGGGGATGTCTGTGGGGCATTTCCTCTGTTACCCTGGCCCGTGGGGATGTCTGTGGGGCATTTCCCTGATTACTAATTTTTGTACGAAGGCCTAGTCTCCTGTGGGCAGTGCCATCCCTGGGCATATGGACCTGGGCTGTAAATGAGCAAGCCAGTAAACCTCATTCTTCCATGGTCTCTGCTTCAGTTCTAATGGACTGTAAGCTGAAATAAACCCTTTCTCCCCAAAGTTGGTTTTTTCAAAAGTGTTTTATCGCAGCATGAGAAAGCAAAGTAGAATGACCTTAATCCAAACTCTAACCATTTTTCAAAACTCTTGTTTCTAGGTGGTTTGGCTTGTCAGTGAGACATTTAACTACAGTGCAATTGACCGTGCAAAATCAAGAGGCAAAAAGTATGCCTTAGAGAAAGTTCCAAAAGTTGGTAGAAAGTTTCATCGGGTAGGACTTCCTCCCAAGGTAAGTTATTCTAATAAGAGATGGTTTCAAGGCAGTTGGATCTGTAGAGTTTGAGCTCCCAGGACTAGGATTAGGCATGTAGCTAGGCAACAGGCACCCTGCCACAGGCTATGGATATAATAAAAAAGAAAATATTTTTTCCTCTTTGAGATGCTTACAGTAAACAATAAGTTTCAATGCAGTATGATGAAGCTGTTAAGAAGATGGTAAGTCCGGGGCTGGACAGATAGCTCAGTGGTTTAGAGCGCCGACTGCTCTTGAAGAGGACCCCAGATTCGATTCCCAGCACCCACTTGGTGTCTGAGAATCGTCTTTAACTCCAGTTCCAGGGGAATCTGACGCCCTCTTTTGACCTCCTCGGCATGCACAACACGGGTGTACCAATCTACATGCAGACAGTACACTCATACACATAAAAAATAATAAATTTTTAAAAGTTAAAAAAAAGAAGATGGTAAGTCCATGGAGCTCTGAGAGGATAGAAGGATGCCCAGGTAGAAGAGGGCTGGAGCACTGGCCTAAAATATGCAGGTCCCCTAGATCCAGTCCTTAGAAAAGACAGACAGACAGACCCCTGATCGAATTAGTAGGAGTCAAGGTGTTGTTGCTTGGAAGATTTATAGTTATTGCTAAACGCACAGGTGTAGAAATCAGACGTGGGTTCCAGTTCCAGCCTTTCTTCATAGTGTACAGTCCCAGAATGAAGATGACTGCCTCTTAGATTACTAGGAGAAACTGATGTTCTTGCCAAGTGCTTGGCTCATAGCTTGGTTCATTAACGACCACTTAGATTTGAGTTTGGTAGCTAGCTAAGTAGGAGCAAAGACAGCTACTGGGAAAGACATCAGAAAAATTTCTAGGACTGAAAAAATGTATTTAACTTATAATTTTGTTGTTGTCATGCAAATAGCTAGATAAAAGAATTTGAGTAGAAATTCACAATTAACCCAACTTTAATTTTTACTTTTTAATTATATTCCAAGTATTCTTCCCTGGATGTGCTGGAATAGATGTAACTTAAGAAGTTACATATTTCCATATTTATGACTGCTTGTGCTTAATTATAAACCCTTTAAAGAAAATCTTAGGAAATTGTTGAAATTTTCAAGAAGCATATAGAGCCAGGCATGTTTTCAAGGAAGATTCTTTTTTTTTTAATTTCCTTTTCCACTAGAATTTTCACAATTTCTTTTTTTTAATACTTTCTTTTATTTCATTTTTTAAACAATAAGTAATAAGTTATGAGTACAAGCATCCTTCATGTAAAACCAATTTGCAAGCAGTTGTGCCCAAACCCACACAGCCCAAGGCTCCCACCATCCAGCTGGAGGGGCTTGTATGTACAATCAAATTGATCTCAAGGAAGATTCTTTTAATCCACTGTGAAAGCTGTTGTCAGTTGATTAATTCTTCAGCATTTATGGCATTGTCTTTGATCTACCTGAAGAATCCATTGCCTTTTTCTTTTTTCTTTTTTTTTCTTTTGAGACAGGGTCTCCCTGCAGCACCAGCTATCCTGGAACTCTCTATGTACACCAGGGTGGCCTTGAACTCACAGAGATCTGCCTGCCTCTGCCTCCCAAGTGCTGGGATTAAAGGCATGAGCCACCACACCCAGCAACTGCATTTTTTAAAAAAGAATACTTCAATAAGATAAAATTGCACTATTTATTTTTTTTACTCATGTGTATGAGTGTATTGCCTGCATGTAGGTAGGTGCACCGTGTCATGCAATGCTGCGGAAGTCAGAAGAGGGCGTCAGATTCCCCTGGGAACTGGAGTTAAAGACAGCTCTTAGCCACCATGTGGGTGCTGGGAATCAAACCCGGGTCCTCTGCAAGAGCAGTCTGTGCTCTTAACTGCCGATCCATCTCTCCAGCCCCAAAATTGCTCTATTATGAAATAACCATGAAAATACACAGTCTAGCCTCCTAAGTTAAATCCATTTGATGCATATTTTTAGAAAGCAGCATTCTTCTGAGTGTCACCTTGTGGGCATGTGTTCTCTTTTCTGATAATCTGGAAATAGCTCCTAAAAGTCCAGAATTGAGCCTTTTTTAATTGCTGTGTGTTCTTGTGATTAAGTTAATATGTTAAATAACTGGTAAATGTGGCTTATCTAAATTACTGTTATTTTCTTATTTTTCTTCTTGTATTTATGTAACATTTTGTGACAGTACTGCTGAGACATTTAAAAAATAATGCTTTTGGCCAGACAGGCCTTTAATCCCAGCACTTAAGAGGCAGAGGCAGGTGGATCTCTGTGAGTTCAAGGCCAGCTCTGGTCTACATAGCAAGTTGCAGGACCGCTGGGGCTACAGAGAGACCCTGTCTCGAAAAGACCCCCCCCAAAAAAATAATAATAATAATGTTTTTGTGCTTGTACTTCTTTTTTTTTTTTTTTTTTTTTTTGTCTTTTTTGAGACAGGGTCTCCTGTAGCCCCAGCTAGCTAGCCTGGAACTCACTATGTAGACCAGGCTGTCTTTTAACTCAGAGATCTGCCTGCCTCTGCCTCCCGAGTGCCAGAATTAAAGGTGTGCCCTACCATGCCCAGCTGTACTTTGTTTTCTAACTGTACTTCTTAAAATTCTAGGTTGGTTCCTTTCAGTTATTTGTTGAAGGTTACAAGGACGCTGAATATTGGCTTAGGAAATTTGAAGCTGAGCCTTTGCCTGAAAATATTAGAAAACAATTTCAGTCACAGTTTGAAAGATTAGTTGTTTTGGATTACATCATCAGAAACACAGGTACTGACTTTTCTTATTCGTTTGGTCTTGTTAGTTGTCAGACTTGATTTTTATTGTTGAAATCTAAGCCATAAAATCTGTTGATGCCAAAGTCCTAAGGCCACTTCCTCTTCAGGTTTAGGGAAACAGATGTAATAATCACTCTCTTGGGCAGAGTTAATCCCACGTTGAGGTCCTGAGTCTTACCAGGCTCCTGCCAGGCCACAGAGAGCACTTCCTGTCCCTTATGGTGGGATTGCTTAAAGCAAGACACTGCCAGAGACTAGAATACTATCCACATAACATGAAAAAATCCAAGCTGGAATGTGTTGTTTTAGATCCTTATTTTGATATTAACTATCAGTACAGTTTATAAAACATTAAGCTTTTCATCTGTGCTGTGCTGTGCTGTGCTGTGCTGGGCTGTGAGGGAGTGATGATGTGGACAGCCCAAAGCTGTGGTTCCCCACATATTCTGGGTCAGCATTTGATGAGAACCTGTTCAACATGCTTCTTCTCAGCCACCACCTTACATTTACAAGTGGAGAAACCCTGCAAGTTTGAGACCAGGCCTGTGTTTCATGAGGCCTCCTAGAGATTCTGATACACTCATATGTTTGAGAAGTACAAGTCTAAAGTATTTTTTCATCACTTATATTAGCTTCTGAAAAGCATCATATAATTTTCCTCAATTGACTTTCTTAGTTAATATGGTCTCAGGTTAATGTTACAACCAGTACAGAGTACTTGTGTTGATCTTGTGTGAGGCAGCTAAGAAATATGCCTAGCAACAGGGGTCAGTGCATCTTCCTCCAGGGAAGAGAGGTAATGATTTTAATAACCTTCTTCTAACATTGTGCCTCCCTCTCAGGGTGAGCTTTAAATCAGTTAATATAGCTAAAGTGCTCTGAACAGTGCCTGCCACCGTGAGTTCTGTTTAGTACATGTTAGCTCTCAGTTATGGGTTTTTTGGGTTTTTTTTTTTTTTTTGGTCTTTTTGAGACAGGGTCTCCCTATAGCCCCAGCTGTCCTGGAACTCACTCTGGAGACCAGGCTGGCCTTGAACTCACAAAGATCTGCCTGCCTCTGCCTCCCAAGTGCTAGGATTAAAGGCGTGCACTACCACTCCCGTCGAGGTTTTTATTCTTTTTTTTTTTTGGTCTTTTTGAGACAGGGTCTCCCTGTAGCCCCAGCTGTCCTGGAACTCACTCTGGAGACCAGGCTGGCCTTGAACTCACAAAGATCTGCCTGCCTCTGCCTCCCAAGTGCTAGGATTAAAGGCGTGCACTACCACTCCCGTCGAGGTTTTTAAAGTCTGTGTTAAATTGGAAATTTTTTCTGTGATAAATGTGTGCTACCAATGAAAATCTCAAAAATTAGGAAGTTAGATTATCCCCTTGGTATGAAACTGCAATATCCAGACAAAACAACTAACAGACTTTTCTTTTGAAAGACAGAGGAAATGATAATTGGCTAATCAAATATAAAAAGGAAAAACATCCAAAGAAAATTGAACATAAGGTAAGGAAATTTTCAGTAAACAAGTAAAAGTACATATCAGTTTATATAACAGATTTCTTGAACGTTTTCATTGTCTTGTGGTGGGAGGAGTAGGTTTGTTGTTTTGTTTGTTTTATTGTTTATTTGCTTTAGTTTGGCTTGATTTTTTTTTTTTTTTCTTTTTGAGGCAGCATCCGCCTGTAGATCCACCTGCCTCTGCCTCTAGAAGTGCTGGGATTAAAGGCGTGTGCCACCACGCCCTGCTGATTTTTTTTATTTTTGGAGGGTCTCACCATAGCCCAGGCTGCTGTGATGACCTTGAATTGCTCATCTTCTTGCCTCTTCTCAAAACTTGATGGCAAGTGCGTGCCACCCAGCCACCCAGCCGCCAGGGCCTTGGCTTCTGTCACCTTTCTCTGTTTCCCGTTCTTTTTCTTGGTCACTTTTTTATGTCACATTTTATGTGTATGTGTTCCTGTATGCTGATCTCCATGCTATGTGTGTGTGGACACGTGGCTAGAGGTCACCCTGAGTGTTATTCCTCAGAAACCAACCACCTTGTTTTAAAAATATTTTTATTAGTTCTTTGAGAATTTTATACATTGTGTTTTAATCATATTAATCCAGGTCCCCAAATCCTCCTGGAGCCACCCTCCCTTCATTACCCACCCAGCTTTGTGCCCTTTTTTTTTAACCCATTAAGTCCAATTTGTGTTGCCTAAATACTCCTGAGTGGAATCCACTGGAGGGTGGTCAATCTACTGGGATCATGCACTTAAAGAAAACTAACTCTGGCAGAGTGTGGTGGCACATGCCTTTAATCCCAGAGGCAGCAGGATCTCTGTGAGTTCCAGGCCATCCTGGTCTACATAGTGAGTACCAGACCAGCCAGGGCTGTAGTGAGACCCTGTCTTCAAAAGAGGAAAGAAAGCTAACTCTGTCTCCCACCAACTGTCGGTTGCCACTGTCTTCTCAGCCAGATGTACAGCTGCCTTGTTGGGTCTGGAAAACACTGTTTTATTGTTGTCATCGTCTACTGCTGCTGGCTCTTGGAGCCTTTGTGCTCCTTTCCCATGCTGATCCGTGAGCCTTGGGAGGAGCAGGTGAGCTGTACATGTCCCACTGAAGGCTGGCTGAGTGCTCTGCAGTCGCTTACTCTCTGCACCTTGACCCTTTGTGGCTCTGTGTTAATTTCTGTCTGCTGCAACAAAAAGTTTCTCTGATGGCTTGAGAGATGCACTGATTTGTGGAATAATGATAAGCCAATAGGAGTTGATTTAATGTTGTTTCCATTTAGTAAAATAATAATTCTCTCCTCGGGCCTGTGACCTGTCTAGGCCCAGGTTCCTGGTCTGTGCAGTGCCAGGTGTGGGTTTTATCTTGTGGCCCTGGCCTTAAATCCAGTCAGAAAGTGATTAGTGGGGCCGGGGAGATGACTGACTGATTAAGAGCACTGACTGCTCTTGTAGAAGACCCAGGTTTGAATCCCAGCACCCACATGGCAGCTGAACAACTGTCCATTACTCTGTTTCCAAAGGATCCAATGCCCTCTTCTGTCCTCTGCAGGCACTCCATGACATGGGTGCACTAATATATTTGCAGGCATACACTCATAACATAAAATGAGAATAAATAAAAAAAAGAAAGTGGTTTGTCACTCCCATAACCTTCCTGCCTCTATTGCACCAGCAGACACATACTGCCAGGTCAGTCATTATTGTAGCTTGCAGTGGAAGATTCACAGCTGCATAAGGTTGATTTTTGCATCTTTGCGTTAGTAATGTGCTAGCATCTTCTAACACTGAAAGCTAGCCAGCAGGGATGAAGCTGTCAGATTAGTACCAGCTTGAGTTTTCCATGTTCTTCTACTCATATGTGGTGTCTTCAGCAATAGGGTCAAGTTCTGAAGTATAACCAAGAGCAATAGTTTATAATTTCCAGGGGTCTGTGGGACCTCATTGGCTAACAACTCTGAAAGAAGTAACCTGCTGTCGGCACTGGGCTTTTTGGTTATTAGCCGTGGTGTCTCATAGGGACATTGTCCTCATTGTAGCATAAGTCATTTAACTCCTTTTATGCACTTAGGTATTTTAGGAAGCTTCTACAGTAGCAGGTTCCCATAGGACTTTTAGACAGGACTTTGGTGTCAACTATCCTTCTCCCAATCTCTCCTCCACCCTGCTGTTCCCCCGCCTCCTCCCATGTAACTTTCCTATTTTGTGGACAGGATGTCTCACTGGGCTGGAGCTTGCTAGGTAGGCTGGGCTGGCTCACCGTTGACCCCTCATCTGCCTGTCTCTACCTCCTCAGCACTGGGCTTACTGATACACACTGCTGTGTCTGGCTTTTCACATGAGTTCTTGTGTGGCAAGCATGTAACTGAGTTTCTCTCCAGCTTTGCATTGTGCATCTTAGTTCTATAATCAGGACAAAGCCTGGCAACTTTCCTGTGTGCATGTTGGGGGGTTGAGGTATCGTGTTGTAGAACAAAAATGATGTCTACTCGGGCCGGGCGTGGTCGCGCACACCTTTAATCCTAGCACTTGGGAGGCAGAGGCAGGTGGATCTTTGTGAGTTCAAGGCCAGCCTGGTCTACATAGTGAGTTCCAGGACAGCCGGAGCTACAGGGAGACCCTGTCTCAAAAAGACCAAAAAAAAAAAAAAAATGATGTCTACTCAGTACTTTTGCAGAGCTTTGAAAATTTATAGAAATAGGAGTTTTATTTTACTTTTTTTTAAAGGTTTCTGGGATCTGGGGATATTTTGTATTTTACTAATTCGGTTTCTTAATGTTTTTATTTGATATTAGGCAGTGCAATATTTACATAATAAAATGGAATGTATATTTTACTTTTGAGTCATATCTGTTGGACTAAAAAAAAAGAAACTTAGGGGCTAGAGAGATTGCCTAGCGGTTAAGAGCACCGACCGCTCTTACAGAGGACCCGGGTTCGATCCCCAGCACCCACATGGTGGCTGAGAACTGTCTGAAACTCCCAATTCCAGAACTCCAGTTCCAGGGGAATCCGACACCCTCTTCTGACCTCCACGGCATTGCACGACATGGGTGCACAAACTTGCATGCAGACAGTACATTCATACACATACAGAAATAAATAAAATCAATAAAAACAATAAAAATAAAAAAAAGAAACTTCTACTTCTTGTAAAAAAAATCAGTTTAAATGTAGTACAGGGACTGGAGAGATGGCTCAGCAGTTAAGAAGAAGCCCTAGGTTTGATTCCCAGCACACACATGGCAGCTAACAACTGTCTGTAACTCTAGGAGAATCTGCCCTTTTCTGACTACTGTAGGCATTGCACAACATGGGTAATACACTCATACACATAAAATTTAAAAAAAAATTTTTTAATTACAGGATAAACTGCATGTACCCCTAACACTGTCAGAATTATGTTTCAGATTCATTGCTTCCAGAGTACACAAGCTCAGAGTTTAGATGTTTGTATAAGATTCACTTTAGACAGTTTTAAAATTTAGAACAACCTATACATTGTTGAAATTTTTAAGTAATTTAAAAAGTCATTTCCTTGATAACTTAATCCGTGTTCCCAAATTTGCACTTAAAGCTGTTTCATCACCTTGAAATGTTTGTACTTTTAAGTGTTTATCCAGGAAATTTAAGAATATATATGCATAGTACTTAGCAATATCAAAAACCAAACTTTAGTCACAAAGTAACATGGGTGTATCTTAAAAGTGTCCTAAGCAAAAGAAGCTGTAAGAGGGAGCAGACTGTATGGTCTGTTTATACAAGAATCTCAAGTGCAGATGAGTCTCCAGCTACAAGAAGTGGACTGGTCAGTGGCCTGCCTGGCACTGGGCAGAGGGAGGAGTGAACTGCCAAGAACTAAAAGGAAATTTGGGTGGAATTACAGATGCCAAGGGTTACCAAGATGTGTACTTGAACATAGGGTTTATTGTACGTGGATTATACCTCAGTCAGTTTATAATAGGATAATAGAAATAAAATAATGGTGTTTATAACAATAAGAGCTTTAAAATGTACACATTTGTAATGGCTCTTGAGTAATTATATTTTGTCCAAAACTTCACTTTTTTTGCTCTGAGTATTCTGTGGCCTTTCACTGAGGTAAGATGTTTGATATAAACTAAAAGAAATGCACCTGGCATATATCACCAGAGTTTATGGTAGTGCTTTTACCTTACAAATTGCCAGCCAGGTGTGGTAGTGCACACCTTTTTTTTTCCACAATAAATAAATTTTTTTCCACATTCCTTTGATCTTATAGTTCTCTAAAGTATACATACGAGGCTGGAGAGATGGCCTAGCGGTTAAGAGTGCCGACCGCTCTTACAGAGGACCCGGGTTCGATCCCCAGCACCCACATGGAGGCCGAGAGCCGTCTGAGACTCCAATTCCAGGAGAACTCCAGTTCCAGGGGAATCCGAAACCCTCTTCTGACCTCCGCGGCGTTGCACGACACGGGTGCACAAACCTGCATGCAGACAGTACATTAATACACATACAGAAATAAATAAAAAAAATAAAAATAAAAAATAAAAAAAAATTAAAGTATACATACATATCCTTCATTCATATACCAAAACTTCCTAACTCTGAAAATAAATGGTAGCTTAGTTCTAGAACCTGTTAAGGGATTCATGCCTTTAATCCCAGTTCTCAAGAGGTGTGGCCAGGCGGATCTCTGTGAGTTCAAGGCCAGCTTTCATAGTGAGTTCCTGGACAACTGGGGCTATAAGGAGCCCTGTCTCAAAAAAAAAAAAACCCAAAAATTTGCTGTTTCACTTTTCTTTTTTTCTTTTTTAAAATATTTTGCTTTTTCATTTTTATTTTATGTGTATCTGTATATTTCGTGCATGTGTGTAAGTGCACCTTTGTCATGCAGTGTCCACAGAGAACAGAAGAGGGTGTCAGATCCCCTGGAATTGGGTTTACAAATGGTTATTAACCACCATGTGGGTGCTGGGATTCAAACCCAGGTCTTCTGCATAAACAGTCAGCACTCTTAACTGCTGAACCATCTCTCCAGCCTCTCACTTATGTTGTGGACATTTAGTAATGACAACCATCTATCTGTCTTTGAGTAATAGGAAATCCTTTTGTCTTGCTCCAAAGGTCTTCATTTCTGCTGCAGAAAAACAGAAGGAGGGAATGGCCTCCATTTTGTAGTCAGACTGTCCCGAGGTCCCTTCTTCTAGGTCTTATTACATCTAGTCATGTCTTTGGCAGTTTTATTTAGAAACTCTTTCTATGTGACCTAATTAGTTAGTGGTACTCTAAGAAAAGTGGTATCTTAATAAGGTTATTGTATTGTTATTCTAAAAAAAAAAAATCAGTAATGGCCATGTGTGGTGGTACATGCCTTTAATCCCAGCACTCAGGAGGCAGAAGCAGGGGGATCTCTGTGAGATGGAGGCAAGCCTGGTTTACATAGCAAGTTCCAGGCCAGGCAGGGCCAGCTTTTTGTCTTAGAACCCTAAAAAAAATCAGATTTAATAGTAGGCAGATAGCAAACATTTAAGTAATAGTAGGCAGATAGCAAACATTTAAGTAATAGTAGGCAGATATCAAACATTTAAATAATAGTAGGCAGATATCAAACATTTAAGCAATGGATTGTCTAGACTATTTCTAATATTTATAAGCAGTCTTCTAAGAGAAAAAAAATAAAGCCAGTACTAAGTAAGCATATAATGTCAATTTTTTAAAAATTTTTTTATGTGTATGAGTGTACACTCTGCATGTAGGTTGGTGCACCCATGTCGTGCAGTGCCTCAGAGGTCAGAAGAGGGAGTCGGATTCCCCTGGAACTGGAGTTAAAGACCGTTCTTAGCCACCATGTGGGTGCTAGAAATTGAACCCGGGTCCTCTGCAAGAGAAATCGGTGCTCTC
>VZQC01008640.1:168471-202288 GCA_009823505.1 Rhizomys pruinosus | reverse complement strand
ATATATATATATATATATATATTAAACAGGGTCTCCCTGTAGTCCCAGCTGGCCTGGAACTAACTTTGTAGACCAGGTTGGCCTCAATCTCACAGAGAACTGCTTGCCTCTGCCTCCCAAGTGCTAGGATTAAAGGCGTATGCCATCATACTTGGCAATCTCTTACTTTTTGAGAGTCATTTCAAGGTCATCACAATGGGTTTTTGTCACTTTCTTTTTGGCTTTATATTCCACATGCAGAGGTCCCAATATTTAATTAAAATTCTTGGGTTCTTTAGCATGCAGTGCATCACACTTTGTTCTCACTGTGTTTGCTTCCATAACCCCACCTTGTTGTGACGCTGCTGCCCCTCCTCTCATGGTGCTCCCATTGCTGTGATGCTGCTGCCTGTCCTAGTTTGTCTTCCATTGCTGTGACAAAACACTCTGACCAACACCAACTTGGGGAGGAAAGGGTTTATTCACTTACATCTCCTGGGTCACAGTTCATCACTTAGGGAGCCCAAGGCAGGAACTCAGGGCAGGAACCCGGAGGCAGGAACTGGAGCACAAACCATGGAGGAACACTGTTCACTGGCTTGCTCCTCTGGCTCATGCCCAGCCCGCCTTCTTATACAGTACACCACAACCTGCCCAGGGTGGCACTACTCATTGTGGGCTGGGCCCTCCCAC
The DNA here is from genome assembly GCA_009823505.1 of Rhizomys pruinosus. Taxonomy (NCBI): domain Eukaryota; kingdom Metazoa; phylum Chordata; class Mammalia; order Rodentia; family Spalacidae; genus Rhizomys; species Rhizomys pruinosus. Next base: position 201,616 of record VZQC01008640.1, on the reverse strand, counting down.
ACTGCTTGACCATCAAGACAATACTCCACAGATGTGGCCACAGGCCATTCCAATGGAACCAATTCCCCAGTTGAGTCTTCCTCAACCCAGGTGTATCGAGTTGACACTAATGCTATCAGCACACTGCCCCTCCTCTCATGGTGCTCCCATTGCTGTGACACTGCTGCCCCTCCTTTCACTGTGCTCCCATTGCTGTGACGCTGCTGCCCCTCCTTTCACGGTGCTCCCATTGCTGTGACGCTGCTGCCCCTCCTTTCATGGTGCTCCCATTGCTGTGACGCTGCTGCCCCTCCTTTCACGGTGCTCCCATTGCTGTGACGCTGCTGCCCCTCCTTTCACGGTGCTCCCATTGCTGTGACGCTGCTGCCCCTCCTTTCATGGTGCTCCCATTGCTGTGACGCTGCTGCCCCTCCTTTCATGGTGCTCCCATTGCTGTGACGCTGCTGCCCCTCCTTTCATGGTGCTCCCATTGCTGTGACGCTGCTGCCCCTCCTTTCATGGTGCTCCCATTGCTGTGACGCTGCTGCCCCTCCTTTCATGGTGCTCCCATTGCTGTGACGCTGCTGCCCCTCCTTTCATGGTGCTCCCATTGCTGTGACGCTGCTGCCCCTCCTTTCATGGTGCTCCCATTGCTGTGACGCTGCTGCCCCTCCTTTCATGGTGCTCCCATTGCTGTGACGCTGCTGCCCCTCCTTTCATGGTGCTCCCATTGCTGTGACGCTGCTGCCCCTCCTTTCATGGTGCTCCCATTGCTGTGACGCTGCTGCCCCTCCTTTCATGGTGCTCCCATTGCTGTGACGCTGCTGCCCCTCCTTTCATGGTGCTCCCATTGCTGTGACGCTGCTGCCCCTCCTTTCATGGTGCTCCCATTGCTGTGACGCTGCTGCCCCTCCTTTCATGGTGCTCCCATTGCTGTGACGCTGCTGCCCCTCCTTTCACGGTGCTCCCATTGCTGTGACACTGCTGCCCCTCCTTTCACGGTGCTCCCATTGCTGTGACGCTGCTGCCCCTCCTCTCATGGTGCTCCCGTTGCTTACTAGTGTATTTCCTACTTTTATTTTTAACTTCCACTATTTCGTTTTAGGTGGTTACATAAAACAATGCTGATTCCTTTTAATCCAATCTGAGTCTTTCAATAGGTAGCTTAAAGTATCAGGAAGTTTGAACTTTTCCTACTGAATTAGTCAGTTTTCTGTTGCTGTGATAAAACCATCACGACCAAGGAAACTTATAAGAGGAAGAATTTATTTGAGCTTATGATTGACGGTTCCAGGAAATAAGAGTCCATTGTGGCAAGGAGACAAGGTGGCAGGGGCTGGAGCAGAAAGCCAAGGTTCACAGCTTCCAATGATCACTGGAAGCCAAGAGAGAGAGGGAGAGAGAGAGAGAGAGAGAGAGAGGAGAGAGAGAGAGAATGAGAATGAATCTGGAGACCTGCAAGGCTTGTTGAACTCTCTAAGCCCGCCCCCAGTGACATTCCTCCAGCGTGGCTACACCATCTAAGATTTCCCAAAACAGCACCACTAACTAGGGACAAAATGTCTGAATGCTTGAAACCTATGGGGGACATTCTCATTCAAACCACCACACCTACTATCTTATTTATTGTACCTAACCATAAATTCTAATTTCCTTTTAACTGATTTGAAATGTCCGGTTCCATTTTATTTTGCCAAACACATGATCAGGGATTAAGAGTCTAGAGCTGGCAAGAGGAATCTGTATTAAGGGTGTGGGGATTTTTTTTTTATTAATTTTATTTATTTCTGTATGTGTACAATGTGTTGTCTGCATGCAAGTCTGTGCACCCGTGTCGTGCAATGCCGCGGAGGTCAGAAGAGGGTGTCGGATTCCCCTGGAGCTGGAGTTCTCCTGGAACTGGAGTTTCAGACGGTTCTCAACCGCCATGTGGGTGCTGGGGATCGAACCCAGGTGTTCTGCAAGAGCGGTCGGCGCTCTTAACCGCTAGGCCATCTCTCCAGCCCGGGTGTGGGAATTTTTAGCTATTGTCCTGATAGTGAAAGCTATGACATTATTTGCTGCTGTCAGGGAAGTCATGGAGAACAAATACCACCATCTCCTAGTGCAGTGCCAGAACCATAAATACTCAATAAAAGTTTGATGAGTGCCTAACAGTGAAGGAGACCAAGGCTGGTCAGGCTACGTAGAGCTTGGAGGAGCGGGAGCCTTGAAAGCTGGGGCAGAGCCAGTAGAAGAGGGGGGGGGTGGCTTACAGGACGGAAAACTGAATGAGCGATCCCCCAAAGTCACAATGGAGGACCCTCATAAAGGAGACCAGGCGGGCACTGCCCTGAGGCTCCCATGAACCTGACTGCACATGGGCCGCCAGAGGCCTGGGGAGGGTGTCTGGATGGCGATGGTGGAAGTGGAGGGAGGGTGGGGAGTAGAAGCAGAAGTAAGCGAAGAGTCAGACCTTTTCTTTTATGAAATTGTTCAGAGAATGGCAAAAGGAAACTGGATCAGCTTCAAGGGGACAGGGCCAGGCATAGAGAACGCACAGAGTGTCTCCCACAGCGTGCAGAGTGATGAACAGAATGAGAAGGAAGGATTCACAAGGAAATTACTTTCCTCATTGCTGTGCCAAATACCTGAAGTAACTCAAGGGAGGAGGGATTTATTTTGGCTCATGGTTTAAGGAATACAGTCTGTCTAATAGGGAACGAATGGGGGGGTCATTAAAACATGAGATAGGAACTGCTGGGCATGGTGGTGCACACCTTTAATCTCAGCACTTGGGAGGCAGAGGCAGGTGGATTTCTGTGAGTTCAAGGCCAGCCTGGTCTACAGAGTGAGTTCCAGGACAGCCAGAGCTACAGAGAGACCCTGTCTCAAAAAGAGACCAAAACAAAACAAAACCCACAGGAGATAGATGATTCCCATCTTATCCCATGAGAAAGCAGCTCCAGGCTATAATCCACTAGCTCCACCCATATGGTCCTACATATCTGCCACCTAAGTCTCAAGTCCAGGTTCCCACCTTCCCAAAACAGCATCACCACCTACTAAGTGTTTAAACACGTGACCCTGTAGGAATATTTCACATTGAGACTATAACTAGAGCCATCTAACTGGAGATTCTGGAATCTATGTATGTAGCCTCTCTCTATTTAGAAGGTTCCACTAGCCTTACCATTATGCTAGATCCCTAGTCCAGATTTCATTACTAACTAATGATTTAAAAATTTAGAGTATTTTATATGTACAAGTGCATATTTCCTGTTCATTTGTGGCTATGGAAGACAGGCACTCAGTCTCGGCCTGTGAATGAGTTATAGGTTCTCACCAATGTCTGGTCTTAGAACTTGATATGTCAAATATTTTTTGAGATAGAGCTATTTCAATGAAATTCTTTATCAAATTCTAGTTCTTTGTCTGAAAGGCAAAAATGTAACTCCCTCAGGTAGGAATTTACTGTGCATTTCCATCCTAATTGCTCATCTGAACTTGGGATCTGAGTAACTTGGATTGTAAAGAATGGCCATATTCATAAAACTCTTTCCTTTATTTTGGAGAATCTAGGAGTTGCAGGAAAGAATGGGATAAATACGAACTTTGATTAACTACTTCTTGCCACTAATTAACAAAATTACCTTTTCTACTAGATCCACTGATTAACAGAAGTACCTTTTCTATTAGATCCACTGATTAACAGAATTACCTTTTCTACTAGATCCATTTCACTGGGCTTGGCTTCCTCAAGCAAAAGTTCCTTTTTCTGAAGAAATAAGAAACTTGGTTCTTCCCTATGTTTCAGACATGAACTTTGTACAGGATTTGTGTGAAGATCTTTATGAACTTTTTACGGTAAGCCAGTGTTTGATTTGGAGGGTCTTTTGCCTTAGGAGGTACCTTTCTTTCACATTCAGTTTTATTTTTATTTCTGTGGTGTTAAGGACTGAACATGGGGCCCTCTGCAAGCTACATAGGTATTTAACCACTGAGCTACATGCCCACTCCTGACATTGTTTTGAATGGTCAGACTGCTATAGAAGGCCCAGACTGCGCGGCCTAAATGGTACACCCTTCTTTCTCACAGTTGTGGAGGCTGGAAGTCTGAGATCAGAGTTTAAGTGGTGTCAGGCAGCTGGGGTGGCTCTCTTCTTTTTTTTTTTTTTTTTTTTTTTNTTTGGTCTTTTCGAGACAGGGTCTCCCTGTAGTCCCAGCTGTCCTGGAACTCACTCTGTAGACCAGGCTGGCTTTGAACTCACAAAGATCCTCCTGCCTCTGCCTCCCAAGTGCTAGGATTAAAGGCGTGCGCCACCACGCCCGGCTGGGTGGCTCTCTTCTAACTTTCATCCTGTTGACTTATTCATTGCATCCTCACCTGTTTCCAGGAGAGCACCTAGCTCTGGGGCTGCTGCTTAAGGATGCTAACTCCATTCCTGGGAGGCCCGCTTGCTTTCATTACCTCTCAGACAACCCTGTTCAAATCTCCTAACATGAGACAAGATTTCATCACAAATTTGGTTGTTGGGTTCCTCTGTGTCATGAGGTTCCTGCCTCCCAGGTCACCAGCCTCAAGGCCCTAGGTATGGCAGTCCCGCAGCTGTGGCCAGACTGCTGGGGCTGCAAGGAGGAAGGCCGGAGGGAGCAGAGGACGGGAGTGAACAACAACAAGCGAACCTGAATGGACCTGGAGAAAGATCTGGGAATTGCATCAGCAAACAAGACTCACTTAGTGCAGGGGTTTTAAGCACTTATATAGTTTTGGTGGTGACAGAGGGGAAGCCTATTTGCGTTCTGCAAGGCCAAAGTTTTATGGCTTGCGCCATTTGCCTCCAGAGGACAGGGCAGACATGCCTCAGGAGGGAAAAGCTTAGGAATGCTACACTTCAAGCCACACTCCTCTGGGGGTTGGGCTGCAGATGCCTGACATCCCATCTGACCACTGGGAGCCTTCTAGGTTTTCAGGGTAAAGAGCCAGCTGTCTTAAACTCAGGCATAATGGATTTATCGGGCTCCACATTTGGTGGCATCTAACCATTCAGTCCATAGTCCCCATGCTTTATTTTTTGAGACAGGGTCTCTCTGTAGCCCCAGCTAGCTAAGAACTCACTATGTAGACCAGGCTGGCCTTGAACTCAGAGAAATCCACCTGCCTCTGCCTCCCAAGTGCTGGGGTTAAAGGTGGGCGCCACTAAGCCTAGCTGATGCTTTCTTTATATATATATGTATATATGTATATATGTATATATGTATATGTATATATGTATATATATATATATATAAACTTTTTCATACACCATTTCTCAATCCAATTTAGACTCATTTCCCTTTCCATGCCCCCCCACCCCACCAGAGTTCATGCATTCTGCCATACGTGTCTCACCTATACTAAAATTTTCTCATCTGAAAACAAACGGTATGTTATTTCTGTTAGGTCTGGGTTAGATCACGAGGAATATAACATTAACGTTGCTCAGTTTGCCTTACAACTAGGTACTTGGTGCTAGCATCCATAGATGAGGGATACTATTTGTCATTTGTTTTTCTGGGATTGTTACTTCACTTAACATATCTTCTAGTTCCATCCATTTACCTGCAGATTTCATGATCTACTGCTGCGTAGAACTCCATTGTGTAGATGTACTTCATTTTCTCTAGAAACTCATCTTAAGTCCTTTCTGGAACAAGTTGTGATCTAAGCAAATCTTTTCTTGTCATTCTAGGGCTTTCCAAAACTTCATTAGGTTAAAATACTTTATTATATCGTCAGTCAGGAGAGCTTTCTTATGGCCTTATTTGCTACATGGGAGAGTTCATTTGTTTTAAAATTCGGTATTGAAGGATTTTGATGTTTGGAATTATATTAATTTTCTTTCTTTCTCTAATAGACTGATAAAGGATTTGACAAAGCCGCCTTTGAGAGTCAGATGTCTGTGATGAGAGGACAGGTAGGTCACCATTTGATATTGTCTATTTAGGAGGAGTGTCTCCTTGACAGTTTCAGCTTTCCCCCCACTGTGACACACAAGTGGGTCTCCTTCTGCTACTTTTCATGCTGAGCCAAGATCTATAAGTCTGCATTTTGGTTTCACAGATGGGAAGACCAGGCCAAGGAGCCTAGCTAGGAGGCTGTGAAGGCTGGTGGAAGGATTGGAGAGGTCCATGGTTAGGACTACATAGCACTATTACCATCTCAGAATGGATTTTTAACTCTGTTTTCAGGTGGAAAGAATTATGCCCCAGTTTCATTTTCTGCTTAAAACAAATTCACTTGGCATGGTTAATCTTCTAGACTTTTCTTGTTCCTAACTGTGTATAACAGTCTGTTCTTATCCTCTGGATGTCTGTCACAAGACTTAAGCAGACTCCTGAAACCAAGCACTCTGCACACATGCCTATGATAACATTTAAGTAACAGCAGTATAAAGTGAAACAATAACAGTATACTATATTAAAAGTTATTTGAGGCTGGGCGTGGTGGCGCACGTCTTTAATTCTGGCACTTGGGAGACAGAGGCAGGTGGAGCTCTGTGAGTTCCAGGACAGCTGGGGCTGCAGGGAGACCCTGTCTCAAAAAGACCCCCTTCCCCCAAAAAACACACTTATTTGAAACTTACAAATTGCATTTGGAATTTCCTCTCAATATTTTCAGATTGAGGTTGGCTGTGATAGATAACTAAAATCATCAATGAGTGGGAACATATGTGTTCTATCTTAGGAATGTTATTTTCAATTGAAAATGCTGGAAACAGTTGTGTTAGTTTCATTGGTGAATTGAAGTTAGCACATTAGGAGTTTAAATTTAAAACAAGAGGTGCTGGGTGTGGTGGTGCACACCTTTAATCCCAGCATTCAGGAGGCAGACACAGACGGATCTCTGAGTTCAAGGCCAGTCTGGTCTATATGTGAGTTCCAGGCCAGCTGAAGCTACAGGGATACCCTGTTTCAAAAAGACAAAAAGAAAAAAAAAAAAAAAAAAAAACCAAGGAGCTAGAGAGATGACTTAGTGTTTAAGAGCACTGGCTGTTGGAATCCCAGCACCTACACAGTGGCCAAGAATGGTCTGTAACTCCAGTGCCAGGGGATCTGGCGCCCTCTTCTGTTCTCCTTGGGCACTGCATGACACAGTGCGCTTATACACATGCATAAATAAATAAATAAATAAATAAATAAATAAATAAATAAATAAATAAATAATTTCTTAAAGTTAAAATAAACTGCCTGCCTGAGGGGTCAGATAAGACACGCCTGTGCAGATCTGCTGTTCATTCATAGACTAATTAACAAAGGAGCCAGAATGTGTTAAAAAATGTTGTTAAGCACTTGGGAGGCAGAGGCAGGCAGATCTCTGTGAGTTCAAGGCCAGCCTGGACTACAGAGCGAGTTCCAGGACAGCTGGGTTGGCAGGGAGACCCTGTCTCAAAAAGACCAAAAAAAAAAATGTTTTTAAAAACTGTGTTGAGAGTCAGTCTTGGTAGTACATGTTCACAATCCCAGTGCTCTGGAGACTGAGGCAGAAGGCTCTCCACTCAGTTAAAGGCCAGCGTGGACTACATAGCAGGATCCTGTCTCCAAAATAACAGAGGGATAGAGAGAGAAATGCATGACAGGGTCAGAATCTGGGGCAAGAAAGGAAATGATGCTATCTTGATTACGGATTTTGATTTGATACTCCAATTTTAATATTTTTGCATATGGACATGTATGTGGTTGCATGTGCATGTGCACATGTATGTGCTTGGATGTGCTTGTGCACATGTATGTGGTTGGGTGTGCTTGTGCACGTGTATGTGGTTGGATGTGCACTTGTATGTGGTTGGATGTGCTTGTGCACATGTATGTGGTTGGGTGTGCTTATGCACATGTATGGGGTTAGGTGTGCACATGTATGTGGTTGGGTGTGCATGTGCACATGTATGTACATGCACATGGAGACCCACGGTTGGCAGTGGGCATTTCCCTTGACTATTCTCCTTTACCATCACATGGAGGCAGGGACTCAGCCTGGAGCTTGCCCTTTCTGCCAGTCTGGCTAGGATCTGGGGATCTCTTTTGTCTGCTTCCCTTGAGCTCTGAGTAAAACCCACCAGGCTTTTATGTGGGTTCTGGAATCTGGTCTTCTTGCTTTTTATCCACTGAGCCTTCTCCCACACCTCACTTTCTAGTTTTAATTTTACGTCAAGCTTTTTACAGCCTGAAAAGTATAATGTACATTTGGCCTGGAATCTGATTGTGTAGCTCCGTTAACAGCCAGCCTAAAAAGCCAGGTATTTCTCTGTTCTAAACTTAATTAGCACTTACAAAATAGGCTCAGCAATAACAACAAAATAACAGTGTGGTTTTTGTACATTACAAACAACATCATCATCATTTTGGCTACTTCTTTAGAAGTGTGTGTTAGCCCTGTCTCACTCCCTCTCCCTCCAGTTGTTGTTAGTGATCTGAAAAGGAAATGACAGAAATAAAACTTTTACAGAAAAGCAAGGAACTCATGCTCATTGATTGACAACCCAGAGAAGCTCATTCTCAGATTAAGTGCTAACTGATGTAGAGAACGTGAAGGTGGGCTTAGCAGTTAAGAGCACTGGCGGCTCTTACAGAAGACCTGGGTTTAAATCCCAGCACCCATATGGTGACTAACAGCCATCTGTAACTCTAGTTCCAGGGTCTCCAAGGCCCTCTTCTGTTCTCCACATACATTTATTTACACTCATACATATAAAACAAAAATAAATAAATAAATAAATAAATAAATAAATAAAAGCAAGCTAACATTTCAGTACTTGGAACACGTGACCTTCACTGGAATTATGCATATGTATCACTTCTCACTGCATGCCTGCACTTTAACCTTTGCTTAGAGGGTTTAGGTAACCTTTACATCTGTGAAATACGGACACTAAATGCATTAAGCAGTGCCCCTTCCAGGGTCCTCACTGTCTCCTCTGAATATAGTGACATTCTGAGTGGCATTGCTACATATCTTCCTGTCCTTCTTCTGTCTACAGAAGAATGACATCAGGGGCACAGGTATATGTGGGTGTATCTAATCTGAGCTTAGGTATGCATGAGCTAACATTTCCAGCCAGTGCCTCCCAGAGGCACAAGTGAGAGTCACAGGATCTCTCTGGCTGTGCCCACGAATCGGGATGTGATGACACAGAGGTCTGGGCTTGGTCCCTGGGAGGTGAGGTCATGCTACCTATGTAGTGATCTGTAGCATCTGAATAAAGCACTTTGTATTTGTGTTTACACCTTGCCATGTGTCCATGTGTTGTGCTTTCTGCACAGCCTGACCCACCACAGAAATGACCACTTCATGTATAGTACTATGGAAAGTGCTTACGTAGCATATGAGAGGCCCTGGGTTCAATCCCCCACCCCACAAAACAAAACAAAAAACCAAGAACAATCTGATTGTATTTTTCTATGTTCCAAAACTCCCATCATGTGTCCATGTGTCCAGGCTCAAGTCTGGGCCTCCAGGACAGGCAGCATGCCCTTTCTTCCTATTTTACTGCCTCCCTCCAGATGACCACTTCTGAGTGTCCTCACTGCCCAGTGGTGTCCTGGCATGTGCTTCCTCTAGAGCTCAGTCTTAGGCTTCTTCTGTGCCCAGGGAGTTCTCCTGACCTCACAGTGTTTTTGGAATACACTCTGTCACATTTTACTTAGAAATTTGGTTTTAAAGGTCTGGCAAGATGGCCTTTAGGTTTTTGCCAACAAGCAAGATGGCCCGAGTCCAAACCTTGGACCCCACATGGTGAAAGGAGAAAATGACTCCCATAAGTCATACCTCCCATCCCCACAGAAACACACAGAATAAATAACACAAACAAAACTATTCATAGCCATTATATACCACATTAGCTAGTTAGCATAAAATACTGCATAAAGTGCATTTATTTTTTTAATATTTTTAAAATTTATTTATTATTTTTTTATGTGTATGAATGTACTGTCTGCATGTAGGTTGGTGCACCCGTGTTGTACAATACCACGGAGGTCAGAAGAGGGTGTTGGATTCCCCTGGAACTGGAGTTAAGGATCATTCTTAGCCACCATGTGGGTGCTGGGAATCAAACTCAGGTCCTCTGCAAGAGCAGTTGGTGCTCTTAACCGTTGAGCCATCTCTCCAGCCCCCAAAGTGCATTAATTTAAAATACACTCTCATGCCTGTAATCCCAGCACTCAGGAGGCAGAGGCAAGCGGATCTCTGAGTTCAAGGCCAGCCTGGTCTATATAATGTTCTAGGAAAGCTGGGGCTATAGTGAGACCCCCATCTCAAAAATACCTAATAATAATAATAATAATAATAATAATAAAATAGAAAAATAACACTCAGTATGGTGGTGCACACATTTAATCCCAGCACTGGAGAGGCGAAGGCAAGCAAATTTCCGTGGAGGTCAGCTTGATCTCCATAGTAAGTTCCAGGCCAGCGAGGGCTTTAGGGAGACCCTATCTCAAAAATAACAAAAATAAAATAGCAATTACTATGTGCTCTGGTCCACAGGTCTGGGGGATAGATGAATTAAAATCCAGGGCCAGATTTTAGGCATAAGAATATAGGATAGGAAAGTCAGCAAGATTGTTCAGCAGGTAAGGGCCCTTGACACCAAGCCTGGCAACCTGAGTTTGATCCTCAGAACCCACATGGTAGAAGGCGAAAACAGGCTCCTGCCAGTTGTCCTCTGTCCTACACACAGACAGACAAACATCCTAACTAAATAACTCTAAAAAGAAAAAAAAATAGCTGGGCTGGGTATGGTGGCATATCACAGGCAGAGGCAGAGATAGATCTCTGTGACATTGAGGCCAGTCTGGTCTACATTGAGTTCCAGGCTAGCTGGGGCTACAAGAAGACTTTGTTTTGAAAAGACAAAAAAAAAACAAAANTTCTTCCTCTAGCATGGCCATGCTTTCTAAGACCTCCAAGATCATGCCACCACGACTGGGGACATAAATATTGAATACTTAAAGGCCTATGGAGGGACATCATTCAAACACCACTTCCACTCTCGTGGCCCCCATAGAGCTCACTGGACAATTAAAATGCAAAAAGCATTTAGTCCAGACCTTAAAAGTCCCCATAGTCTTTACCAGTTTCAATTCCATTCAAAAGTCTACCGTTTCGCAAAGTCTCTCTGAGACTCAGGCCAATCTCCTAAACGTAAGCTCCTGTAAAACTCAAAAGAAAATTACAAACTCCAACGTACGAGTGGAACTGAATTAATATTCCCATTCCAAAAGGAGGAATAGAGGCAATAGTGAGGAAATACTGGAGCCAAAACAAGGCCGAAAACCTGCAGGGCAAACATCCAAGTCCAGTAGCTCCAGTGCAACTTCGGGACTTGACTCACAAAGGGCTTGAGTGGCTCTGCCTTCCAAGCTTTGCTTTGCGAACCATACATTCTCTTTCTTAGGCTGGTACCCTCCCTGTATGCAGCTTTCCTTTTGGCAAATAACTCACAGGTTCTGGCATCTCTGTCTTCTTGGGGTCTCCGCTGCCAGCCAGGCATTCACATTCACAGCTTCATGCAATGGGCCTATCAGCGGCCCTTCTTTATTCAGGGACGCCCTACTGTCACTCTGCCTGGCTCTCTGGCTCTCTGAAACCATGGAGGTAAAGAACTGATAACCCCTGTGCACTCTTGCTCCTTTCGTGCCTCTAAAGCCAGAACCATGTTGAATGAATTGCCGAATTTGGCTTGCGAAGTTCGGGATGACTTTCTCCTACTTTAGCCACTTTGCAAATTTTCTCTGCCCCTGGACTTGGAATAGCAAATGCTTTTCAGTATGTTTCCTTTCAACAATTGGAGGCCTTAGCTGGGTTGTGGTCTTTGCCTGAAGGTACTTAGTTCTTTTGTTTACTTGTAACTCTCGAGACCTCTCCTTAATCACTTATAATGTCTCATTTTTCATTGTTTACTTTTAAATAGCTTAGGCCTCTCACTTAATCACTTTAGTCTCCTTATCAAAAAAACCTCTCCTTCACCTCCTGGCCCACCTTTAATCTTCTACCCTTTCAGATCCAAACTTACATCTGCATTTCTTTCTGCCCCATCTGCTCTTTGTCCACTGTAGAGCTTACAATAGTTCACCATTAACAGCCACGCCACCATTTCATAATTTAGGCTGTCTTCGAAATATATCCTCCACCAAAGAGCATTAGCCATTGCTTTTCAACTTAGCATCAGGCAGGACTGGGCTGTGGCAAACTGCTGCCCGACTCTTTATCAAAGTATCCCCAGTTGCTGCCTAAGTCTTTATTTTCCTGCGGAACTACATTTTTTGCAGCAATGGCTTTCTTCCAGGCTTCGTTATAGGAATGTGCCCTTAAGCTCTGCTTACAAGTAGTCCAACAGCTTTTTAGCCCAAAGTTCCAAAGTCTCCACATTTCTCCAAACATTCACACTGGTCAGGTCTTCAGAGCCAACAGCCCACTCTCTGGTACCAAATGACTGTATTAGTCCAACTTTTCTGTTGGCTGTAAATAAAAACCTGTACCAAAGGAACTTCTAAAAGGAAGAGGTTTATTTGAGCTTATGTATTGCCGGTTTAGGAAGTTAGAGTTTCATTGTGGTGGGAGGCATGGGGGCTGGGGGCTGGAGGCATGCAAGCCAAGGGTCCACATCTTTGCAATGAGCACAGAGAAGCAGAGAGAGGGGTAGATGTTTATTAATAGTAAATGTGAGATTATCAGGTGTCTTCTGACCTCTCAAATGCTAACACTTAAGGCGGTTAAGAATTGCAGTTTTTGCCACTCTATAACCTGAAAATTATTATGCACCTTTTAATTTTCTTGTACCTTTCTGTCTTCTAGTGTCTCTGTGACAATTATATATTGTTTTCAGAGTCAGGAAAATGTCATGCATTACTTAAAATAGTCTATTTAGATTAACATTTTCGGAGTAGATTTTTTTAACACAAGCTAATTAGAAGAAACAAAATCAGAACACCTCATTCCTTTGCCATACTGCTCCACATTTTATATTCTTTATAAGAACTCAAAGGCATTCTAAAATGTTATCTATAACTGCTGTTGCTAGTAATGATTTATTTCCCTGATATGTTAAATGGTTCAGCTCTTCTCAACTCTAAAAACACATCTAATTTATGCTGTTAAAAGTTTTGTGAAGGGCTGGGCATGGTGGCATACACCTTTAATACCAGTACTTGGGAGGCAGAGGCAGGCTGATCTTTATGTCAATGCCAGGCCTGTCGCTATATAGCAAGTTGCTTAGGCCAGCTGGGATTCAAGAGGCGACCTGTCTCAAAAAAAAAAAAAAAAAGTTTTACAGCCATGTGCCACTGTGCCCAGCTATAGATCAAATTTTAATAATTTATTTTCTTCTTACATATTAAAGTTTCTTTTCATTTTGTATTTTAGGTATAATAGCTCCCTTTAAGGTATCTGAGAACATGTAATGTATATATACTATGCATTTCACTGGTTCTTATTAAAAATGACAAGCATGGGGCTGGAGAGATGGCCTAGTGGTTAAGAGCACCTATTGCTCTTGCAGAGGACCCAGGTTCAATCCCCAGCACCCACATGGCGTCTGAAAACTGTCTTTAACTCCAGTTCCAGGGGAATCCGACACCCTCTTCTGACCTCCGAGGCATTGCACGACACAGGTGCACAGACTTGCATGCAGACAAAACATAATAAAAATAAGTTTTTAAAAAAGAAAAACAGAACAAAGGGTGGAATTGGTAGTAAGCTATGAATTGAGTTTCATAAATTTATATGTTCAAGAGTAGAAATTCTAAGAGTATCTTTGAGTGATCATGAAATATATATTCTACTTTTCCTAGTTTTGGTTTTCCTATTTAAAAGTAAGTTTTTAAAACTTTATTTTAACTGGATACTTCTAAAATCCTCTAATCCACTTTGAGCCTGCTGTCTGCCTTCCTTCCCATAGCACTCCCAGACATAGTTCACCTACTAATGTTTACTGACTCCTCCCCTTGCTGAAAGGAAGGCAGGAATTTAATTTGTTTTAGCAGTCATGTCCCCAGCAGAGCCTACGGAGATAAGGAGGCCTTCAGTAAATTTATTTGTTGAGTAAGAAGCAAATATTTAAGTACATTCTATCAATGGAATGTGTGAACCCTTTCATTGTTTTGGTCTCTGATTTCATTGTTACCGGACATAGGCTCCATCAGCAGTATTACAATTACCAGTTGGTAACCACTATTTAGTTCTGACTCCATGCATTTGTGTGTATTTGAACCTGGAAATGCCCACATACATCACTTACTCCTCCATACACAACGCCCGCCTTACCACAGTCTGTTCCTTTACATAAGTGGATGAAATAAAAACCACAGTGAATAAGAGGCTGGAGAGATAGCTCAGTGAGTAAGAGCACTGACTGCTGTTGCAGAGGACCCAGGTTTGATTCCCAGCACCCACATGGCAGATGACCACCATCTATAACTTCAGTTCTAGGGGATCTTCTGACTTCTGTGGGCATTGCATGACATGGGTGCACTTACATATAGGTAGCACACTCATACACACAAATATATAATGCTGGGCGTGGTGGCACACGCCTTTAATCCTAGCACTCAGGAAGCAGAGGCAGGCGGATCTTTGTGAGTTCAAGGCCAGCTTGGTCTATATAGCGAATTCCAGGACAGCTGGGGCTACAGGGAGACCCTGTCTCAAAAAGACTAAAAAAAAAATAAATAAATAAAAATAAATAAATAAATAAATAAATAAATAAANTTTTTGTCTTTTCTGAGACAGGGTCTCCCTGTAGCCCCAGCTGTCCTGGAACACACTCTGTAGACCAGGCTGGCCTTGAACTCACAAAGATCTACCTGCCTCTGCCTCCCAAGTGCTAGGATTAAAGGCATGCGCCACCACACCCGGCGGTTTTGGGTCTTTTCTAAATTGATGAGTCTCTTCTCTTTTCACAGATCTTAAACCTCACTCAGGCCCTAAGAGATGGGAAGAGCCCTGTGCAGCTGGTGCAGATGCCGTGTGTGATCGTGGAGCGCAGTACAAGTGGCAGCCAGGGGCGAGTTGTACACCTAGGCAGCTCCTTCACCCAGACTGTCCACTGCAGGAAGCCGTTCTTTTCCTCCTGGTAGCCGATGTAAGGGGGGAACAGCTCTGCAGCATTGCAGTGCTGATAAAATATTCAGTGACGTAAATCTTCTGTGAGCACCAATTGCCAAAACCTCAAATAATTCAACTGTTTAAATATATACAAAATAATACTATATTTTTAATGTAATCAAAAGTTTACTATATTTTGTCCAAATATTAAATTTTTATTTCAGGGAAGAAGTGATATATCTCTACATTGTATTTTTGTAGGAAATTTGTATTTTATGTTATTCCTAGTCTTAAAAGCAACTTCATGGTTTACACAAGTTGGCATAACTATAATTATTCTCTAGAATTCCAGCTAGAAGACTAAGTTTGACTTTGAATACAGTAACATTTTAGATACTTTTTAAGCATGAGGAGAATGATCTTGGTAAATCTTCTTACATTCATTGCAAAAGGCGTTTGAGGATGACCAAGCCTGAAACTGCTCCTGTGGACTTTAACAGAACAATTAATAGAGCAGCCAATAAGAATAAACCTTAATTTTAAAAGCTGCTATTTTAAAACTGGAATAAGTAACTGTCCCTGAGGTTCATTACTGGGGACCTGAAAGTTTAATTTTGCCTAAGTGACATAGATGATCATTTTCTTTTTTTGTACTTTGGTATCTTTGTTGATGAATTATTTTGTTTTAGTGAGGGAGAAAAAAATCTAGATATCCCCCTCTTTCTTTTTTTTCCTTTTAGGAAATAATTTGAGAATTGAATGGAGTAATATAAAATTAGGTTAGAGCTCAAGTTTTTTGAAACTACAAAATTGCCTTAAAAATTTCCTTTTTCGGGGCTAGAGAGTTGGCTCAGCAGGTAAGAGCACTGGCAGCTCTTGCAGAGGACCCAAGTTACGTGCCCAGTACCCACATGGCAGCTAACAACCATCGACAACTACAGTTCCAGGGGATCCAACACCCTCTTCCCATCCTTGGGCACATAGCTACAGTTACATACATGCAGGCAATATACTCATACACATAAAATAAAATACTTTTTTAATTAAAAAAATTCCTTTTTGTTTCTCACATGGGGTCAAGTAACTGATAATACTTCAAAATACTAATGTTGTTTAGTTTAGTACTTCAGTTAATATTAAACATCACTATAAAGAAAACCCTACCAAGCCAGGCGTGGTGGCACACACCTTTAATCCTAGCACTTGGGGGCAGAGGCAGGCGGATCTTTGTGAGTTCAAGGCCAGCTTGGTCTACAGAGTGAGTTCCAGGACAGCTGGGGCTACAGGGAGACCCTGTCTTGAAAAGACAAAAAAAAATTAAATATATAGGTATTTAGATATATCTAAATGCTTGTGCTTCATTAGTAGGATTGAAAGGTTATTCCTGGACAAACTGTCAGCCCATGAAAGGAAACAGCCAGAATTGACCAGAGTCCAAGACAACAGCTCCAGAGAGAGTGGACTGTTTTGCTTCTCATCCACCTGTGCCCCTTTTCTAAGCCTAGGGAACAATCTGCGGAAGAGGGACATGGTAGAATGTAAGAGCTGCAGATTGGGGGTGAATGGTGAAACTACAGCAATGTAGCTCGGGACACCACTCATTTGATCAACTTGTTGAACATACAACCCTCAACCCCTGCTGGAAGGTGGGGCTGTGGGGTTGGCACACGCCTAGCAAATTGGTTTTACATGAAGGATGCTTGTACTCATGTTTATAACTTTATAGCAAAAATGAAAAAAAAAAAAAACAAGAAAGATGCAGGACAGTTATGGCAAAGCATGATCTGGGATGGGGTGGGGTTGGGGGGCAGGAAAGGGAATATGCCTGAACTGAATTTGGAAAATGATTATGAAATGCACAAAGCATCAATAAAAATATGTTAAGGAAAAAAAAAAGAAAAGACCAAAAAAAAAAAACAAAACAAAAAAAACCCTACCCTAAAGTATACACTGAATTTCAGTTTGGGGTCCTGGATCATAAAGTCTTAAAATAGTAAAACTAGTTAGACTTAGAGCTTGTATGATTAGTCAGATTTAGGTTGCCAGCCCCATTTGAAGGGAAAACCGTTTTGCATTTTATATTGAACATGAATTAAATCTTTGAAATATGTAGCACTGTTAAGTCACAAAGAGATTTAAATCGAAATGAGCCCAGAAGGAAAATGTGCTTGCAGAAAATGTCTTCTTCAGGCCCCAAGCCAGTTACCCCCCACACGCGATGGGCAGCTGGGGGTTCTGACCTGCTTTCTGGTCTGTGGTCTTAAATGATTTTTTTTTAATGAGCTGTTTTTGTGTGAGAGAAGCATATCCAAGTGAAAAGTTAGGGTGTGGGGAGACCTTCGATCTCTCCTGCGTCCTTGTCTTCATCTCAGTGCCAGTGGTGAATGTGCACACCGCTGCCCTGAGGAGCTGGTGGAGACCTGCGTCGTCTGCCTCTCCTGACCCTCCATTAGCTCAGGTTTGAGATCATGAAAGTGTGGCTGGAGTAGCAAAGCTCACACACCATCTTAAGTAAGTACTAGTGAATGAAAGGCACCCTTGAGTATGTGTTCTAGAAGAAGGAATGGCTGCCTGAGATCCCTTCAGTATGTGTTCTAGAAGAAGGAATGGTTGCCTGAGGTGCCCTTCAGTATGTGTTCTAGAAGAAGGAATGGCTGCCTGAGGTCCCTTCAGTATGTGTTCTAGAAGAAGGAATGGCTGCCTGAGGTCTCTTCAGTATGTGTTCTAGAAGAAGGAATGGTTGCCTGAGGTCCCTTCAGTTTGTGTTCTAGAAGAAGGAATGGCTGCCTGAGGTGTCCTTCAGTATGTGTTCTAGAAGAAGGAATGGCTGTCTGAGGTCCCTTCAGTATGTGTTCTAGAAGAAGGAATGGCTGCCTGAGGTGCCCTTCAGTATGTGTTCTAGAAGAAGGAATGGCTGCCTGAGGTCCCTTCAGTATGTGTTCTAGAAGAAGGAATGGTTGCCTGAGGTGCCCTTCAGTATGTGTTCTGGAAGAAGGAATGGCTGCCTGAGGTGCCCTTCAGTATGTGTTCTAGAAGGAATGGCTGCCTCAGGTCCCTTCAGTATGTGTTCTAGAAGAAGGAATGGTTGCCTGAGGTGCCCTTCAATATGTGTTCTAGAAGAAAGAATGGTTGCCTGTGGTATGGATACGGCTTTTGCAAAACAACTTCCAGTATTTTGACATGTGGTATGTTAATTTTTATAAAAAGAACTTAGTAAATTGCTACTGTTTTATATTCTAAGATGAAAACAGAATACTTTCAAATGTCTGGCTATCCCAGAATAGTAAAGTTGTGATAGTTGAGATTACAAATAAAAGTACTTTGGCTGTTTTGTAAACACTCAAACTTAATTCTCATTGAAATGTTGTGGGGTTCTTTTTCAATGAATATATTTATATTGTCAAATATGATAGAACAAAAGGAATAAAAATCATTAAGGCTAGATTGCCCCTGTCTATATATAGTGCATGTTTAAAGTGTGTCTGATGGTTTATAAATGGTGGCAGATGTATCAGTGACCTTTGTCATTGCTGTGATCAAAGACCTGACAAGACGTAACTTAATGGGGAGAGGGTTTGACTTTCAAGGGGACACAGTCCATCATGGCAAGGAGCACATGGTAGCAAAAGAGAGGTAGTTGGTCACACTGTGCCCACAGTCAGAAGCAGAGACTGGACAGGAAGTGGGGCCAACTTAAGAAACCTCTAGACCTTCCCCCAGTAACCCACCTCCTCTAGAGGAGCCACTTCTCATTTCACATTCAAACCATAACAGCACATAGACGTTTTTCTTACTTTGGATATTACTGTGTGGTACTGAGGATGGAACCCAGGGTCTTGTACATGTGACAGGGAACCACTAAGACACTGGACCACTAATACCAGTGTGCATGTGAGTGCATGCGTGTGTGCCCCTGCGTGCATAGTGTGGTGCTGGAGAGGGAATCCAGTGCCTCATCCAGGTTAGACAGCTCTTTACCAATGAACTGTGCCTTCAGTCTCAATTTCTTTTTAAAATTTAGAGTATTGTGGCTAGGCATGGTGGTTCAGGCTTTTAATCCCAGCACTTGGGAAGCAGAAGTAGGCATATATCTGAATGAGCAAGGCTAGTGTGGACTACATAACAAGTTCCAGGCCACTTGGGGCTACAGGGAGACTCTATCTAAAAAGCAAAAAAAAAAAAAGAGTACTTTGCTAGTGGAATTAAAACTATTAAAAACAACATGTTTTGGGGCTGGAGAGATGGCCTAGCGGTTAAGAGCACTGACCACTCTTGCAGAGGACCCAGGTTCGAGCCCTAGCACCCACATGGTGGCTGAGAACTCCAGTTCCAGAGGAATCCGACACCCTCTTCTGACCTCTGCGGCATTGCACGACATGGGTGCACAGACCTACATGCAGACAGTACATTCATACACATATAGAAAATAAATTAAAAAAAAAAAAAGAACATGTTTTGGTGAGTTTACAAGTTTTCAGCCCTTGTCCAGGCGTGTGACAGATAGCAAGACAGCAGCTTGTAGTTTTACCATCCTGCTTTCCCTAGGATGCCAGGGTGGCTGCACAGACCTGTCACAGGTTTTCCTAGCACTGTTCTACCTTTCCATCCTTTCTTCCAGCCAGTGAGATGTGGAGAGTGCTGCATCTGACTTGCTGTTTGGCCGCAAACAAGAACTTTGAGGGGGAAGCAGCTTGGACACAAGAGCTACGACCAGAGGAAGACCACCCAGAAAGCTGCCTGACCGTGCGATTGTTCCAGGAGGAGGCAGCCAAGAGTCCAGATTTGTTACTGAGTGTGGGAATGTGAAGACAAAAATATACACTTCAAAATTTAAAATGCTAAGAGGCAGGGCTGGAGAGATGGCCTAGCAGTTAAGAGCACCAACTGCTCTTGCAGAGAACCTGGGTTCAATCCCCAGCACTCACATGGAGGCTGAGAACCATCTGAAACTCCAATTCCAGGAGAACTCCAGTTCCAGGGGAATCTGACACCCTCTTCTGACCTCCGCGGCATTGCACGACACGGGTGCACAAACCTACATGTAGATAGTACATTCACACATAAATATTTTTAAAAAATTTTTAAAAATGCTAGGAGGCAGGATGGAGTCGAGTGGGCAGTGGTATTTTGTGTGTGTATGTTTAATCTTAAATCCCCATAGGTCAACCAGGATAGCAAAACAAAGACCAGTGCCACCGTCCTCTCTAGAACTGGTGATAGACTACCTCCAAATCTTGACATTTGAGTAATTTGCATGCAATCCATCAGTAAGGTCATAAGAGACAAGTGTCTGTGGAAAAGCTGAGGACAACAGGAAGTGTGATGACTAAATGCCAGGTAGCCAGTGCCGCCACTGGCCTCAGCTCCAGAGGAGGCCCTGATGGGCAGTGACCTCAGCTGGAATCTTGAGTAACCAGCTATCCACAGGCCCGCCTGGCCTTCAGCAGGCAGCTTGGCAGTTAGTTGGATGGGCATGCAGAAACTAAGTGAAGTGGGGTAGCCACAGGGGCAGGCTGTCAATATATGAGAGATGACAGCTCATAGGAAATACGAAAAACACCTTTCAAAAATAAACTAGAAAGAACACAAGAGCAAATAAAAACATAATGTAAATGACTGGTACCAAAAACATCACAGTGAGTGTTGAAAATGTTCAAATTAATGCTTGGAGATCTGTAGTTTCTAAGTCTTGTCACAGGTTATAGTGGACTTACCATTAGCAGCACTGCGCTCCATTGTGGAGACTCAAGAAGAGTCCACTTCCTCTCCTTCAGACTTCTCACATTCCTTAGCTCCAGTCTCTGTTACGACTTCTTTTACCTTATTTTTTAATGTGTATAAGTGTGTTGCCTGTATGTGTGTACATATACCCATATTGTGCAGTGCCCTCAGGTCAGAAGAAGGCGTCAGATCCTCTGGAATGGAAGTTAGGGGTGGTCGTTAGCAGCCATGTGGGTGCTGGGACCCCAACCTCAGTCCTCTGCAAGACTCTTAACTGCTGAGCTATCTCTCCAGCCCCTCTTTTTACTACTACTGTTTTTGTGGTATTGGAAGTTGAACCCAGGGCCTCAGACATATGAGGCAAATGCTCTTCCCTGGAGCTATGATCCCAGCCCTCTTTGCCTTTTTTTTTTGGTGGGGGGGGCGTTTGGAGAGGCCAGAAGGTTGGGACAGAGCCTCAAAGTCTCCCATGCTGTCCTTGAACTCACTGAAGCCTGGACAGGCCTTGAACCTGTGATCCTCTTGTCTCAGCCTCTTAACCATTTGGAAGTGCAAGTATACAGTGCCACAGCTGGTGCAACTCACTTTTAAAGACATTGGCCCACTCAGATAATCTAGAATAATGTAATGTGTTTGTGTGTGCATGTGGTCTTGTGTGTGCAGGTACAAGTGCTTGTGGATGCTAGAAGTTATGTCAGGTTATGTCCTTAATTGCTTTTCACCTTATTTACTTATTTTTGGTCTTTTTGAGACAGGGTCTCTTGTAGCCCCAGCTGGCCTGGAACTCCCTATGTAGACCAGGCTGGCCTTGAACTCAGAGATCTGCCTTCCTCTGCCTCCCAAGTGCTAGGATTAAAGGCATGCATCACCACTCCCGTCGAGGTTTTTAAAGTCTGTGTTAAATTAGCACACAGTAGATTACTAGGAATAAGTTCAAAGGTACAAGTCTCTACCACAGCCCAGAAGAGAGCACTGAAGGTAAAGATTTAGAGGTGGATTGACTGTAGCTCAGTGCTGACCCTCGTCTAGCAGTATCTATCACATAAGATAAAAATGATTTAACTGAGTAGAGGACTCATATTTGATAATATTCATGCTAGTTTTCAAATTTATCAAAAACATGAAGTACATAAGAAAATGTTTGGGCCAAAACAACTGGAAAAGAACAGTTGGGGAGTCGTCCCACTGTGTCTCAAACGTGTAGTTGTAGCAACCACGCAATGTAACGTCGATGCAAAGCCAGACATACAGATTGGCATTATCATGCCTAGAGAATCCAGAAGTAAATTCTAGCCATGTGGTGAACTGACCTAAAGGAACCTTAAAAAGAGCCTTTCCACAAAAGGTATGATAATAACCAAATGAGCAGGTGTGCACATATACCAAATGAGCAGTGTACACACATACAAAATGAGCGGTGTGCACACATAACAAATGAGCGGTGTGCACACATACCAAATGAGCGGTGTGCACACATACCAAATGAGCCGTGTGCACACATACGCACCTGCCAAAGCCCAGGTGCCTTTCACCTCATAAGAGTTTTTCAGTGCCAGGCATAGTGATGGTTCCTGCAACCCCAGCACTTGGGAGGCAGAGGCTGGAGCATCACCACTTCAGTGACCAGCCTGAGCTATGTGTTGGGACTGTATTTCAGTGTACCCCCTAGCCACAGAGAGTTTATCAGAGCTAAGGTTCTAGAAGCAGATAGGAAATCTTGTTGATTTGGGTTTTACAAAGATTTTTTAGAACATAAATGACAAACTATAAGATAAAATTGGTGAGCCAAGGCCAGACATGGTGGCACACACCATTAATCCCAGCACTCAGGAGGCAGAAGCAGGCAGATCACTGAGTTCAAGGTCAGCTTAGTCTACATAGTGAGTTCCAGCCAGCTGGGGCTACAGGAAGACTCTTTCTCAAAAAGACCAAAAAATGGTGAGCTCAAATTTATAAAAATTAAACATATGCTGTTTAAAGGGTAGTCTAGGCAGATGAGAACTTACAACCTTAGTTCAATGCCCAGAACCCACAGTGAAAGAACTAAATTCTGAAAGTTGGCCTCTGACTCCACACCATATCACACGTGCATCATACATATACACACATAATAAAAAATGTTTTAAAGGTGCTTTCAAGGAAATAGATTTTCTAGCCACAAACTGAAAGAAATATTTGCCAAACACGTATTAGTTTTTCATTAATTCACCAAAATAACTTGGAAAAAATGGTTTCTTTCTTTGGCTCATAACTTTATAGGTTCCAGGCCATGCCTGATGGTCTTCTATCCTTGAGCCTGTGCCAGAGCAGTACATCATGGGTAGCTGGAGGAAGTGACGGAGGAAGACCACTCACCTAGTGACCAGCAAAGACGACAGGTCTGAAGTCCCATAACTTCCTCAGGTTCTCACTACCTTTTCAAAGGTTTTAATCCTGATACTAGGTGTGATGGTTAATCCTGGATGTCAACTTGACTGGACTAAGGAACAAATAAGAGAAAAGGGTCTTCTGATTGGACCATCTCAACCCGGATGGCCCACCCCAAATGTGGGTGTTACCTTCTGCCGGCAGGCAGTATTTAAGGCCACGGCAGCGGGAGCTGGTCCCTTTTTCCTCCTGCGGCTTGTTTCTCTCATCTGGTGAGTTTGTCTTGCTGCTGTGATCAACCTTTTGGATCCCAGCATGTACTGAGACTGGCAGATCTCCTGGAATCCATTCGGGCCTTCAGCACTAGACTGGGACTCCTGAGACATCCAGCCTTGCAGACTGAGCAGTTCCCTGGATTCCCGGCCTCTCCAGTTCGGCGCTACTGTTGAGTTCCGTCACGTGAGCAAATCAATAAATTGTATATAGTTATATATATTCATCGTGTTGCTTCTGTTTCTTTAGAGAACCCTGACTAATACACTAGGTTTTTGCTGCTGTCACTAAACCCCTGAGAAGAGCAACAGAAGGAGGAAAGGTGTCTTCTAGCTGACAGTTTCAGAGGTTCCAGAGGTCGGCAAAGTCGCTTTGTGCTGGAAGCAAGGCACCATCATGTAGGGGTAGAGTATGTGCTGAAAGAGCTCGGGACAAAAGATGCCTTTCAGAGGCAAATGCCTTAGGGACCAATTTCTGCCAACCATTTCTGCCTCCACTACTAGTGGCCCATTCAGCTAGGAATTCATCATTGGTTAATCTCAATTTCATGGGGCCAACTCAGTTCAAGTCAGTTAAATAGTGCCACCAGCTAGTGACCAAGCCTTTAGCACATGGGCCTTTTGGAGGGTGTCTTAGGTTGCTTTCTGTCACTGTGATGAACACCATGACATAAAGCAACCCGGAGAGGTTACAGTCCATTATCAAGGGAAGGCAGGGCAGAAGCTCAAGCAGGAACTGACGTAGAAAGCATAGAGGAATGCTGTTTACTGGGCTGCTCCCTGGCATACATTCAGCTACCTGCCTTATACCACTCAAGCCCACCTGCTTAATGCCACTGCTCACAGCAGACAGGGCCTTCCTAGATCAATTGGCAATCGAGAACGTGGCTCACAGATATCTGTCTGATGGGTAAAATTCTTCAACTGAAGCTCTCTCTTGTAAGGTGTGTCCAGTTGACAGCTAAGATCAGCCATCTGTGCTGGATGGCTTTAGTTGTCAACTCGACACACCTGGGAAGAGGGGACCTAAACTGGAGAGTTGCTGCCATTGGACTGGCCTTGTGGGTAGTCTGTGAGGCATTTTCTTGATGTTGAGTGATTCGGAAGGCACCGGCCCACTCTAGGGGCTGCCACCCCTGGGCAGGTTGTCGTGTGTTGTATAAAAAAGCAGGCCAGGGGCTGGAGGGATGGCCTAGCGGTTAAGAGCGCCGAACGCTCTTGCAGAGGACCCGGGTTCGATCCCCAGCACCCACATGGCGGCTGAGAACCGTCTGTGACTCCAGTTCCAGGAGAACTCCAGTTCCAGGGGAATCTGAGACCCTCTTCTGACCTCCGCAGCTTTGCATGACATGGGTGCACAAACCTACATGCAGACAGTACATTCATACACATAAATAAATAAATAAAATTAAAAAAAAAAAAGAAAGCAGGCTGGGGCTGGAGAGATGGCTTAGCGGTTGAGAGCACCTACTGCTCTTGCAGAGGTTCGATCCCCAGCACCCACATGGCGGCTGAGAACCGTCTGTAACTCCAATTCCAAGAGAACTCTAGTTCCAGGGGAATCCGTCACCCTCTTCTGACCTCCGCAGCTTTGCATGACATGGGTGCACAAACCTACATGCAGACAGTACATTCATACACATAAATAAATAAATAAAATTAAAAAAAAAAAAGAAAGTAGGCTGAACATAGAACAGAGAAGCAAATAAGTAAGTATTTCCCTATGGTCTGGGCTTCAGGTCCTGCCTCCAGGTTCCTGCTCTAACTTCCCTCAGTGATGAACTGTGACCTCAGTGATCCAAGATAAAATAAACCCTTTTCTCCCCAAATTGGTGTTGGTCAGTGTTTTTATCACAGCAATAGAAAGAAACTAGGATGCCATCACAGGGGGACACTTCAGTATCCAAATCGTAACAGTCACCTCTTGATCCCCAAAGGTTCATGTCTGTCTCATATGCAAAATGTATTTAGTCCATCTCCAAAATTCCCAAAGTGTAAAAGTGCAGCAATGTTTAAGGAAAGAAGATGCAGTCAGGGAGCTGGCAAGACAACTCCTTGGTTAAGGGCACTGGGTGTTCTTACAGAAGACCTGGGTTTGCCTCCCAGCATGCACATGGTGGCTAACAACAGTAACTCCACAGACATGTATGACACAGGTGCACTTACAGTGCAGGCAATGGGATTTTTTTGTTGTGTCTTTTTGAGGCAGGGTCTCCCCGTAGCCCCTAGTGAGTCCTGGAACTCACTATGTAGACCAGGCTGGCCTTGAACTCACAGAGATTTGCCCATCTCTACCTCCCAAGTGCTGGGATTAAAGGTGTGCACTACCACACCCAGCATGAAAATATTTTTTTAAAAAAGATTAAATCCAAAAATGATATACTGAAAACTAAGTTTTAGCTATGAGCCCTTATGCAAAAAAAAAAAAAAAAATTACACTTTCTTTACAGTGGCATGCAGTAACCACTCTCATCCTAAAAGGAAGAAATGTGAATAAAGTAGGGGAAATGAGACGAAACAGAACTGACACCCAGCAAAGAAAACAAGCCTGGTCCCACCATGCCTGGTGTCTGGAGCATATAGAGGCACGATATAGGCTGCAGAGGCCAGGCCCACACAGCCTTGATGGCTGAAGCTGTTGTGTAGCTGTGTCCTCAAGGTTGGAACACTCCCTCATGGAGAGAGGGCGAGAACTCAGGAAGCTCATGAAATTCACCACACTCACCAGGCCCATCACCCAGGCTCCATCAGAGGGTAGTCATTGTTGAAGAACAGGAGACTTAAGTGGCATGCGTGCCTGGGAGTTATAGACTCAGATGATATAGCTTTAGTGAGCCATCATCCATGCTGGGTGAATAGTGATGCAGCTGCCTGAATAACGGTGCTCCTGTAACTCCTCCCCAAAACACCTGTAAGTGGCCTCTCGCCCATGTAAGAACTCCTACATAGATTGGCTCACCATGCTGGATTTGGACAGAAGCCTGCCCATTGGTCTGTTGTTGCCTTCTCTATCTGGATTAAATTTATTCTTCCCAGGCAAAGTCACACAACAGAAGCCCACGTGACCTCTCTCCTGGCTGTCTCTACCCACTGCCCACAACTGTCATTGGCCCAAAGTTCCAAATTCCTGGCATCTCCCAACATCCTGCATTCTCTTCTTCACCTATTTTGTGATCACAGCTTCACATGTCACCACCACAAGGGCTGCCTTGGGGATTCTGATGCCACCATAACATTTGACCTGGCCTGGCCTGGCTTTCTTTTGAAATCTGAGTGAAAGCCTCTGTGATCTAACAACTCTTGCATTCTGTAAGTCTTGTAAACCCATCACCAGGTACATAGTCCAAAGGCTGCTGCAATAGTTGGAACCATACTCACTGCCTACTTGGCTGAATGCCAAGAAACATTTATGTGGCCTTATGCAAGCAAGGTGATTGTTCTCAGAAGTTCTGACTCCAGGGAGTCTGAGATGACGTTATGTTTTTACACTGTTGAGCCTGCAGTGTGTGGGGGTCACTGATTCCTGAATGCCTCACGACGTCTTTTCTGGTGTTCTGTTGCAAAGTACTTGGCTTCTTTGAACTTAGCTAACATTTTCAGCAACCTCATCATCTTTGGTCCCAACTGTCAGCGTGCTCCTTTTGGGGACAAACTGAAGGTAAAAAGCAGGTAAATATCCTTACCTGCTTTTTGCTTCTGATTTTCACCACAAATCTGGCTAAAACCAGCCAGCCAGTAATAAACATGCCACAGCCTGAATGCTGTGCTGTCTTGAAATTTCCTCTGTCAGATTGATTAGGTCATCTCTTAAACTTAGCCTTATACACGGTGGTCCCAGCAGTGGTCCCCGCTTCCTGGCACTTTTCTATGTGAGCCAGTTTCCTTGTCGTGGTGGCCAAACACCCGAGAGAGTCAACTCAAAAAAGGAAAGATTTTGCTTTGGTTTCAAGGTTCCAGTCCATGGGTACTTGGGAGGCAGCAAGCAAGAATGAGCTGAAGAAACTGGTGACAAAACATGTCCGCCAAAGGATGTCCTCAGTGACCTGCTTCATCCTAGTAGGACTCATCTCCTAGCAGCCATCCATCCTGAGCTCATCAATGGCCCATCCACTGATGAAGCTAATGGTTCACGATTCAGTCACATCTTGGTTGCACCACTAAGCGGGAATCAAGCCTTCAGCACATAAACCCTTAGAGGTGAGCACTTCAGTATCCAAGCCTTAACAATTACCTACCTACACATGAAGTCACACTGGGGAGACATAATTCAGTCCGTAATACCACCCAAGGTCTTCAGGTTGTAATCGCCTAAATGTGTATTAGTCATTACTTCAGACCTGTGCTTGGTGCAATCACATTCTTTTTCTTTTTTTCTTTTCTTTTTTTTTTTTTTTTTTTTTGTCTTTTTGAGACAGGCTCTCCCTTTAGTCTCAGCTCATCTGGAGCTCACTCTGTAAACTAGGCTGGCCATGTACAGAGGTCCACCTGCCTCTGCCTCTGAGTGCTGGGATTAAAGGCGTGCACCACCATGCCCAGCACAATGAGGTTCTTGAAACTGAGTCTTGACCTACCTGTGAATAATTTCTGAAGCGAATATTTCTAAGTGTAGTAACTTTTCAACCTGGATTTTTTTTTTTGTATGTTGAATGTATGTTTGCATGCAGGTCTGTGCACCTGACGTGCAATGCCGCGGGGTCAGAAGAGGGTCTCAGATCCCCTGCAGTTTCTCCTGGAATGGAGTTACAGACGGTCTTTTTTTTTTTTTTTTTTTTTTATTTATCTTGTATGTGTATAATGTACTGTCTGCATGCAGGCTGTGCACCGTGTCGTCAATCCACGGAGGTCAGAAGAGGGTCCTCGGATTCCCCTGGATGAGTTCTCCGGAATGTGGAGTACAGACGGTTCTTAGCCGCCATGTGGGTGCTGGGGATCGAACCCCGGGTCCTCTGCAAGAGCGTCGGTGCTCTTAACCGCTAGGCTATCTCTCCAGCCCCTCAACCTGGATTTTTTATATCCTGCGGCTGCTGAGATGCATCATTTGCTTATCACTCAGCCCATTTTTCTGTTACACGTACCTGTGAACCAGGACAGCTCATTTTTCAGTTATGTCCGATGCTTAAGTTTGCTCTAGCCTGTATCTGTTCATACAATTTCACCTTTTTTCTTTCTTTGAGACAGCGTCTCACTATGTAGCCCTGGCTGGCCCCAGAATCTCAGAAATCCACCTGCCTCTGCCTCTGCCTCTGCCTCTCCCTCTCCCTCTCAAGTACTGGGATTAAAAGTGTACACTAGCCAGGCGTTGTGGCGCACACCTTAAATCCCAGCACCTGGGAGGCAGAGGCAGGCAGATCTCCTTGAGTTCAAGGCCAGCCTGGTCTACATAGTGAGTTCCAGTCCAGCTGGGGCTACAGGGAGACCCTGTCTCAAAAAGACCAAAAAAAAAAAAAAATAGTGTACACTATTACACTCAGCCTCTAACTTCTTTTTTTAAAAGATTTAGTTTTATTTATATGTAGATGTGCATGTCTGCATGTCTCTGTGCACATGTATTCTATCCCACAAAGACCAGAAGAGGATGTTGGATCCAGTGGAAGTGGAGTACTGGTAGATGTGAGCTGCCAGATTTGGGTGCTGGGTACTGAATCCAGATCATCTGGAAGAGCCACACTCCTAACCCTTGAGCCATCTCTCTAGCCCCCAAATTCCAACTCTTGAAGGATAACAATTTGTGTGACAGACATAATTACCATTTCATTTGACAAACATTGGGTATTCTGTGCCAGATCCTCAAAAAGTGGTAGAGGACATAAACAAAACACAAAATTAAAGTGTATTATCTTCAAAAGATACTGTTGGGACTGGCAAGATGTTCCAGTAAGTAAAGCTGCTTGTCACATGAGCCTGGCAATCTGTTTGCTCCCTAGAACCCATGTAAAGGTGGAAGAAAAGAACCAACTCCACAAAGTTATCCTCTGACCTCCACATGCTGTGGCGTGACAGCCCACACACATATATATTGAACACACACACCAATGAACAAATACAATTTAAAGTGATAGAAACATAAAAAAATCAGTAAAATAAAATTTCATTCTTTGTAGGCGACTGCAGGCCACTGTGGCCACCAGCAGTTTCTTAAATCGCCTGCCTGCTAGTCTGCCCTGTTAGGTGAGAGCGGGCACGTGATGCAGGGAGAGAGCAGCAACTTGAGATACAGCATGTGATGCAGGGTGGAGCTACAGAGCAGTGATGTATACAGGGGGTGTGATGCAGGGTGTGGGATTAGCTACTGAAAGATGACATTCTGTCTATATAAGTGATGTACTGCATACAATAAAGCAGATTCTTCTTTACCATCTTACAAGATTCCCCTGTCTGTTACTGTGTAAGAGTAAGCCCATCAGGTTTGAGTCTTGAGTCTTGAGTATTGTTTGCCAGCTGGAGTGACTGGAGGAGAAAGCCTAGCATGTACCAGTCCAAAAATTCCAGATTTGGAGTCATACACTCCATGACTGGTGAAGGTACTTCGTGACTCAGGGCCATAGGGGAGGCAGTCCACCCCTCCCCCAGGCTAAGAATCTGAGAGGGGCAATGAGCCTCTCAGATTTGGCTATGAAGTGGATTTTTTTTTTTTTTGGAGACAGGGTCTCCCTATAGCTCTGGCTGTTCTGGAACTCACTCTGTAGACCAGGCTGGCCTTGAACTCACAGAAATTCACCTGCCTATGCCTCCTGAGTGCTAGGAATAAAGGCATGTGCTACCACGCCCAGCCAAAGTGGATATTTTTGTAGCCTACTGGCATCTTCAAAAAGTGCCAATTTACGCCGGGCGTGGTGGTGCATGCCTTTAATCCTAGCACTTGGGAGGCAGAGGCAGGCGGATCTTTGCGTGTTCAAGGCCAGCCTGGTCTACAGAGTGAGTTCCAGGACAGCTGGGGCTACAGGGAGACCCTGTCTCAAAAAGAAAAAGAACAAAAAAAAAAGTGCCAATTTCCCAGGGAGAAGCCATGGGCAGCTACCTCCCCCAGCAGGATTTAGTTACATCTGACTGCAGAAGTGTGCCTACAATTCTTCAAATCATATTCAAAGCAGGTGGGAGACATCTAAGAATATTAATAGATCCAAAGTCAAATATTTACAAGGAATTATGTCCTAATCTTGGCACAATCTTTTATACTTAGGCATGTCTACCTTCATTTCTTAGATTAAAAATTGCTTCAATACATGGGAAGGAAATGAATTCTATTAGTTTCTTGTCTTGTTGAGTGACAAAAGCAAGGTAAGGTAATGTTTTCAATGTTACAGTTGAGATTCAGCCCATCGTTGACAGGAGAGGTAGGCAGCAGGGGCAGAGGTGGACGGTCAGTGTGGATCCATAGTCAGGAAGCAGAGGCTTCGAAGGCTAGTGCTCAGCTCGTGAGTTCCTTCCTTCAGCCTGAAACCCCAGCTCATGAAATGGTACTGCCCACCTTTTTAATGGTCTTCCCATTTCAATTAGCCTAATCTAGCTAATCCCTCACAGATATGTCCAGAGGCTTCCCTCCAAGTTGACGGTATTAACTGTTAGGTCCAGGCTTCCCAGAATCCCAAGGGGCACACAGGTGCCCACTTCCTCCAGAAGCTGCCAATCCTCTGACCCCTTCCCCTGTACCTGAGGCCCCGCCCCATGGGTATAAAAGGTGGACCCCAGCTGCCATCTCCCTTTCTCTGTCCCCCCCTCTCTGTCCCTCTCTTCCTCTCTCTGCCTCTCTGCCCCCCTCTCTCTGTCCTGCCCCTGCCCCTGCCCGCTGCCATGCTGTCCGGTCCCACCACGTGTCTGCAGGCAACTCACGCTGTCAGTCTCACATGGAAGTAAAGCATGTTCCTGGAGTGACCTAAGCCTCATGTGCCTTTTTATTGGGATTTTCATGCTTTTTATAACCTAACATTATGGTGCTGCGACTCGGTGGGGGTTCGAGATGCTTGCTCACTGGCGTTTTGGTCTGTTAGAGCGCTCGCCGACTTCCTAACAAACTTTTTGCAACCCCTGGACCTGCCAGCTGCGAATTTCTCCGGACAACTTCCACATTTCAGGATGAGGTACCGTCTCTTTACACTACCCTGCTCTATCCCTGTGTGACTGTGCGTGAGAGTTAGCGTGCTGGACGGGCACCCGAGTGAGGGGAGATTCTATCTCCTACCCGTACCTTCTGTGGACCCCTGTGTGTGTGTTCTGCACCCCCATCTAGCTGCCCCTCTGCCTCCACATTTCCTGTCTGAATTCTAACCCACTGCCTTCCGCCTCTGTTTTCCCTCTCCTCCTTCATTCTTTTTAGTCTCCCATTATTCTCCATTCCGTTTCGGACCCCTGAGTGCCGATGTAGTCAGACCCCCCCCCCCGTTTTTCTGTCCAGGTTGCTGTCCGCCGGGATGCTGGGGACAGAATCCAGACTGTGTTCTGGCCTCCCCTGTGATTTTGGGATGCTGACTTCACAGGCTTGCAGGCCCAGATTCAGAGACCTCCACGCTGGTCGTGCAGACCTGGGGTCTCTGACCAGCGCCACTTGACACTGAGGCAGACGCGTCTTAGTCCTCGGTTGACTGCTTTTTGAGACTAAAAAGACTTCACTTATCTTTTTTTCTCTCTCTCCCTCTCCCTCTCTTCCTCTCCTCTCTGCAGTCTTTTGTCTTTCTTTTACTGTGCCTTTCTGCTGCCCCACTGCACCCACCACCCCCGCCATGTGGGTTTTCACCAGTCGCGGACACTGCCGCCATGCACCATGCAGGCTTTTTCCCCTGCCCCACATTCAAACAGACATGCTACAGACCATTTCCATGGCAACCATGCTAATCCATGCCCACTCCTCAGCCGCCATCTTGAGGCTTTGTCTGTGCATGCCCCCATTTCCAGGCAGCGCTAAACCACACCCTCTATTAGGCCACATGGCAAAAAGCCTAAATTTACATCAGACCTTATAATAACTAATGCCATATTATATTTATATATTTATATATTTATATATTCTAATTCTCTTATAATTTACTTAATGGCATGTTCTGATCGTTTCACAATTTTGGTTTTTGGGTTTTATATTGGATTATACAAAGTCAATTGGAATTGCATTAATACTTTTTTATTTATTTATTTATTTATTTTGTCTTTTTGAGACAGGGCCTCCCTGTAACCCCAGCTGTCCTGGAACTCACTCTGTAGACCAGGTTGGCCTTGAACTCACAAAGATCCGCCTGCCTCTGCCTCCCAAGTGCTAGGATTAAAGGCGTGCGCCACCACGCCTGGCTTCATTAATACATTTTTATACAGAGTAAACAAGTTTTGATTTTATTGGTTTTTCATCCATTTCAAAATATAATTTTCATTTTTTACTTTTGTATGGATAGTTAATTTTTACAGGCTTTTGTTTAAGATTTTTACATTTGGCTTTTTAACAAACAGTGTTTTGTTTTTTGATTTTTTTATATTTTGTTTACAAGACTTTTGCCTAGTTTTAAGGGATTATTTCAGATTTTGGCATTGCCCATTTCATTGTTTTTTCTTTATAAACCCCATTTTATTCAGAAATCCATTTTGTGTCTGCTTCTGGATATAAGACTTTTTCCACTAACTAAATTTATTCTCATTAAATTATCAGGTAATATGCGCAAGCCACCAGATTTTCCTGCCTGCCCTGTCCACCATCCCTTGCAGGTATACACCTAAGTAGATGTCTTAAACTCTAAGCGATTCTTTTTTTTTTTTTTTTTTTTTT
>VZQC01008640.1:60679-161324 GCA_009823505.1 Rhizomys pruinosus | reverse complement strand
AAAAAAAAAAAAAAAAAAAGACAAATGCTTACCATTTGTCCATCTTCTGAGGAGAAAGCTTGTTCAGTTTTTCTTTCAAGAAGTGTGTGTAGCAGGGGATGCGGAGAGATGGCTGAGCGGCTAAGAGCACCTTACTGTTCTATGAGATGACCAGGTTCAGATCCCAGCACCCACATGGCGGCTCACAACTATCTGTTAACTCCAGTTCCAGGACCTCCCTCGCTGTCCTCTGACCTCCACAGGCAGTGTGTATATGTGGCACAGTCACATGCCAACAAACATTCATACAGGTAAAATTAAAAAAAAAAAAAATCTCCAGGCTGGAGAGATGGCTCAGTGGTTAAGAGCGCCAACTGCTTTTGCAGAGGACCCAGATTCGATTCCCAGCACCCACATGGTGGCTGAGAACTGCCTTTAATCTGGCGCCCTCTTCTGACCTCCACAGCATTGCACGACACAGGTGCACCAACCTACATGCAGACAGTACACTCATACACAAAAAAAATAATAAAATTTAAAAATTAAAAAAAAATCTCCATGTGCGTGTGCACCTGGGTGCCAGTGGCTCACATTGGTCAAGCACTCTCGGTCATTCTGGACTCTCTTCTGTTTCACTGATCAATGTGTTTATCAGCTCTTGGTGATCTTAGTTCAGGGGCTAGGGTCCCTGAAAACTTAATGGCCATCAAAGTTGCCCCAATTCAGTGGCTTTGAGGTTCTTGTGAATCCAAAAAATGAAATTTATGGATTATAGAAAGTGAGCTTTAGAGAGTTTATTATAGACGTGTAGGTCTATATGTAAAGAAAGAAAAGAGTGCCTGTACAACAGAAGGGAGTCCCCAGGGATGGGCACCATTGAGCCACTAGTCCAGGGGCTTTTCAAGTAGTTTATGGTAGAAACTGGGATGAGGCAGGGGGAGGGCGATGAGTCCAGCTGGCCCAGCTGGGATGTGTCAGGTGCCTCCTCTCTATTTCAATAATGTCATGACCTCGTGTATAGATTCCAGACACAGAACTAGGAGCCAGAACTTTCTGCCATTAGTGGCTTCCAGAAGGACAGTCTCAGAACAGTTCAGTGCTACCTGAACAGCTTATATCTCCTGTACTCATCAATAGCAATAGTAACAGGCTGCAGAGAAGACATTCCAGGTCCAGTGATGGCACCCGATTGCCAAGGGAAGAAGGGATTTGTTAGAGCACAGAGAAGTGTGTCATTAGCTTAGCATACTCCGTCCTTCTAGGACCAGCATTCCAAAGGGCAGCTGACTTAGTGTGGGTGCAGGAGGCAGGTTACCTGTGCAGGAAATGCTACCTTGTTCAGTTCTAGTGCCTGTGGGAGAAGCTACCCTCATCTGGCCATTCTGCCCTTAGCCTTCAAGGCCGCCTGCCATTGCTCTCTTGGCTTGGCTGAATCTTGGGAATAGAAAGGGTCAGTTCAGGGACAGAACACTCATGGCCACACCCTCTGTTCCTCAGGGATCACCCTTGCTCCACAAAGGATGGTAAGGATGGTGTGGCACACTTTTCCTCTTTGCCCTATCGAGCTAGGTTGTGGAATCTTGAAGAGACTAAATGGAGCGGGAAGCCGTCAAGGTCCAGGGGGCGTGCCATCGAAGGGGAAATTCAGACAGCAGCTCCCTCCTCTTCCTTTCTTTCCCGTTCAAGACACAAGGTGAGCAGTTTTGCTCTGACATACACTGTAGCCAAAGCAACATGTCCGCGTGACCATACACCGAAATCTCTAAAACTGGGAGCCAAAACAACCCTTTTATCCTTACAAACTGATTGTCTCAGGTAGTTTTTATGGTAATGGAAAGCTGACTCACACAACTATCCAAAAAGTATCTTACTGAATGATGATGAACACAAAAATCTCTCGAGAATAAAATAAACTGCAGCGAAGAAGCATTTGACACTCAATTTTATAGCCTAATTCATTCATGTGAGCTGTTTTCCTTGGACACAGTGCTCAAGTGGAAACCTCTTAATTTTAAGTAGGCCTTGGATTGAACAGGGAACTATATAACAAAAATGTAGCTGCATTATTAGTTAACACTACCTTTTTCAATAAACAAGTTTTTTTTTTTAAATAGTACTTGGTTCTTGGTCTATTTTATTTTTATTAATTTTATTTATTTCCGTATGTGTATGAATGTACTGTNTGTCGTGCAATGCCGCGGAGGTCAGAAGAGGGTGTCGGATTCCCCTGGAACTGGAGTTCTCCTGGAATTGGAGTTTCAGACGGTTCTCGGCCGCCATGTGGGTGCTGGGGATTGAACCCGGGTCCTCTGTAAGAGTGGTCGGCGCTCCTAACCACTAGGCCATCTCTCCAGCCCCTCAATAAACAAGTTTTAACGCACTTCAGAATCCAAACAAAGAGTCCTTCAAGAACATAAATGCTTAAGGTTTTCAGTCTACCAACTTAGAGAGAAGGTGGCTGTAATGTCCAACTGGATAGAATCTATAATCATGTGGGATATGACCTCAGGCGTGCCTGTGGAGATTGTCCGGATTGCATTAATTCCTCTGGGAGACTGTCCTCTACAGGTGGTGCCACTCCGTAGGCAGGATCCTGGATTGTACAAAATGGAGAGAAAGGAAGCTGATCACAGCATTCATTTTTCCTGGAATGCAATGTGACCAGTCTGGTCCAGGTCCTTCCCCTGTGACTAAGCTAGAACTGTGAACCAAGATAAGCCATTCCTCCCTTAAGTTCCCTTAGTCATAGTATTTTTCCACAGCCACAGGAAAAGGAACTAAGACACTTAGCAATGCCAACTGATTTACCTTTTGTCATTTTAAAATGCTATAATCAGAGCTGGAGAGATGGCTCAGCGGTTGAGAGCACTGATTGCTCTTGCAAAGGATGCAGGTTCCATTCCAGCACCCACATGGTGGCTAAGAACCATCTTTAACTCCAGTTCCAGGGGAATCCGATGCCCTCTTCTGACTTCCACGGCATTGCACGACACGGGTGCACCAACCTACATGCAGACAGTACACTCATACACATAAAAGTAATTAATTTAAAAAATAAAATGCTATAATCTTATTTTACATTCTTTTTTTGCTCTTTTTGAGACAGGGCCTCCCTTTAGTCCCAGCTGGCCTGGAACTTGCTATGTAGACCAGACTGGCCTTGAACTCACAGAGATCCACCTGCCACTACGTTCTGAGTGCTGGGATTAAAGGCGTGCACCACCATGCTCAGTTTTACATTCTTAAATATTATATTAAAAGATTGGAAATTATGCCCAATTTTGTTTTGAGTTTGAGATTAGAATAGGGACCAGAGGTTTCTAAATTTTTTGAATTTTTCACAGATTAAAGCATTTCACTGAGATTGCCAAGCAGATATACATGGAGAAAACTAAAATTTTAACTTTTAGCTCTGGGCCATGCTCTTCCTGAATTGAGTGTTGGCCCAGGGTCATAACTAAATTAAACCATCCTTTAAAACTCCACTGGTTAAGTGAGTGGTCTCTCCACTGCAATTTTATAACAGTTTAAGGGGGGAACCCCCAGACCCTAACATCTTGGGGGCTCAGGCTGGCTGTGTCTTTTGGGTAAGAGAGTACTCAATTCTTTTTACTTTCACTTTGTTTCTGGTTAAATTCGAGTTTCTGGTCTGGGCGCTCAGGAGAAACTGGATGCAGTATTGCTCCTTGAGTGAGGAGACTGGGGACGCCCCAACTCTTCACTGGTAGAGTGCAAACAGGGGGCTTGCCTCAGTGATTTGGAATCCAGTTGAGGGGTCTGGATTTTTTGTTCCAGGACCGCTAGGGAGTTGGCTCCATGGTGTGGTGCTTTTTCTCTTTGTGTCTGCATAGTCTTTGGTGGTGTTTTCTTTGTTCTGTTATTGTTGCTTTCATTTCATTTTCATTTCATTTCTCTGAGATCTCAAGATGGGAAATTCTAAGTAACTAAGTCTTGTGTTTATGGTAACTGTTCTTCCATGTGTCTAAGATTCATGTAGTCCTGCTTGTCATACGTCTAAGTTTTCATGTGTGTTTGTAATTCAGCCATTGTAATTGTCTCATCTTGTTTCTGTAAAACAAAGTGGCCACTTCAAGTTTCCATCCTTTATGTGCACAAGAATCATTCATTTTGGCATGCCAGACTAGATACGCATGTGCAAACTATAAAAATGAATATTTTAAAATGCATTTAAAGCCTAAAATTTGGATACCATAGACATCTTTCTATCAAATACTTCACAACAGATGGTAATTGTTTATAGGAGTTAGCCTTTGAGTTGACTAAGCATCATATTTTATTTTATTTATTTTTCTATGTATATGAGTGTACTGTCTGCATGTACGTTTGTGCACCCGTGTTGTACAATGCCTTAGAGGTCAGAAGAAGGTCTCGGATTCCCCTGGAACTTGAGTTCTCCTGGAATTGGAGTTACAGACAGTTCTCAGCCCCATGTGGGTGCTGGGGATCAAACCTTGGTCCTCTGCAAGAGCAGTCAGTGCTCTTAACTGCTAGGCCATCTCTCCAGCCCCAGCATCCTATTTTCTAGATGACTTTTTGGTTTGTGTCTACTTTGTTTGAGACCTCTGTGAGCCAGATTCTCTGGGTGGATGTAGCTCTGATTTAACATATTAACTTGCCTTCAGGGCTGGGAATGAATTCTTAGACTGGCTTTTGCTCTGGGTAGGGCAGTTTTGCTGCCTCTTCGGCCAGGTGTGTTGGCACACACGTTTAATTGCAGTCCTTGGGAGGCAGAGGCTGGCAGTTCTTAGGGAGCTCAACAGCCAATCTGGTCTGCTTTGGTGAGTTTCCGCCCAGCAGCTACAAGGAGACTCTATCTCAAAGGATCAGAGATAAACTTCTTTTTGCTAGCTAGTAAAGTTTACATCAGCAGTTAGTCACGAATCTTGGTCTGGCCTGGGTGAAGGTCTTTGGAGCTTGGGGAATTCCTGAACTCCCTAGAGTGCCCACATGTCCACTGTGTGGTCTCTGTTAGAGACCCATTTTGCAACTGGCACCTGGAGCTGTCAAGGTGCCACATGGCTATTGGGGGGGTGCACAATAGGAGCTGATTTCCTGGATGGTCTGTGTCTGGGAGGCAAAGGGACTTCCCTGGGTCTGTACCCTCCCTGCTGATCTGGCAGGCAGTCCCTCCTGCATGCTGTATGTTTGTGTTCATGGAAGAGTTGGTCTCAGAGAACTGGGTGAATCAAATTCATGAAAATTGTACTTCATGCCATGCTTTTAGTCTCCATTTGGATGAAGGCATTATATAAAATTATTATGATTGGGGCTGGAGAGATAGCCTAGTGGTTAAGAGCACTGATTACTCTTGCAGAGGACCCAGGTTCAATCCCCAGCACCCACATGGTGGCTAAGAACCGTCTGTAACTCCAATTCAGGAGAACTCCAGTTCCAGGGGAATCCAAGACCCTCTTCTGACCTCTGAGGCATTGCACAACATGGGTGCACAAACCTATATGCAGACAGTACACTCATACACATACAAAAATAAATAAAATTTAAAAAATTATTATGATCACTTTAAGATGTTAGAGCAGACCTCTCACCCCAAGCTCCTGATGTTTTGGATGTGTGTTTGAGTCTTTCTAAAACTATGGAAGCCTGGGGCTGGAAAGATGACCTAGCAGTTAAGAGCGCTGACTGCTCTTGCAAAGGACCCGGGTTTGATCCCCAGCACCCACGTGGCAGCTGAGAACCATCTTTAAATCCAGGTCCAGGGGAATCTGACACTCTCTTCTGACCTCCTCAGCATTGCACGACATGGATGCACAAACCTGCATGCAGATAGGATATTTATACACATGAAAAAAAAAAACTATGGAAGCTCAGTTCAGCTTATGTAAAGGAACCTATTTGGAGGGTATAAGTGCCTTAAGCCCTCATACTTAGTGAGATATTATTCTGGCATGCCTGATCAGAAATATAAATATTTTAATGGTATAACCCGGGGACACTAAAAATATCTTTAAATATCCATTATTCTACAAAAGTACTACTTGTTTATGTACACATGCTCAACTAAAGTCCTAGGCAATAGAACCTAAAAACCATCACATGACCAAGCTATTTTAATGCAAAATCATATGTGTTTGGCTAACTTTTTTTTAAACTTTACTTATTTTGAATCTGAAGTCCCGATATTTCCTTTGGTGTCCAAACTCTCTCCCAGCACTCGGGACAGAGGCATGTGTATAACTTGGTCTGGTTTGGATGGAGAACTGACACCAGAATGGCCTGGGCCAGACCCATTTCTTGCCTCCAGGGGTGGGAGAGAGCAGCCAGGGATAGCTAGTGGGCTTCATTGTGTTCCTGAAGTGATTTACATTCCTCCCTGGGCT
This sequence comes from Rhizomys pruinosus, assembly GCA_009823505.1. Classification (NCBI taxonomy): domain Eukaryota; kingdom Metazoa; phylum Chordata; class Mammalia; order Rodentia; family Spalacidae; genus Rhizomys; species Rhizomys pruinosus. The sequence continues at coordinate 154,986 of VZQC01008640.1, read as the reverse complement.
TGAACTGCTGTCCTGCTGGTCTGGCCAGTCCTGGGAGTTCCCTAGCCAGGTGTGGTGGGCCACACCTTTAATCCTAGCATGCCTTCAATCCCAGCATAGCCAAGGTTTAGGTTGAGGTAAAAAATACTGATTTCTGAACAAAATGGGGTTTATCTGGCCCATCTCATTTTCCATCTCTTATTAAGTTGGAAACCCAGTTAGGGATATTTACTATGTTTCTGAAAATGCTCTAAAGTTTTGGTTTTAAAACTAGATTGTCACCGGATGTGGTGGCCTTTAATCCTAGCACTCAGGAGGCAGAGCCAGGAGAATCTCTGGGAGTTCAAGGCCAGCCTGGTCTACATAGCGAGCTCTAGGCCAGCTGAGACTAAAGAGAGAGACCCCGTCTCAAAAAGACCAAAAACAAAACAAAAAATTAGATTGTCATGACATTATGTCTAACCACAGTATTTATTTTATGAGAGTGCTTTTTGGTATTTCTTTACAACTGAGGGTCAATCTATTTATGAATGTTGTTATTTCTCATGGTATTAAGAAAGAAAATGAGGGGCCAGAGAGATGACCTAGCGGTTCAGAGCGCTGGTTGCTCTTGCAGAGGACCTGGGTTCGATCCCCAGCATCCACATGCCTGCTAAGAACCGTCCTTAACTCCAGTTCCAGGAGAACTCCAGTTCTAGGGGAATCCGACACCCTTTTCTGACCTCCTCAGCATTACACCACACGGGTGCACAATCCTACATGCAGACAGTACATTCATACACATAAAAAATAAATAAAATTAAAAAAAAAAAAAAAAAGGAAATGAGAGCCGGGCATGGTGGCGCACACCTTTAATCCTAGCACTTGGAAGGCAGAGGCAGACAGATCTTTGTGAGTTCAAGGTCAGCCTGGTCTACAGAGTGAGTTCCAGGCCAGCTGGGGCTACAGGGAGACCTCGTCTCAAAAGACCAAAAAAAAAAAAAAAAAGGAAATGAGAAAGTAAGAAAAATGTTAGAGATATAGAAATGGAGATATTTTTAGGAAGGATTTATATAAAGATGATGAGAGAGTCTATGTGATAAAAGTCTGATGGGGTTATTATGAAAAGAAAGAAGGTGAGACTATATAAATAAGCTTAATTTTCTAAGGTTCAATCAAGTGGTTCAAAAAGCAAAATATATATCTAGTCAAGGTTAATTTAAGAATGGTCAGTTTTTGTCCAAGCTTTATATGCATATCACATGGCATTTCAAGGTATGGTAAAATAATAAGACATCTGTATTAAATTAAATTGGTATAGGGGCTGGAGAGATGGCCTAGCGGTTAAGAGTGCCAACTGCTCTTGCAGAGGACCTGGGTTCGATTCCCAGAAGCCACATGGCGGCTAAGAACCGTCCTTAACTCCAGTTCCAGGAGAATCCAAAACCCTCTTCTGACCTTCTCGGCATTGCACAACATGGGTGCACCAACCTACACACAGACAGTATATTCATACACATAAAAAAATAAATAAATAAAAATTTAAATTAAATTGTTATAAACACTCAAGCTAGGTTACTAATGGCCTGAATAGGATTGTAAATACACAGAGTTGCTAATTTTCAGTCCACTTCTGGCTTGCACATGACTCCCTTTTATAGGTTTGGATTAAATGGACATAAACAAATAGTGGGTTACCTACAGCTACTGAAAAATGTACTTCATACAACAGCAGCAGAAAGGACTGCATCAAAGAACTGACTGAAACAGTGAACTTCTGCTCAAAACAGTCAACTTCCACATGGAGAATTTTGAGAAAGACTGAGATGAAAAGCATGTTTGGCAGAATGCATGAGCTCTGGTGGGGTGGGAGGTAGGGTGGGGGACATGGGTCTAGATCTGATTAGTAACATAATCTTGTAGAAAAAAAATATATATATAATAAAAAAGTTTTTTTAGGGCTGGAGAGATGGCCTAGAGGTTAAGAGCGCCGACCACTCTTACAGAGGACCCGGGTTCGATCCCCAGCACCCACATGGAGGCTGAGAACCATCTGAAACTCCAATTCCAGGAGAACTCCAGTTCCAGGGGAATCCAACACCGTCTTCTGACCTCCGCAGCATTGCACGACACGGGTGCACAAACTTGCATGCAGACAGTACATTCATACACATACAGAAATAAGTAAAAAAAAAAATTAAAAAAATTTTAAATGAAAAATGTACTTCATGTTTCTTGTAAGAGTTGTTTTTGATATTTCCTTTGACCTAACCAGATAATTTGACTCAAAAAGCTAGGCTCTATCTTCCTGAACCAGCTGGATGCAATCCAGAAGAAGACAGTTTCAGATGGTGTATTAGTCACTTTTCTGTTGCTGTGATAAAACCACCATGAGCAAGGGAACTTATAAAAGGAAGAGCTTATTTGAGCTTACAATTGACAGTTCCAGGGAATTAGAGTCCATTGTGGTGGGAGGCATGGTGGCCAGCGCTAGAGCAGCAAGCCGAGAGTCACATCTCACAATGAGCACAGGAAGCACTGGAGACAGCCACACCTTCTAAGACCTCCAAGAACAGTGCCACCAACTGGAGACAAAATGTCTGAATACTTACAGCCTATGGGGGGGGCGCTCTCATTCAAACCACCACAGATGGGTTTGGTAATCCTTATCAGTTTATTTCTTGTCTTCCGGTATGTGGTATGACTCCTGTCTTTCTGGGAAAACTATAAATCAGGATGGGGGTCTGAAAAAGAAAGAGATTGTTCCTGTTTGTAGTTTGTAGTGAACAGTTTATATTTAAGATAAACCTGAAATTGTTTAATTCTATCTTGTGGGCTATGCCTCCTTAACCTATGGTGTTAAGTCCCTCCTTCAGTCAGTATTATACAGGCTGCTTGAATTTTGTCCAAGCCTTATCTAAAATATTATACAGTAATTAAAAGTATCAGGCTGGTGTAACTTAGCCTTTCTGGATGGATAATGATCATAATTAGTGCCCATACCAATTCAGCCAAGGGACTTAAGGAACAACTTTGTTTCTTGCCCTCTTAGGTCAACTAAGTCCTGGGGGACTATGTCTGGGGGCATCTTCTAAAATGTCCTGCAATTGTGAATCACCAGCCTCCTGGGCAGGCAGGTCTTGGAGATCCACTAATGGGACTCTAACCAGTGTCCAGTCAATATAGAGGAAAGTCTTTTCATGCTTCAAAAAGGAAGCTTGATCCTGCACGACCTGACTTTGTCCTCCAGTGGATGGAACTAGTAAAAGCCAAGAGGAGCCAGAGGTCCCCCCCCCCCACCAAATCTGAGTGGCTCCTGAGTACCAGATCCTCAACTTGGTTAATCTGGGCTAACTATATGGACTTAAACACCTAAAAGGAAAGTATAACCAAAAGAGAAGTAATCATTATATTTCCTTTAAAGTCTGAGAGATTGGCTGGGCTTGGTGGCACACGCCTTTAATCCTAGCACTTGGGAGGCAGAGGCAGGTGAATCTTTGTGAGTTCAAGGCCAGCCTGGTCTACAGAGTGAGCTCCAGGACAGCTGGGGCTACAGGGAGACCCTGTCTTGAAAAGACCAAAAAAAAAAAAAAAAAAGAGTCTGAGAGATTGTGCCTCCAAACACCAGATTTTAAGTCATTTAAAGTCAGATAAAGTCATAGGAAATCTGCTGCTACCAAATAATAAAGTTTCCTCTTTCTTTTTAAAATTTTTTTTACTTTTTTTATTTATTATTTTTTTTATGCACATGAGTATACTATCTGCATGTAGGCTGGTGGACCCATGTCATGCAATGCCACAGAGGTCAAAAGAGGGTGTCAGATTCCCCTGGAATTAGAGTTAAAGATGGTTCTTAGCCACTATGTGGCTAAGAATCGAACCCAGATCCTCTGCAAGAGCAGTCGACACTCTTAACTGCTGTGCCATCTCTCCAGCCCCAAGTTTCCTCTTGCTATTTAAGTGACTACCTAAGGGAATACTCACACTATGACTATCAAAATTTCCTGGAAAGCAGATCCTGAGTCCAGACAATATGGCCAAATGAACAAAAGGAGAAGCCCAATAATGAATGCTTTGGAACCCCTCATTAAGAAATTCTTTTTTTTTTTTTTTTTTTTTTTTCAAGACAGGGTCTCCCTGTAGCCCCAACTGTCCTGGAACTCACTCTGTAGACCAGGCTGGCCTTGAACTCACAAAGATCTGCCTGCCTCTGCCTCCCAAGTGCTAGGATTAAAGGCGTGCGCCACCACGCCCAGAAAAAGAAATTCTTAAGTTGGACATTTTATTCACCCTGTCCATCTCCTGGTTCCCTGCCTAGAAGATGTACCTAGCTACTCTCGCCTTCACAGGCACTGGAGAAGGATTTTGTTCTCTCTATAAGTATACTTTTGGGGGTCTTTTAGGTAGATCCACTGAGCAGGGGTATCCCAGTCACCACTCCCTATTTCCCTTTTCAGCATGGAAGAAGTCAGAGCAGTCAGTGCCCCGATTCCCTCTTGGCAATTGGGGTAACCTTCTCAGAGGGTAATGTGATAAAAGTAGGAGCTAGAAATTGACTAGGCAGTTTAGGGTCAAGATTCCCCAAAGAGCCAGTTTCTTTATCAGCTGAGAGCTCAAGATTCCCAGATCTGCCAGTAAACTTATCCTTCTGGTTGCTCTGACTTGTGGCCCATGCTAACTCACTTGTCAGATTTATTAACCAGTAGGTAATTTCCGCTAAAATCCTGGTGCTAAGGACCCAATGCAACCCCCTCCCTAGCGGAGAGCATTCCATCTTGGAAACACCAACTGTGGTTGACTCTTGTGAACTTCCTTCAAGGATGTGAAGGCCACACAATGAGAGGGGGAAATGAAATAGAGGATTATTGAGATGGAAGATTGTAAAAACTCAGGGATAATGTTCTCAGATCCCATTGAGACATTTTTCCTTAGTCATTCTAGGAATGATTGGTTTGCTTGCTTCATGCATTTCTCCTTGATTGGTAACTTTAATTGTGATGCTAAACCGTGATTGGCTGTTATACTTATAAATGACCCTGTGTATTAGTCAATTTTCTGTTGCTGTGATAAAACACCATGACCAAGGAACTTATAAAAGGAAGAGTTTATTTGAGCTTACAATTGACGGTTCCAGGGAATTAGAGTCCATTGTGGCGGGAGGCATGGCGGCTGGAGACTGGAGCAGCACGCCGAGGGTCACATCTCGCAATGGGCACAGGAAGCAGAGAGAGAGCAACTGTAGACCACGAGGCTTGTTAAAATTCATTAAGCCTGCCCCCAGTGACACACTTCCTCCAGCTTGGCCACACACCCCAAGACCTCCAAAAACAGCGCCACCAACTGGAGACAAACGTCTGAATACCTAGAGCCTATGGGGGACACTCATTCAAACCACCACACCCTGTAACCCACATCTTGGGGGGCCACACTCCTCCAAGTTGAGTGTTAGTCTGGCATCATAATTAAATACTCCTTTAAAATTCCAATAATAATAATAAATTTTAGCTCTGCCCCTTATTGGAAGAACTTAAAGGCTTTTGACCCTGAGTTCTCCAGGTGTAAACTATATGAGCTTAGTTGCTGCATAGGCTTGTACTGAGGATGAAATGTGTAATGTTTTGTGAGAAATGTACTCAAATGCTTTTAGTTACATATTCAGTTCCCACTGGATTAAGTGAACTTTTGGATTTTTTTTTGGTTTCAGCAGTTGAAACAAGGCATGGACTGTATTTTTGGTTTGGGTTATCACACAAAGGTTATATGTCTTTCTTGGAATATGGTGACGAATATGTAATTGCAACACTATTTTAAGGTTTTTGTGTTACCTGACATTGTAGAGTTAACCTGGTGTTTTGGGGAAAAGCACCTGCGGTCATTTGGAAGGGATTTATCTAAACTTAAAGAAGAAAGGAGGGACATTTCAGGTGTTGGTTCAGCTTTCTGTAGCCTGGGTCTAGCTTGAAATATGAGGCCTGCAGCGGAGCTGTCCGGAGCTTCTAGGAGTCCTCTTGTGGGTTTTATTTTGTTTAGATATGAGAATTGAAAGTGCATGGTTTCAAAAGAAGCAGCTAGCAGCTGGAGAGATGGCTCAGCAGTTAAGAGCACTGGGTTTGATTCCCAGCACCTGCATGGAAGCTAACAACCTTCTGTCACTCCAGTTCCGGGGGATTCTGTCACACCAGTTCTGGGGATTCTGTCACTCCCTTCTGAGCTCCACCAGCATTGCAGGGCATGGGTGCACTTACAAACATGTAGGCAATACATTCATATGCATAAAATTTTTTTAAAAAGTAACTTTTGAAAAAGAAGCACTTAATCTCTTTAAGCAAAGAGGTGTGTTTTTCTTTCCTTTGACACCAGGAACCTGCAGTTGCAGGTTGTAATCAGAAGCTCTGATTACAAAGTGGACATCACCTGACAGGCAGACTTTCAGAAACTCCCTGGCCTACAGAAGCCTCAAAGAACAGGCAGCTCCAGGGTGAGAGAGCACTTGGCCTATAAACTGGTCTAACTAGATGCTGTGCCTGGTTGCCTCTGGGTTGAACGACACTGCCTTTTATCTCAGTGTGTTTGGGGAACATTCCAGAAAGCTATCCTACCCTTTTAACTATTAGTTTAAATTGTAGTGCAGAAGCCACATGCTGGTTAAGGCCAGAGTTGCAACTGCCTAGCTTGGCTTCTAAACAATGTTGCATCTGGTGTCCCTAGCTGGCAGCTCTTTCTGGGAGGGGGAAATGCATGCTGCTTGGATCTCTGGCTGCAATGCTGTAGCCTTCCTGGACCAGCTTCCCTAGAATGTGTCTCCACAGCAGCTATTATGACCTTGATCTTAAAGGTCACATGCTGGGATGTGGGTTGAGTTGTCAGCTTCTCATCATCCTCACCCTCTCAATGGTTCTCCCTGGTTCTGGGAATGCCTGGTTTCAGGCACTTTTTGAAAAGCTGAATCTAGTCAGTGTCTGCTGGTATCAGCCCTGTACTCTGCCAGAGCTAGCTGGGCTGGAAGGGGGTTAAGGCAGGACAAATAAACATTAACCGTGTGTGTATGTTAAGGTGGTAATGAGCATGTACTGATTCCTTCTTCTTTTTTTTTTTTTTTTTTGGTTGTTTTGTTTAAGAAAGTGTCTCGCCTTTAGCCCAGATGGGCCTGGAACTCGTTATGTAGACCAAGACTGAGCTCATGTGTCTAGCAAGCCCTGGGCCTGCCTTCTCCTCCGAGAGTGCTGGGATTAAAGGCATGTGCCAACCACACCTAGAATACGTGATATCTTTTTTTACAATATGTCATACAAGTGTGTCTTTTTTAATTTTATTTTTTTTAACTCAACTTTTTTATAATAATTGTTTGTACAAGATTATGGTTACTAACAAATCTAGACCGCTGTCCCCTCCCCTAGCCCCCTCCGCCCACAAGAGCTCCTGCATGTCTGCCAAACATGTGTTTTCATCTTTTTTCTCATCTTTCTCAAAAATTCTCGATGTGGAAGTTGACTGATTTTGAGCAGAAGTTCACCGTTTCGAGTCAGTTTCTTCTGTGCAGGTCTTTTCTGTTGTTGTTTCTTTTGTTTCCAATATGCATTACTCCCAATACCATGCCAAGGGGCCATGCACAAGAAATACAACTAGGTAATTGGTGCTAGCAGCACAATGAGGGATACCATTCAGCCTTTGTTTCTTTTCTGGGACTGGTGTTACTGTCACTCAAGCATGATGTCCTCTAGCTACCAGCCATTTAACCTGCAAAAGTCATCGTTATTTAGGACTGCTGCATAGAACATCCACTGTGTAGATGTACCACATTTTCGTTATCCACATCATGTTGGGTTCATTTGGTTCCAGCTGCTATTGTGAAGAGAGCTTTGAAATAAACATGGCCGATGCGATGTAAGTCTGCAGTGGGGTGAGCTTGTGGGTACATGCACAGTAGTGATATGGTGGTTCGGGTGGCAAGTTTCATTCCAATCTTCCAAGGTTCTCCAGACTAGCTTTCCATGTGGCTGTAGAGAGTTAATCCAGTCCCCGCAGTGGATGAGTGTTCCCTCTTGTCCCCCAACCTCTCCAGCACTTGGTATCATTGTTTTCTGATTCCTAGCCAGTATTATGGAGTAAGATGATATCTAAGTGGTTTTGATTGCATTTCCTTAATATTAGTGATGTTTGAAACCCATTCTTAGGTTGTTTTTCAGCCATCTATAATTCCCAATGGTGAAGTCCTCTGTTCCAGACTTTTGCTTCCTCTATTGAGCGGGTCATTTGTTTTCTTTCTTCTTTGTTTTTTTTGTGTTTAATATTCCATACTTTGTTCTAGATAGCATTCGCAGTGAAAGGTTTCCTCCACTCTGTGGGGTTTCTCTTCACTTCCTTGGATTGTTTCTTTTGCTGGTACAGAAAGCTTTGGAGTTTTAATGAGGTCCCATTTGTCAATTTTGTATCTTATTCTTGTGTAGCTTGCTGTAGGATTTAGGAAGTCTTTTCCTGCCTAATGTCTGGTAGGCTGCGTGCCAACATTTCTTCTATCATCTGTCAGAGTTTTGGGTTTCATGATGAGGCTTGATCATCTGATAATTGACTTTTGTACAAGGTGACAATAAAGTATGGGTTTATTTATTTTTCAAGTGGTGATCCAGTTTTGGCAGCACCATTTCTGAGAAGCTGTCTTGCCAAGCATGGGGGCAACTGCCTTTATATCCCATCACTTGGGAGGCAGATGCAGAGCAGGCGAGATCTTGTGGTAGTTCAAGGCCAGCACTGGGTCTACCTACAAACAGGCTTCCAGGTACAGCTGGGACGAGAGGGAGACACCAGTGTCAAAAATACCAAAAAAAAAAAAAAAAAAAAAAATATGCTGTTTTCCTCCATTGTTCGTCTTCTTGGCCCCTTTGTCATATGAGGTGGCTGAAATTGGTATGTGCTCAAGTTTTGGATTCTTCAGTTTTGTTTCCATTGTCAACAGTCTGTTTTTTGAAAGAACCAAGCTGTGTGTTTTGACTATAAGCCCTACAAGTAAGTTTGAACGTCTGTTATAGAATCCCTCCCTGTATTTCTCTTTTCACTCGGGTTTGTTTGGTTGTTTGGGGTGCCTTTGCTCCCTTCCTTCTCCACTTATTGGTTTTTCCTCCCCCCCAAGCCCTGTGACCGAAACCTCTTGCGCGATTTTAATTGAGATTGCATTAATCCCTAGTCAAGCGTTATGGGTACGAATGGAGACTATTTTTACCTATATTATTTTCCAATCCTGACGCTGGGAGGTACCTTTCCTGTCTTTAATGCTTCTCAATTCCTTCTTCAGGGGTTTACAAATTTTTTTGTAGAGGTCTTTGGTGTCTGTGCTTAGGTTTGTTCCCATCGTTCTCTTATTGTTTTGAGCTATTGTGAGTGGGAAGTCTCGCCTTGTATTCCTTCGTCAGTTGCTTGTTGTTGGTGGTAAAGAAAGGCGACTGAGTTTTCTTAGTATGAAAATTTTGTATACCTGCTGCATTTTACTGAAACTTTAATCATTTCTAGAGGTTGTTCTTCTGGTGGAGTTTTTACCATCCTTAGGTAAACAATCATATCATCAGCAAAAAAGGGATAGCTTGACTTCCTCTTTTCCCATAGGTACTCCTTTAGTTTGGCCTTTTCTTGCCTTGATGCCCCTAGAAAGTGGTTTAATAACACTATATTGAAGAGAGTGGTGACAAGGGCGAACTGCTAGAGGTTCCTCACCATTTAAGGAATATGGCTCATTTTCTCTTCATTTAGATGATTTTGGCTGTGGGTTTTTGGTAGTTGATTAATTTGCTGAGGAGTCTCCACGTAATTCCTTCTAGGCTTTAAGCATGAAGTGATGCTGAATGTTGTCAAAAAGGCTTTTTTCTGCATCAATTCGAGATGGTTGTGTGGATTTTTGTCTTTCGTCCATTTATGTGTTTTATGATATTATTGTGGGGCTCTCGGATACGTTTAGCCATCTGGTAGCTTCCCAGCACTGAAATAATCAGAGGAGGTTGCGGCCCATTGTGTAACGTCACAGGAGGTGTTGCAAATGTTCGCCTTAAGTAAATATCTGTATCTGCACATATCTTTCCAATATGTAAGCACTGAGGTGCCTGTGGTGTAGCAATGCTTCCGTCGCGTCCCTAACATTTTAATTCTACTTGTGTTCCTACAATAAGTGAGACTTGATCACGAACCTCTTGTCTCCATTCCTTGCATCTCTGTGCTCCTTCCCCTCAACCCTTCTCTTCCAGGAGCCCATTGACTGACCACGGACAGTACTTTTTTTTTGTTTTTTTGTTTTTTTTTTTTTTGTCTTTCGAGACAGGGGTCCCTGTAGCCCCCACTGTCCCTGGAACTCCCTCTGTAGACAGCTGGGCCTTGAACTCACAAAGAGTCCACCTGCCTCTGGTCTCCCAAGTGGCTAGGAGTTAAAGGCGTGCGCACCATGCCTGGCTATTTTCGTATTGGAACCATCCTGCATCTTGGTATGATCCAACTTTGGTCATGGATGGATGATCTTCCTGTGTGTGTCTGTTATGCGTATTTGCCAACATTATTTAGTTGAGAATTTTTGCATCTGTGTTTTAATGTTGTTCTTTTGTTCTTCCTTTTTTGTTTTTGTTGTATTTTTGCCGGTGTTTTGTTAAGTAGAGTGATGTTGGCTTCATAGAAGGATATTGGGGAGATTTCTCTTCCGGTTGAATCCTTTGATTTTATTTTTATTTGTTTTTTTTTTTTTTGTTGTTGTCTTTTTGAAATGTTTTATAGATTCTGCCGGTGAAACCATATGGGCCTGGGCTTTTTTTTAGTTGGGTAGTTTTTCTCTTCATGTACATCTTCAGTTTCCTTAATATTATGGTCTGTTTAAGTTGTGATCTCTTCTTGGTTTAGCGTTGGGATTCCACAGGATTATCAGATATTCGTCCATTTTTTTTTTTTTTTTTTTTTTTTTTTTTTTGGTCTTTTTCGACACGGGTCGTGTAGCCACAGCTGGCCTGAACTCAACTCTGTAGATCCAGGCTGCCTTTGAACTCACAAAGAGCGCCTGCCTCTGCCTCCCAAGTGCTAGGAGTAAAGGCGATCCCCAACCACGCCGGCCTCGTCCATTTCTTCTAGGTTTTCAAAACTTAGTAGAGTATAGGTTTTTGAAGTTTTTTTTTTTATTCTATGTGAGATCTTTTCATTGTCTGGTTGTGATGGGTTATTCCCCTTTTTCATCAACAAATTCTAATTGATTTGGAGTTGCTCTTTCTTCTGTTTGGTTAAACTGGGCTAGAGGTCTGTCTACCTTGTTGATTTTCTCGTCAAAGAACACAACTTTTGTATTGATTTTTTTTGTATTGTTTTTCTTTTGTTGTGTCTATTTCATTGATTTCTGCTCCTCATATTTTGGTTACTTATTCCTGTCTGTTTTGTTTAGGGCAATTTTTTTTGTTTCTCAAGAGTTTTTAGCTGCAGTGGTTAGATCGTTCACTTGTGCTCGTTCCTTTTGGTGTCTAATGTAGGCACTCAGGGCTATAAACTTCCCTGGTTAGGACTGCTTTTTAAAAGTATCCCAAGGTTTTTTTTGGGGTGTTGTATTTAATATGTCATTCATCCAGGAATGCGTTTCTTTTTTTTTTTTTTTTTTTTTCTTCACTGACCCATTCATTATTCAGGAGAGTGGTTGTTTAGTTAGCTCCCCTGTGTGTCTTGTAAAAAAAAGGATAGTAGGAGGCTTATCCTGGGTTGAGATTGAGCTTTATTGCCTGTGGTCTGATAAAAGCATGAATTATTTCAATTCTTTTTTTGTATGTTGAGGTTTTTTCTGTGTCCCCAGTATGTTGGTTGAACTTTGGAGAATGTTTGTGGGGTGCTGAGTGAAAGTTGTATTCTCTGGTATTTGTGGTGGAATTTCTGTACTGATTGTCCCCTTGAGGTCCATTGGGGTATCATATCATTCATTCAGATGTCACTCTGTTCATCGCTTCTTGTCCATTCAATCTGTACCTGAGGACTTTAGTGGGGTATTGAAGTCTCCTACTATGCAGTGTTTCTTGGGTTAGTCTGGCCTTGTGTTCCGGAGAATTTCTTTAAATTTGGGTTTTTGCTGCCGCAGAGGTCAGAAGAGGGTCTTGGATTCCCCTGGAACTGGAGTTCCTCCTGGAATTGGAGTTTCAGATGGTTCTCCCGGCCGTCTGTGGGTGCTGTGGATCAAACCCAGGTCCTCTGTAAGAGCGGTCAGCGCTCTTAAACCGCTAGGCCATCTCTCAGCCCTGGGTTTTAATTGTTTCCTTTGATAAAGATGTAATGGCCCCTCTTTGTCCTCTTCTGATTTCTTTTACTTTAAGTCTATTTTTTTTATTATTTTTTTTTTTTTTGAGGTTCTTCTCACTCTTCCCGTCTGTTCTGAAGGTTCTCCAAAAAATCCACGTGGACCTCCCTCCCTCAGCATGTCCAGTTGGGTGTGGGGGTTGGGGGTGTGGGCAGGAGGATATGCCTGGCTTAGTACTCTGTATATCAGTGGTCCTGGGGAAGTCCCTGATCTAAGCTCTGCACCACTTATTTATTTTTTTATGTGTATGGAATGTAGACGTCTGCATGTATGTCTGTGTACCTGTGCGTGGCAAATGCTAAGAGGTCAGAATAGGGTGTAGGATTTCCCTTGAATGGGAGCTTAAAGACATTCTTGGCCACCAGGTGGGTGCTGGGAATCGCAACCCGGGTCCTCTGGCAAAGCAGTCTGTGCTTCTAAACTGCTGAGCCATCTCTCCACCCACAAGTGTGCTTTATAATACATGATATGAAAGTGTCTCGTCCCATCCGTCTTGTACCGTCAGTTCCTGGATTTTGATACTAGAGGAAATCAAGCAAGCCTCCCTCTTGGCTCTACATAGCCTTCTCTGTGACCTCCATGTTGCCCGGTCATGTCTTCCTTCCTCTAAGGATGGTAGCATTGGGCTTAGGGTCACCCTAACCTACCACCATATCTCATCTTGATACTCAACCAGAGATGTCTGCAAAGACTCTGGCCCCAAGGAAGGTAATATTGTGAGGTTCCCCATGGTCAGGAATCTTGGGGGACACATTCCATCCACCATATGTAGAACTCTCAACTTTTTCTTTTCTTTTGGTATTTTTTATATCTTTTTTTAAATTTTATTTAGTTCTGTATGTGAAATAAATGTACTGTTGCATGCAGGTTTTGTGCACCCGTATCATGCAATGCCGCGGAGGTCAGAAGAGGGGGTCGGATTCCCCTGGAACTGGAGTTCTCCTGGATTGGAGTCTACAGATGTTACAGCCACCAGTGGTGATGGGGATTGAACCAAAGGTTCCCTCTGTAAGAGCGGTCCGGGCGCTCTTATCCGCCCCTAAGGCCATCTCCTCCTCCCTGGTTTTGGTATTGTTGAGACAGGGTCTCCTTTATCCAGCTGCCGAATGCCTGTAGACCAGACTGGCCTTGAACTCAAAAGAGATCCCTGCCTGCTGCCTCAGTGCTTGGGTTTAAAGGCATGATCCCCACNTTTTTTTTGTATTGTTTTCTTTGTTTCTATTTCATTGATTTCTGCTCTCATTTTTGTTACTTATTCCTGTCTGTTTTGTTTAGGGTTCATTTGCTGTTGTTTCTCAAGAGTTTTTAGCTGCAGTGTTAGATCGTTCACTTGTGCTCTTTCTGGTTTTCTGATGTAGGCACTCAAGGGCTATAAACTTCCCTGTTAGGACTGCTTTTAAAGTATCCCACAGGTTTTGGTGTGTTGTATTATCATTGTCATTCAATTCCAGGAATGCTTTTCTTTCTTTATTTCTTCCTTGACCCATTCATTATTCAGGAGAGTGTTGTTTAGTCTCCCTGTGTTCTTGTAGATAGTAGGGCTTATCCTGGAGTTGATATTGAGCTTTATTGCACTGTGGTCTGATAAAATGCATGAAATTATTTCAATCTTTTTGTATTTGTTGAGGTTTTTTCTGTGTCCCAGTATGTGGTTGACTTTGGAGAATGTTCTGTGGGGTGCTGAGTTGAAAGTGTATTCTCTGGTATTTGGGTGGAATATTCGGTAGATGTCCCTGAGGTCCACTTGGTGTATCATATCATTCAGTTCAGATGTCTCTCTATTTATTCTTTGTCCATTCAATCTGTCCTGAGGACTTAGTGGGGTATTGAAGTCTCCTACTATTAGTGTTCTTGGGTTAATCTGTGCCTTGTGTTCCTGGAGAATTTTCTTCATAAAGTTTGGTTGCCGCAGAGGTCAGAAGAGGGTCTTGGATTCCCCTGGAACTGGAGTTCTCCTGGAATTGGAGTTTCAGATGGTTCTCGGCCGTCATGTGGGTGCTGGGGATCAAACCCAGGTCCTCTGTAAGAGCGGTCAGCGCTCTTAACCGCTAGGCCATCTCTCCAGCCCTGGTTAATTGTTCCTTTGATAAAGATGTAATGGCCCTCTTTGTCTCTTCTGATTTCTTTTACTTTGAAGTCTATTTTGTTTATATATTGGAGGTCTGACTCACTCTTCCCTTTCTGTTCTGAAGGTTCTCCAAAAAATCCACTTGGACCCTCCCTCAGCAGTTCCAGTTGGGGTGGGGGTTGGGGGTGTGGGCAGGAGGATATGCCTGGCTTAGTACTCTGTACTTCAGGTGGTCCTGGGAAGTCCCTGATCTAAGCTCTGCACACTACTTATTTATTTTTTATGTGTATGAATGTACTGTCTGCATGTAGGTCTGTGTACCTGTGTCGTGCAATGCTACAGAGGTCAGAATAGGGTGTAGGATTTCCCTTGAATGGGAGCTAAAGACGATTCTTGGCCACCATGTGGGTGCTGGGAATCGAACCCGGGTCCTCTGCAAGAGCAGTCTGTGCTCTTAACTGCTGAGCCATCTCTCCAACCCCACAAGTGTGTCTTTATAATACATGATATGAAAGTGTCTCTGTCCATCCGTCTTGTACCCGTCAGTTCCTGGATTTGATACAGAGGAATCCAAGATCAGCCTCCCTCTGTCTCTACATAGCCTTCTCTGTGACCTCCATGTTGCCCGGTCATGTCTTCTTCCTCTAAGGATGGTAGCATTGGGCTTAGGGTCACCCTAACCTACCACCATATCTCATCTTGATACTCAACCAGAGATGTCTGCAAAGACTCTGGCCCCAAGGAAGGTAATATTGTGAGGTTCCCCATGGTCAGGAATCTTGGGGGACACATTCCATCCACCATATGTAGAACTCTCAACTTTTTCTTTTCTTTTGGTATTTTTTTATATATTTTTTAAATTTTATTTATTTCTGTATGTGTATGAATGTACTGTCTGCATGCAGGTTTGTGCACCCGTATCATGCAATGCCGCGGAGGTCAGAAGAGGGTGTCGGATTCCCCTGGAACTGGAGTTCTCCTGGAATTGGAGTCTCAGATAGTTCTCAGCCACCATGTGAGTGCTGGGGATTGAACCCAGGTCCTCTGTAAGAGCGGTCGGCGCTCTTATCCGCTAGGCCATCTCTCCAGTCCCTGTTTTGGTATTTTTGAGACAGGGTCTCCCTTTAGTCCCAGCTGGCCCCAAGCTTGCTCTGTAGACCAGACTGGCCTTGAACTCACAGAGATCCACCTGCCTCTGCCTCCGGAGTGCTGGGATTAAAGGCATGATCCACCACCCCCAGCTAGAACTCTCAACTTTGCAGTGGCCTTTATCTCAAGGTTTCTGTCCCATGTGTGTATAGGGCTGGTCACTTTCACACAAGTGTTCCTTGTCTTATACCTTTCTCCCAGTTCTCTTGCTAGAGAAGACTTACAGGCAGGAAGAAAGGACAGGGTAGTTCTTAAAGATCTGATGGAAGGCCTTCCTGAGTAGCCATGTCTTCAGGGCTAGTTTTGTTTTGTTTTTGTAGAAGTCAGGCACTCCTGCATGTCTGGCAATCACTCTGCCTCTGAGCCATACACCAACCTCCAGGGCCTCCCATGCCAGACTTCTGCCTAGTACAGCAGACAGGCTTAGTGAAGGTCAGGTTTATGGTGGCATATGCTTATAATCCCAATACTAGAGAACCAGAGGCAAGAAGCAAATGAAAGGCCAGCCTGGACTTTATAAACTACATAAACTTATAAATAAAAACTGGACTATATAAACTACATAAAACAAACACCCAAACCTAACCAAAACAAAACAAAACCAAAGCTCAGTGTCTTTTAGCAGCTCCTAAGGAGGTGTCATTGTTTCCGGAGTGTTCCAGAGTGTGCTGCACAGCATTGTCATTACTCGTCAAAGCTTCCAGGAGGTGCTCATAGCTCCTTTGTATCCCACGCTTTCCTAGCCAGGTTTCCATGATTGGGTCTTTTCAGAACTGGGAGGATTCTGGCATCACTCTTGAGAATGAAAGCAGAAGGAGGGCATCTGGGGGGCTTCCTGGCCAGCTCAGCCAGGTATTGGGGTCCACACTTTTAGTGCAGAGGCCCCTGGGGGAATATTTTTGCTGGACTTCTTTCTTGTTGATGGTCTCCCCTGATGGGTTTTCCTTAAAAAGAAACAGTCCATGTGCTCAGTTTGGGGTGGCAAAGCAAAGGCTGATGTAGAGATGGTTCTACCACAAGGCCAGGGAAAATGGGGGGAAGCCAGAAGATAAGGCTTGACTAGAAAAGGGCAGCACAGTGATGAATATAGGCCTCCAACATAGTGACTGCCACATACATCACAAGATGTAGAAGTGCAGATGATGTTCTCTGGGAACTCATGCTAGACACGGTGAGAAAGGGCCCCACTATATCACACACACACAGGGGCGGGTGCAGAATGGGAAATATTATCATCACAGGACAGTGTTTCTACATGAATGCACCATAGGACGTTTCCATGATAAGTTGACATATATGCATTATCATTAATTCTTTAGATCTATAAGGACACGATTGACTGTCTCGTCGACACTTGTATGTGTGTATGTATGCATCTTATTTCATAGCCATTCATGGAGGTGGGCAGTCTAGTGAACAGTGCTTTTCCATTTATTTGGCTCTTTCCTTTTTTTCAGCAGCTTTTGTAGTTTTCTGCACCTGTATATGTCAGACTCATCCATGCTTCAGTTATTTGAGAATTCTAAGTAGTATTTTTTTTTGTCTTTTTGAGACAGGGTCTCCCTATAGCCTCAGCTGGCCTGGAACTCACTATAGACCAGGCTGGCCTTGAACTCACAGAGATCTGCCTGCCTCTGCCTCCCAAGTGCTAGGATTAAAGGGGTGCGCCACCACACCCGGCCTTTGTGATGATTTTATGACCATTGTTGGATATGGAAAGATAGCTCATTTTTGGGTGTTTGTCTCAGATCATGCAATCTTTCCAAACTCAATTTAAACTGATAGTTATAAAAATTGTACTTTCTTTGGAATTTTCTATGTAAACAAGCATTGACAAATGAAGACACTTTTTTTTTTTTTTTTGGTCTTTTTGAGACAGGGTCTCCCTGTAGCCCCAGCTGTCCTGGAACTCACTCTGTAGATCAGGCTGGCCTTGAACTCACAAAGATCCGCCTGCCTCTGCCTCCCAAGTGCTAGGATTAAAGGCGTGCGCCACCACGCCCGGCTGAAGACACTTTCTTACTGATATACAAATATCAATGGACATGCAATTATCATGTATGACAGTAAGTGTTCAAGAGTTAGATGAGCTCCAGGCATGGTGGTGCATGCCTACAATCCCAGTGTTTGGGAACTGAAGGGGTGAAGACCGGAAGAAGTTCAAGGGTCACCCTCACCTAGGAAGGGAGTTGGAGGCCAGCCTGGGTTATGGGACACAGTGTCTGAACAAGAAACAGAGTCTAGAAAGCACTAGGACTTCGTGTAACTCTAACAGGTAGAGCTGCTCAGTTTTCAAGCTATGTGGGCTAGTCCCACGGTTATTTCAGTTTTCGGTTGCTCTTTCGGCAGTCTAGCTGTCTTGTGGACCTATAATCGAACCAAATCTTTGTCCTCCGAATTAATGTCACCTAGTTATATTCTTATGAAATAAAGGCACTTCAATGTGCTGAAAGGAAGACTCTTGGCACAGTTCCAACAAATAGCCACACTGGAAGAGGACCACTCAGACTGATTTTGGAGGCGTGGCTCCTCCCAGACGCGCGGTGGCGCTGTGGTCCACCACGCCGAAGCGGCGCTCTTTCTCATCCTCCGTGGTTGGCGCTGAGTCTTTTGGGTCGCTGGAGGAAGATGGCGGCGTCCATTCCTGAACCCGTGGGATCTGAGGGGAGCGCGGGGCGCGCGGCGAGCTTCGGGGTGGAGGTGGCGCTCCGGTCGGATCCCGCTGCTCCTGCCCCGCTGTGCCCGCACGGTGGGTCCGCATTTGCGGACTGCAGCATTTTATCTCTGGAGAGACCAGTTTTCAAAATTATTTCTAAGTAGTCACTAATGGAATGTTGGGACTGACGGGGGAAAAATTGATTAAAAAAGAGTATTGCATTGAATTATATATTATGCATAAAACCTAAACAAGTTTTATTTAAGCCAGTGGAAGGAACTTGATGTAGGCTTCTGTTTGACAAGCTTTTTTCCTGTTCTGGAACTAGGGCCCACTCTTCTGTTTGTAAAAGTCAGCCAAGGGAAGGAAGAAACGCGGAGATTTTATGCCTGCTCAGCCTGTAGAGATAGAAAAGATTGTAATTTTTTTCAGTGGGAAGATGAAAAGGTATAATTTTTTGGTCCGTTTTATCAACAATGTGTAAACTAATAAACACAGTTTAAACATTATATGAGATATCTATTTACTTAAACATTGTTACACAAGATTTTTAAAGAATTTTTTTATCTTTGTTTTGTTTTTGAGACAGGGTCTCCCTGCAGTCCCAGGTGGCCTGGAACTGGCTAAGTAACCAGGCAGGCCTTGAACTCAGAGATGCCTTGCCTCTGCTTCCCAAGTAACCAAGCCCAGCAAGATTTCTTTCTTTACTTTTAATTATGTGTATACATGTGGGCTTGTGTGTAGGCAAGTGCCAAAGAGACCCGAAGGGGATTTTGTGAGCTGCTGCCTGGTGTGAGTGCTGGAAACCAAATTTGGGTCCTCTGTAAGAGCAGTACCTGCTCCCAACTGCTGACTCATCTGTCCAGCCCTGAGATTACTGTATTAAGAGAAATGAAAATATCTTTAAAAAAATTCTGCAGACTGGAATTAATATTTAACTTTAAGCTTTGATTATTGATGTCTTCCTGTCTCAAAAACAACTAGTTTCCTATAGGATTTGACATGTTAGTATTGGGTGCTAACCTATGTAGGTATGACCTGCTTTTGTAGCAAGACTCGTAAGACAGCAAGTAGGTTTTTAAAAAATACTATTTTTATTTTGTGTGTATAAGTGTATTGCCTGCATGTGTGTAAGAGCACCCATGTGCAAAGCTCCTGGAGGTCAGAAGAGGGTGTCAGATCCCTGGAACTGGAGTTATGGGTAGTTGTTAGCCACTATGTAGGTGCTGGGAGTTGAACCCAGGCTCTCTGCAAGAGCAGTCAGTGCTCTTAATTGCTGAGCCGTCTCTCTAGCTCCAAACAGCAAATGTTTATCTCAGGGAAAGTCCAAGATAAGAGGCACAGGGAATGGTGTGTTCCACCCTTCTGCCAATAAATATATTTAAAATGAGGTTTGTGCTGCCTTTCAGTTGTCAGAAGCTAGGCTTGCTGCACGAGAAGCTCACAACCAAAGATGTCAGCCTCCTCTGTCCCGAACACAATGTGTAGAAAGGTAAAGCTGTGCTATACTTTTTCTTTATGTCAGCAGTAATGCATTTTTTATGTTCTTTTATTTATTGTTAACATAAGGCTTGCCATTTAACAATCTGTGTTGTGCAACCATTACCACTGTTTGCTAAACTTTTTCATCCCCCAATCAGAAATTCTATCACCATGAAGTAATAATTCCTCATTCCTCCCCCCACCCCGCCTTCCCCAACCTTGGTGACTTCTCTGCTACTTTTGTTGCACAACTTTGGCTATTCTAGATACCTCATATGGAAAAGCTCATATAATGTTTGACATTATGTCTGTGATTTGTTACATTTAATGTACCTAAGGCACATACATCCTTACTGTAGCATGTGACAGAATTTTCTTTTTTGATTGACTGATACTTCATTTTATGTATGTACCACATTTTGAACATCCCTTTATCTGTGATGGATACTGGGCTTGTTTCCACCTTTTGACTATTGTGACTAATGATTCCATGAGCATTGGCTTACAAACACCTGCTTAAATCCAGTTCCAATTCTTTTAGGTAGATTCCTAGGAGGCTTTGTTTGGTCATATGGTAACTCTGTTTAGCTTTTTGTAGAACTGCTAAATTTTTCCACAGTGGCTGCACTTTTTAATATTTAATATTATCATCGATGGATAGTTTCTCTACATTCCCACCAACTCTGTGTGTGTGTGTGTGTGTGTATATGTGTGTGTTGTATGTGTGTGTTTTCGAGAGAGTAGGTGCACCACAGTGTGTTCACACCTTGAAGTGGGGTTCTCTTGTTCACAGTGGTGAATACCAGGCTAGCTGGCCCACAAGCTTCCAGGGATTCTCCTTTCTCCATGTCCTATCTTCCCATCGGGACACTGGAATTACATAGGCATGAGCTACTGTGTTCAGCTTTATGTGAGTTTGGGCAGTTTGAACTCAGGTTGTCATGATGGCTTTTGTAGTGAGCACTGCCCCCGCTGAGTCATCCTAGTAGTTGGGAAGTGGCCCATTGTGGCTTTGATTTTTGTTCCTCTAATCAGTGATAACCCTGGCCCCCATTTCCTGTGTGCGTTGACATTTGTGATTTCTTTGGAGAAATATCTAATTCTAGTTCTTTCTCCTGTTTTAATTGGTTTTCTTTTCATTATACCTATCAGATGATGTGATGTATAGGAATTTTCTCCCAATCTGTAGGTTGTCTTTTTTTACTTTCTAAATAATGTCTTTTCATATGTAACAGGCTTGACATTTTCATAAAGCACAATTTGTATCTAATTTTTCTTTCAT
Source organism: Rhizomys pruinosus (assembly GCA_009823505.1). NCBI lineage: Eukaryota > Metazoa > Chordata > Mammalia > Rodentia > Spalacidae > Rhizomys > Rhizomys pruinosus. The sequence goes on along the minus strand of VZQC01008640.1, from coordinate 134,099 downwards.
GGCACGTGCTTTTGTTAGCATAGCTGAGAATCAGTTGCCAAATCCAGTGTCATGAAGATTTACTATAATGCTTCTGTTTTTTGTTTTGTTTTTACAGTGGTAAGGGTGGAAACCCGGGTCTTGTACGTGCTAGGCAGGTTCTCTGCTGCAGAGGTCTATCCCTAGGCTTTAGTTTTGGAGACTGGGTCTCACCAGATAGCTCAGGCTGGCTCACAGTCGTTGTGTTCCTCCCTTCCAAGTGTTGGGATCATAGGTTGTATACCACCATGTTTAACTCTTATGTTTCATTCTTGAAATTCTAAACAAAAGAAAAAAAAAAACTTTTTTTTTTTTTTTTTTTTTTTGTTTTTGGTGTTTTTGAACGGGTCTCCCTGTAGCCCCAGCTGGCCTGGAAATCGCACTGTAGACCAGGCTAGTTTTAAATTCTGCGATCTATCTGCCTGCCTCTGCCTCCCAAGTGCTGGGATTAAAGGCCTTAAGCCACCACACCTGGCATCAAAAGAAATCTTTTTAAAGTTTTTTAAACATTTATTTTTAAAATTCAGATTTGCTAAAAATGTTATTTGGTTCATTAGAATTGAGCCACAAATTTCATTCTTTAGCAAACCTGTGAAAAGCATTAATTTCTGTCCAGTCTTATAGGCACAGTGCTGCATGTGCTGGCAAAGCTCTCCCAAGAAGCACCTGTCTGGGTTGCTGAGACAGATGTTTCCTCTGTTATGGCAGTTCCACCAGCTGTGTGGGCTGCAGTATTCCACACTGTGAGGCCCCATTCTGGTCACGCGTAAAGGAGTACTGAGATCTGTTTAAAGTACCTTGTGTGACTTTTTAGACTTGAAAGCCAATGATAGTGGATGCTCTTTCACTTTATCTTATCTTATCATATCTTATCTTACCTTTCCTTATCTTACCTTATCTTAGGTTCTCCCTTTAGTCCCAGTCTAAATAGTGAGCTCCAGGCCAGCTGGGATCTGCCTGCCTCTGCCTCCTGAGTGCTGACATTAAAGGTGTGTGCCACCACACCCAGCTCTATTTTTGGTCTTTTTGAGACAGGGTCTCCCTGTGGCCCCACCTGGCCTGGAACTCACTATGTAGACCAGGCTGGCCTGAACTCATAGAGATGCACCTGCCTCTGCCTTCCAAGTGCTGGTATTAAAGGTAACCTGAGAATTTTTATATGCATAATTAAAATAGAAATAATTGACTAAAGTCTAAAATATGAAGTATTGAAGAATTTCCAAAAGCCTGTTTTGGGGAAGTAGTCATTTCATTTGTCTCATGCTGATCCCTTGAGAGCACGTTTTAATAAAATTATCAACATCTTAAACCATATATCACCAGTCATAGCCTTAGGTTCTGTTACCTCAAGCACTCATCATGCAGTCATTTGTTCATGCAGCAGGTATTTATTACTGAGAGCTCAAAAGATCATATGGTGCTAATAATAGGGTTGATATATATGGTATATGTACGTGTGTGTGCCCATGCGTGCATGCATGCGTGTGTGTGTGTGTGTGTGCATGCGCGCGTGCATGCGTGTGTATGTGTGTGTGTGAAGATATATAGTAAGAAGAAGAATATGTTAAGCTTCAGCTGTATTCATTGAAAGACAAGTGTTCAGGTAAGTGAGACATATTATTGCTGACTTGAGCAGTAGCTGACCGGTACTCTTTAAAGATGTGGAACCGGTTTTGGAAAATGAAGCTGAAGCTTTTTGAAATATGGTCTCACTGATTTTACCATATCACTATCTAGTGGATGTTCTTATGCCTAATTATATGCTCTTTATGGAATAAGAGTGTGAAATCAGTCATTCTTCTAAATATGTTCCATGCCTTAAGATAAGTCCTATTGAAATTTTGGTATCTTAAAGTCAAAGCTCAATAGAGTACTTATTCCCTTAGTAGGTCTTTGCTTTGAAATGAGGAGTTCATTTTTGTATGTAATTGGACCTAAGCTGATGCACTCTTGAGATTGTAAATGTTTTCTTATTCATTTTTTGTTTTATTTTTTGAGACAGTGTCTCCCTGGAACTCACTGTGTAGACCAGGCTGACCTTGAATTTACAGAGATTGCCTGCCTCTGCCTCCCGAGTGCTGGGGATTAAAGGCTTATGCCACCACACCTGGCAACTAATTCTTTTCTAATTTGGGTAATTTCATTATGTGCTACTGACCCATAAGTTAGCTTATTAAAGAATTGTATTTGCAAATATTAAACTGGGCTTAACTTTCATACCTAGTATTTAAAGTGAACTTGATCTCATTGTGAGTAGCAAGTGCTTTTCATTGCTTTGTTGTTGTTGTTGTTGTTGTTTTTGAATTGAGATAAGGTTTTGCACAGGCTGGTGTCGAACTTCTAATCTTTGTGCTTCAACTCCCAAGTGCTGGACTTATGGATGGGCCATGATGCCTGGCTGGCTAATGTAGTTTTAGATTGTTAAAGAAGATGGTAGTGAGATACATTGATCTTTGTTACCCAGATGTCGTTCTGGGTCTGAGAATGCTACATAGATTTCTGGTTTACAGAATGGGACTTGATAATCAGTTTTTCTAATCTTGCTCCTAGAATCAGGCTTTATATTTCATAGATGCTCAGTTGACAGATTTACATTTTGTGCTTGAGATTTGCTTTTCCTTATAGTTTTTAGCTGCCTGTTATGCTTTGAAATGTGTTAATATTTTATTATATGGTATGTTTCCACCCTTATTGTGACCTATGAAGTCTGAGGGGAAGATAAATTTGAGTGTAGAAATCAGTGTTAATTTATGTGCATCCAGATAATTTTGTTTGGTTGATATTTCATTTGGTTATTTTTTTTTCCAGAACTCATTTAAACTTAGATTTTCAAGGTCTGCTGTTAGAGAAATGCCATAAACATAATTTGTGTACTCCAGGAAAGGCAAATGGAACATCAAATGGGGATCAATAAAAATGACATTTCAAAATGCTAGCCTGCAATTTGTGAATCATGCTGAGCCATGCGCAGACGAAGTTTCATCTCCCCCAGGGCAAGTGCAGGAATACCTGCGCAGGGCACTGAGTAACCCCAGCGCTCTTACCCAAATAGGAGCTGAGTAACCCCAGCACTCCTACCCGAGTAGGGAGCTGAGTAACCCCAGCAGTCCTACCCAAGTAGGAGCCAAGTGACCCCAGCACTCCTACCCGAGTAGGAGCCGAGTAACACCAGCACTCCTACCCGAGTAGGAGCCGAGTAACCCCAGCACTCCTACCCCAGTAGGAGCTGAGTAACCCCAGCACTTCTACCCGAGTAGGGAATTGAGTAACCCCAGCACTCCTACCCGAGTGGGGGGCCAAGTAACCCCAGCACTCCTACCCCAGTAGGAGCCGAGTAACCCCAGCACTCCTACCCGAGTAGGAGCCGAGTAACCCCAGCACTCCTACCTGAGTAGGGAGCCGAGTAACCCCAGCACTCCTACCCCAGTAGGAGCCGAGTAACCCCAGCACTTCTACCCGAGTAGGAGCCGAGTAACCCCAGCACTCCTACCCGAGTAGGAGCTGAGTAACCCCAGCACTCCTACCCGAGTAGGAGCCGAGTAACCCCAGCACTCCTACCCAAGTAGGGCACTGAGTAACCCCAGCACTCCTACCTGAATAGGAGCTGAGTAACCCCAGCACTCCTACCCCAGTAGGAGCTGAGTAACCCCAGCACTCCTACCCGAGTAGGGCACTGAATAACCCCAGAACTCCTACCTGAGTAGGGACCCGAGTAACCCCAGCACTCCTACCCGAGTAGGAGCCGAGTAACCCCAGCACTCCTACCCGAGTAGGAGCCGAGAAACCCCAGCACTCCTACCTGAGTAGGGCACTGAGTAACCCCAGCACTCCTACCTGAGTAGGGAGCCGAGTAACCCCAGCACTCCTACCCGAGTAGGAGCCAAGTAACCCCAGCACTCCTACCTGAGTAGGAGCCGAGTAACCCCAGCACTCCTACCCGAGTAGGGCACTGAGTAACCCCAGCACTCCTGCCTGAGTAGGAGCTGAGTAACCCCAGCACTCCTACCCGAGTAGGAGCCGAGTAACCCCAGCACTCCTACCTGAGTAGGAGCTGAGTAACCCCAGCACTCCTACCCGAGTAGGAGCCGAGTAACCCCAGCACTCCTACCTGAGTAGGAGCCGAGTAACCCCAGCACACCTACCCGAGTAGGGAGCTGAGTAACCCCAGCACTCCTACCCGAGTAGGAGCCGAGTAACCCCAGCACTCCTACCCGAATAGGGCACTGAGTAACCCCAGCACTCCTACCCGAGTAGGAGCTGAGTAACCCCAGCACTCCTACCCGAGTAGGAGCTGAGTAACCCCAGCACTCCTACCCAAGTAGGAGCTGAGTAACCCCAGCACTTCTACTTGAGTAGGAGTTGAGTAACCCCAGAACTCCTTCTCCCCAACTTTAAAAGTCTGTGTCTGAATGCTCAGTTTAAGGCAGTGTAGTGAATGTGATGCAATGGTTTCCAGGTGTGCAACATGCACAAGGTCTCGGTTTATCCTCTGTAAAGAAAAGCAGCAGGGCTCTCTGGAGAGCAGCTCGGAAGGCCATAAAGGGGCATCATCAAAAGGCCCGCAGATAGTATGGACGCAGGTTCAGATCCCAGTGTGCTTTCTTCTGGAACATCGGGGAGGCGAATTGTCCTGCCCTCCTGTCACTGCTCTCTGTTCTTCCTGGTGATTCTGTACCTTCTGCCTTCAGCAGGCTGTTCCTTCAGCAGGCCGTGTCCTCTGACCATATTGTGTATTAGCATCTTCTAGAACTTCATCTACATGTGAGATTGTACTCTCCCTGTTGCTATGATAGAATTCGCTGACAAAGTTCAAGGGTATGTTCCCTCATGGCAGGGAAGCCCTGGTGGCCAGAGCTTGAGGGAGCCAGTCATTTTATGTGCAGTCAGGAAGCAGAATGGTGAGTGCTGGTGCTTAGCTGGGTTCTCCTTCCATGCAGTCCAGACAGGAGCCCACAGTTAGAGTGGGTCTTTCTACTGGGTTCTCCCTCCATGCAGTCCAGACACGAGCCCACGGTTAGAGTGGGTCTTTCCACTGTGTTCTCCGACGAGCCCACGGTTAGAGTGGGTCTTTCCACTGGGTTCTCCCTCCGTGCAGTCCAGACACGAGCCCACGGTTAGAGTGGGTCTTTCCACTGGGTTCTCCTTCCATGCAGTCCAGACACGAGCCCACGGTTAGAGTGGGTCTTTCCACTGGGTTCTCCCTCTGTGCAGTCCAGACACGAGCCCACGGTTAGAGTGGGTCTTTCCACTTCAGTTTCCCAGTCAAGGTGATCCCTCCCAGATGTGGGGGGTGGGGGTGCTTGTCTCCTACATGCTGAGCTATGGAGTATGCTGCACAGAGCATGTGACCATACTGAGGCCTGCATTGACAGCAGACAACTCTTTACCTTATTCCAGTGGTGCCCAGTGCTGACCCAAATAGTGTCAGGAACTGGGACCAAGTTTGCTCATGAACAGACAGTTGAATCTAGGATTGACAGTAGTTACCCGCCTACCTCAATAGCATACACTCTCTGTTTTTAAATATTATTTATTTTTACTTTTTTTTTTTTTAATTTTATTTATTTCTGTATGTGTATCAATGTACTGTCTGCATGCAGGTTTGTGCACCCGTGTCGTGCAATGCCGCGGAGGTCAGAAGAGGGTCTCGGATTCCCCTGGAACTGGAGTTCTCCTGGAATTGGAGTTTCAGACGGCTCTCGGCCGCCATGTGGGTGCTGGGGATCGAACCCGGGTCCTCTGCAAGAGCGGTCGGCGCTCTTAGCCGCTAGGCCATCTCTCCAGCCCCTTATTTTTACTTTTTAAAGATTTGAGTGTTTTGTGTGTGCATCAGTGTTGCGCAAGGTCCATGCAGGGCAGAAGAGGGCTCGGACCCTCTGAATCTGGAGTTATGGACAGTTGTTAGCCTCTGTGTAGATGCCGGGAACCAAACCCACGTCCTCTGTACTCTTACCCACCAAGACATCTCTTCAGCCCCAATAGCATACACTTCAGAATGTGAAAATCTATGCATATCTGAAGTGATGAAACGGGGTTTCTGGATTTTGCTTTGATCCAGACTGATAGGCTTTCTTTTATGGGGTGACTGAGAAACAAGACCCCTCTTCTGTGATGACAAATTCAAGATTCCAAGTAGTAGAAGTGTGGCAGGTTGATTTTTGTTGCTGTAGAACTGGGTGCCAGTCCAAAAAGCAAAAAGCAAAAATTAAGAAAAACAACAACAACAACAACAAAGGGCTGACACCAAACAGCGGCTCCTTGGTCCTAATGCAAACTCTCCCTTTATTCCTCATCGAGTGGGCCAGTTCTGTACGCCATTGATTTTGCTTTCTGTTCTCGTTGTGTCTCTTGTGTTCTCCTTATAAAGTTTGAGTTTCCTCTTTTGGGGGAATTCATATTTCTGCTGCACTGTTGTTGGGAAACTTTATTAGTATTGTGTAACGTGCGTGCACGTGCATGAGAATGGGGTACCAGCAGCTGCGGTACAGGACCAGAGGAGGGCAGGGATGACTTGGGACTCTGAGTTCTGGGGATGGAGCTCCAGCCCAGGCCTGTATGGCAGGCACTTGACCCACTGAGCCACCTTGCCTGCCCTCCTTGGAAACTGCACTGTCCAACCCGTCTGTGGCTCCCAGGCCCCCCCCATCCTCTGTTCTGACTTCCTCGCTTGTGGGCTGCAGCCTTTGTTCTCCCTGCTTTGATTTTGGTTGAGCGGCTTCAGTGCTCATCAGCCCCACGCCTGGACTTTCTTTCTGCATCTCCTTTTGGCTCAAAGTCAAAGCAGTTCTGTTTTGAAATAAGAAGCCTTTAATTGCTGGGTGTGGTGGCACACGCCTTTAATCCTAGCACTTGGGAGGTAGAGGCAGGCTGATCTTTGTGAGTTCAAGGCCAGCCTGGTACACAGAGGGTCCTGTTCCAGGACAGCTGGGGCTACACAGAGACAAAAAAAAAAAAAAGGCTTTTATTTAAAATTTTAAATCAAAATCTGTATATGACTTCTTCCTGATTCCTCTTATGTGTAGTTCTAGGGCAGGCAAGCTCAGGGACATAGGCGCTGGACTGGAGGTGACCAGGGCAGTGGAGCACAAGTTTATGAAACCCCATCAGCCAATGGAGTGTACACTAGAAGTAGGTGAATTGGACAGTTTAGGAATTACATCTCCATTTAATGTTCTAAGGCAGTAGAAGCAGATAATCCCGAGGTTTAGAAATGAACTAATACTCCCTGTCCCCACCCATCCTGCACCTGTCTCTTCCCAGAAATAGCAACGGTCAACGGTTTTGGACAATTCTTTTAAGCTTTGCCTTTCCATTTTTACTTTTGTTTACCATCAAAATGCAGATAGTTAAAGGTTGCTCATTTTTATGGTATTAAAATGAGCTAGCCTGTGTAAAGTCTCCTGTCAGCCTTTCTTCTGATGATCTTAGCAATAATTGATGAACATTGCCTAGAGGTTATAAAGGGTGACAAATGTGCTCACTGTGGGTGTGGTTGTGGGCTGTCGTTCTGTAGCTTGCTTTGCTGCAGTTCACGTGGAGACACCTGGGTAAGTGTTGTAGTTTGCTTTGCTGTGGTTCACGTGGAGACACCTGGGTAAGTGCTGTAGTTTGCTTTGCTGTGGTTCATGTGGAGACAGCTGGATAAGTGTTGTAGTTTGCTTTGCTGCAGTTCATGTGGAGACACCTGGGTAAGTGTTGTAGCTTGCTTTGCTGCAGTTCATGTGGAGACACCTGGATAAGGTTGTAGTTTGCTTTGCTGTGGTTCACGTGGAGACACCTAGATAAGTGTTGTAGTTTGCTTTGCTGTGGTTCACATGGAGACACCTGGATAAGTGCTGTAGTTTGCTTTGCTGTGGTTCACGTGGAGACACCTGGATAAGTGCTGTAGTTTGCTTTGCTGTGGTTCACGTGGAGATACCTGGATAAGTGTTATAGTTTGCTTTGCTGTGGTTCACGTGGAGACACCTGGGTAAGTGTTGTAGCTTGCTTTGCTGTGGTTCACATGGAGACACCTGGATAAGTGCTGTAGTTTGCTTTGCTGTGGTTCACGTGGAGACACCTGGATAAGTGCTGTAGTTTGCTTTGCTGTGGTTCACGTGGAGACACCTGGATAAGTGCTGTAGTTTGCTTTGCTGTGGTTCACGTGGAGACACCTGGATAAGTGTTGTAGTTTGCTTTGCTGTGGTTCACGTGGAGACACCTGGATAAGTGCTGTAGTTTGCTTTGCTGTGGTTCACGTGGAGACACCTGGATAAGTGTTGTAGTTTGCTTTGCTGCGGTTCACGTGGAGACACCTGGATAAGTGTTGGAGTTTGCTGTGGTTCACGTGGAGACACCTGGATAAGTGTTGGAGTTTGCTTTGCTGCTGCTGTGAAAAATACCAGGACCAAAGTAACTTTGAGTGGAAACAGTTAATTTTATCTAATAGTCAGTCCGTCACCAAGGGAAATGAGGGCAGGAACTCAAGCAGGGTTCTGGAGCAGAGATCAGGGAGGAATGCTGCATCCTCCTCTCATGGGTGAGCTGGGCCCTCTGACACCAACCCGCCACCATGAAAATGCCCTGTGGACAAGCCCACAGTCAGTGTGATTGAGGTCATCCTACACCAACCAGCCACCATGAAAATGCCCTGTGGACAAGCCCACAGTCAGTGTGATTGACGTAATCCCTCAGTTCTCATGAGTGCGCTGGGCCCTCCTACACCAACCCGCCATGAAAATGCCCTGTGGACAAGCCCACAGTCAGTCTGATTGAGGTCATCCTTCATTTGAGTTTCCCCCTTCCCAGGCCTCTCCAGTCTGTGTGCAGTTGACAATAAAAACTAACCAGTGTAGTAAGTATTTAATTCTTCCCCTCCTATTCCCTGTTTGATTTCTTGTTTTGACAGTGCTGGAGACCAGCCCCCGACTTGTGTATATATTACAGTCTATACCAGCACAGCTGAGTGTGAACATTAGTCCTGTATTCTGCAACTTTGGTAAGCTTACTTACTAGTTTAGTAGCCATTTTGGAGATTTCCGTAGGACTCTGGGCATATGTGACTGAAGGAGTTTTAAGTGTTTCCTCTGCCCCTTACTTTGTCCTAAGCAGCTAGAAACCCTAGCAGACATTGAATAGAGAAAGTAAGAATAGCTTGTTCAAGCTTAGGATGATGGGATTGAGTCTTTCTCGGGTACAGTATTAGCTGTGTGGTTTACTTAGACGAGTTTTATCAAGGTTGTAGAAATTCTATTCTGCTCCTTTTCTTTTTGAGACGAGGATGTGCCTTGCCTGTGTCTGCCTCCCAGGGCTGGAGGCACAGCTGTGGGTACCACAGCTAGGTCCAGCATTCCCCGTTGGACTCAGGTCCTCTTGATTGGAGAGCAAGCCTCTTCTACTGAGCGTCTCTCCAGCCCTCAGGACTGTTACTCCACGCCGTGGAGATACGGACAGAACCTTTCGGAGTCTGATGCCCTGGGTTTGTGTATGTGAGGTTTTTCTACTCTGGTTTTTTGGTAGGCAGACTTCTGGGATCTGGGTGGATACCGCATTTCCTTCCAGTTCTTTCTCTGTACAAGCATGCCCTCGGGGTCACTGTGTGGGTTACCAGTTGTACAGTATCTGAAAACTGTTATTTCCGATGTTGTGTCAGTTTTTCGAGGGCCATTATAGGTCACTGAATGTGGGCCAGTCTTCAGTAAGTAACATTCAGCAGGGAGAGGTGGCCTCTGGAATGGAGAGTTTGTGTTGCTTGAGAGGGTCTGGGGATCGTCCACTGGCAACTGTCCTAGGGGCCTTTCCTTGAGGAGATTTCTAAGAAGCTTTCTAACTTCTCTGTCTCTTTTTCTTTCTAGTGGTGGATAAAGCTGTCGGAGGGGCATTTGCAGGGACGTAGAAGTTGAGCCCTCCCTAGATTCCTTGTTAGTTTTTACTGTGCAGCGTCTAGATTGAGCTCCTTTGGGACCGTTGACTTGTCAGTCTACAGGAGCCGCAGCGTCCCACCGTGGAGCATACTTGGATTTGTACACTGCTACTCCTCTGTGTGTCCTTTTTCTTTTGTGTTCTTACTCTGATTTCATACTGGTATCATACATAGAAAAACCATCAATCTTAAGCTGGTCACAGTAGCCTTAAACTGGGCATGGTAGAACATACCTTTAATCCCAGCACTTGGAAGGCAGAGGCAGGTGTATCTCTGAGTTTAAGGCCAGTCTGGTATACATAGTGAATTCCAGATCAGCTGAGGCTGATCGGTTAAGAGCGCTGACTGCTCTTGCAGAGGACCCAGGTTCGATCCCCAGCACCCACATGGCGGCTGAGAACTGTCTGTAACTCCAATTCCAGGAGAACTCCAGTTCCAGGGGAATCTGATGCCCTCTTCTGACCTCCGCAGCATTGCATGACACGGGTGCACAAACCTACATGCAGACAGTACATTCATACACATAGAAAATAAATAAAAAATTTTAAAAAGACAAAAAACAAAACAAAACAAAAAACAAAACATATCAGTCTTTCAGATATAGATATACTGGCTGTATTTTTAGCTATCAGTCTGTAAAACATACTGGCTGTATTTTCTTACTCAAAATTACTTGAAAGAAGCAAATGGGGGTATCCAATATAGTCCTTGGTTTTTGTTGTTAGTCTCCCTATACCCTGAGCTGGCCTGGAACTTGCTGTGTAGACCACATCTCACAGAGATCTGCCTGCCTCTGCCTCCCAAGTGCTGAGATTAAAAGTATGTGCCTCATCTGGGGCATTACTGTTGCACGCCTTTAACCCCAGCACTTGGGAGGCAGAGGCAGGTGATCTCTGAGCTCAAAACCAGTCTGGTCTACATAGTGAGTTTCAGGACAGCTGGAGCTACAGGGAGACCCTGTCTCAAAAAGACAAAAAAAAAAAAAAAGTATGTGCCCCATGCCCTGCTGTTAGTTTTTGTTTTTTGAGGGTCTTGACATGTGTAGCCCAGGCTGGAACTCTTATCTTCCTGTTTCAGCCCTGTAAGTGCTGGGATTGTAGGTGTATGCTGACACACCTGACTCAAAGTAGTCTTTTTTAAAGGCTTTGAGTACTGCTGTGCTGCTCTAGGGTTGGTCTGTCAGCCTCTGTCAGTACCAAGAGCAGAGAATTCTGTAGGAACATCTTTTCTTTCAGGAGGTAATTTTTCTTGCTAAGTATGCCATAAGAACGTGAAGAATGGTCTTAATTTCTCATTTTAAAATGACTGCCAGCTGAGCCAGACTGTTTAACATGTCAAAGTTAGAGTGCATGGATTTGTCAATAATTTAAATGTGCAAGTACTTGCCATTACTATTAAGTTGTTTGAGTAATATATTATATTCACATTTTAAATGGATATTGATCTTCATTCAGTGACGAAATTGGAGCATTTCAATTACGAAATTGCTGACTCTTTTCACTTTGTAGGTATACGGCCAGGCATAAATTCTAGCCAACATTCCATAGATTTTTTTTCTTAGTTTTCTTCTGTATGCTGTACTCTTTAGAAGTAAGAGTACTTTGTGAATAAACAAGCACCAAGTTAAAACATACTACCATGTCTTTCATTGTCCTGAAGGTATCTGAGGTTCATTGAATTGCCTTTGTCTCAAAGAAAGTTCTGTCAACGCTGCCAGCAGTTGCTGCTACCCGAGGACTGGGGGGAGCATGGTGGGCATCAGTTGTTGGCTGATGTTTCCATCACCCAGCTGAGACGGCCCAGTCAGCTTCTCTATCCACTGGAAAACAAGAAGACAAATGCCCAGTACCTGTTCACTGATAGGAGCTGCCAATTCTTGGCAGACCTCCTTTCCACCCTCGGGTTCAGAAGAGTGCTCTGTGTCGGAACACCAAGGTATGGTGTACATTTTTTAAAAGTTCTATCAACACTGCTCTATATATACATAAGAAAATTGTTACCTGGCAGGGGAGATGCCATGATCATGAAGGTGGTTTTCCCAGGGTGAGGCTCATCCACTGCACTCAGGATGTGCTGACCCCTGCAATTTCCCCAAATGTGGGGAAACTCAACTGCATAATTCGTGGTAGTGGGGGACTGCATTCACACTCTCCCCTGTTTAAAAAAAAGAAAGAAAGAAAGAAAATTGTTAGGAAGCACTTATCTACTGGATAGAGTTATGTGTGGAACTCTGCATGGAAAAGCAAGCGGAAAGTATGGCCCCTCTCTTAAGGGATTTGCCACCTGTAGTCCATTTGAGAGAAACCTTAATAGACTCCTTTCTGATATATGGTAGATGCTTTCTGGTAATGTTAGGTTTCTCTGTTAAGTTTTGCCCTTTAAAAAGTATTTGCAAAACTAAAACCTGCCAAATACTCTTCTGTGCTTCATTGACATATCAGAGGTAGGAGAACATCAGTAGGTTTTGTTTGCCGATTGCCTTTGACATTTGTAGTTTATTAAGTTTGCTCTCATTACCTGCTTCAGGTTGCATGAGCTGATCAGGCTGACCGCAGCAGGTGAGCAGGCCAGCATGAAAAGCCTTTTATTGGATATTGATTTTCGGTAGGTTTATAAAATGTAATATTTCTTCTTTATTATCTCATTTCTTTTTATGTTTTTCTCCTCTTGTTTATCATCTGTCATACTCTTTAATTAACATTTAGAGGTAGTTGTAGGTTATGAATGCCTTATTAGTCATGTAACTTCAACACACAGTCTTTGGGATTTCACACAGGGAAGCAGTCGATTTCTCATTTTGACAGTGTGTGTCCTAGATTTTCCTCTGTGAATGTGTCTACTTATTATGGGACTTAAAGTTGGAGATGAATTCCTATTGAATGCAGTTCTTTTCTCACATGCTGATGTTTAAAGGTAATCTGGGCCGGGCATGATGGCGCACGCCTTTAATCCTAGAGGCAGGTGGATCTTTGTGAGTTCAAGGCAAGCCTGGTCTACAGAGTGAGTTCCAGGACAGCTGGGGCTACACGGAGACCCTGTCTCAAAAAGACACACACACACACACACACACACACACACACACACACAAAGGTAATCTGAACTCCCTCAATTCTTCATCCGATTTCCAGGACTTCATTTCATCTTTGGATCTTTGTCATATGATAAGACATTTAAAAAATAGCATCTTGGGTCTGGAGAGATGGCTCAGCAGTTAAGAGTACTTACTGCTCTGGCAGAGGACTCGGGTTCAATTCCCAGTACCTACATGGTGGCTAACAACAGTGAGTCCAGTTCCAGGTGAATCCAATCCCTCTTTTGACCTTTGTGGGCATTGAATGACATGGAAACACTTACATACATGCAGACAATGTACTCATACACATACAATAAGATAAATAAATATTAAAAAATAGCATCTTACCAGTCGATGTGGGCACTGCGTCTCCAGGTGCTGTTAGAAATGGAGGGGTGCTACTAGGGAATAGGCAGGTCCCTGGGCTAGAAAGCAGGTACGTTTGTGGGGGATAGCTGTGTGCAAGAATCAGATGGCATCTGATACTGGGATGCGCCTTCAGTGGTGATTTAGAAGATACAGGCTGGCTTTCAGCACAGATGACATGAATATCTCAGTGTGAAGGGTCGAAAACCTCCTCTTAATTTTAGTATTGGTTTGAATTCTATCTCATATTGACTTTATAAGAATAAGATACTTATCCTTAGGCTCTTTTACTTGTACTCAACTATATTAATATATATAATTGGGCTCCGTGGTTCTCTTTATTTAGATATGATTTCTATTTGGTCAGTTCTACAGTTTATTTATTTATTTATTTATTTATTTCTGTATGTGTATGTATGTACTGTCTGCATGTAGGTCTGTGCACCTGTGTATCATGCAATGCTGCGGAGTTCAGAAGAGGGTGTCGGATTCCCCTGGAACTGGAGTTCTCCCAGAATTGGAGTTTCAGATGGTTCTCAGCTGCCATGTGGGTGCTGGGGATTGAACCCAGGTCCTCTGCAAGAGCTGTCGGCGCTCTTAACCGCTAGGCCATCTCTCTAGCCTCTACAGTATTTGTTAAAATATGTGACATTAAAAACCAGTCATGGTGGTGCATGCCTTTAATCCCAGCACTCAGGAAGCAGAGGCAGGTGGAGCTCAAGGCCAGCCTGGTGTACAGAGCGAGTTCCAGGCCAGCCAGCTGGGGCTACAAGGAGACCTTTCTCAAAAACACCAAAAAAAAATTTTTTAAAGTGACATTAAATATACTTTCTTTCCCTATGAAAAAGGCAGATGTTTAAAAGGTAAAATGTCACAATAAAAAGCACAGTTTTGGGGATAAGAACATGTCTTGGAGGGAAAAGAGCTTGCTATAAGCTTGAGGACCTGAGTTCAGGTCCCACACCCAAGTAAGAGTGGGTGCAGAAGCAGGAGGGTCCCTAGGGCTTGCTTGAAAACTCGCTGTTCTATCAGCTTCTTTACCGCTATGATAAAGACACCTAGGCCAGAACCAGGTGAGGAGGAAAGGGCTTCTTTCATTGCACATTCCTGTTGTAGTTCATCCAGAAGGGAAGCCAGGCAGGACTCAGGGCAGGAACCTGGAAGCAGGAGCTGGCAGAAGAAGGAAAGAATGTTGCTGACTGGACGGGCCGCAGGGCCGTGCTCAGCCCGCTGCTGACTGGACGGGCCGCAGGGCCGTGCTCAGCCCGCTGCTGACTGGCTGGTTCCAGGGCCGCGCTCGGCCCGCTGCTGACTGGCAGGTTTGCTGGTTCCAGGGCCGCGCTCAGCCCGCTGCTGACTGGCTGGTTCCAGGGCCGTGCTCAGCCCGCTGCTGACTGGCTGGTTCCAGGGCCGCGCTCAGCCCGCTGCTGACTGGCAGGTTTGCTGGTTCCAGGGCCGTGCTCGGCCCTCTGCTGACTGGCTGGTTCCAGGGCCGTGCTCGGCCCTCTGCTGACTGGCAGGTTTGCTGGTTCCAGGGCCGCGCTCAGCCCGCTGCTGACTGGCAGGTTTGCTGGTTCCAGGGCCACGCTCGGCCCGCTGCTGACTGGCTGGTTCCAGGGCCACGCTNCAAGTCTGTGCACCCGTGCCGCGGAGGTCAGAAGAAGGTCTCGGATTCCCCTGGAACTGGAGTTCCCCTGGAATTAGAGTTTCAGATGGCTCTCGGCTGCCATGTGGGTGCTGGGGATCGAACCCGGGTCCTCTGTAAGAGCAGTCGGCGCTCTTAACCGCTAGGCCATCTCTCCAGCCCCAGAGATGGTTCTTAGCCACCAGGTGGGTGCTGGGAATCGAACCTGGGTCCTCTGCAAGAGCAGTCAGTGCTCTTAACTGATGAGCCATCTCTCCTGCCCAGGTTTTGTTTTTTTGAGACAGGATCTCAGTATGGATCCCTCAGTATCTCAGACAGGAGCTCATCTGTAGAATAGGTCGGCTTCGAACTTACAGAGATCCATCTGCTGAGTGAGAAAGTATAGCTTTTCTCATTTATTTTTCTTTATGTTTCTTAGTCCCCTACTGTACTTCCCCAGCCATTATGCAAAGCACTGGTCTGTTAACTATTAACCACTCACCACTTGTTGATAAGATTTGCTTGGGCAACTAGGTAGGGTGTTTGACAGCAGTCATCTTTCCAAAGAGATGGTACAGATTTCTTGAAGAGAACTCAACTGTATTTTTAAAAAGATTCATTATATTTAGTTATGTGTATATATGCTGTGTGTATGTATATGGATGAGTGTGGGTGTCTTCGGTGTCCAGCAGAGGGCATTGGGTTCCCTGGAGTAACACACGGCTGTAAGCCACCTGAGGTGGGGCTGGGAAACAACCTTGGGTCCTCTGCAAGTGCAGGCTGTGCTCTTGACTGCTGAGCATCTCTTCAGCCCTCTGCTATATTTACTATGCATTGTAATTCATATCACTCACCACTCTGACGTGTATATCTCACTACTTTTTGGTGTCTGTTCAGTATTTTGCACAACCACACCACTATTGTCACAATATTTTGTTTCTTTTGATATTTTGTGGGTTTTTGAGATAGTATCTTATACTTTTGAGATTGAGTCTTATACAGCCCAGGATGGCCTTGACTTCACTTTGTAGTCAAGTTTGGCCATAAACCTCTGATCTTCCTGCCTCTGCTTCCTGAGACCTGGGATTACAGTTGTGCACCACTATATTTGGCTCAGAATATTCCTGTCATACAGAAAAGAGACCTCATGGTCATTGCTTCTGACAGCTGGTTTCTGTCTCCATGGATTTGCCTATTCTAGACATTTTATAGTGAAGTCGCTCAGTTTGTGACCTTGTGTCTGGCTTCTTTCAGTTAGCATAATGTTCTCTAGGCTTGTACACATAGTATACAGCAGTGCTTTCTTCTTTTTATGGCTTTTTAGTATTCTACTGTATGGAGTTTCTTTTTTGAAATTCTGCGTTCTGTTCCTAAGGTATTACTGTCAATACAAACGCATTGTTTTATGTGTAGAAGTTTAACTTTGTGGTTCTTATCATCAATATTAACAGTAGGTGACATTGTTTTGAGTTCTTGTCATTCATCAGGGCCCTTCTAACTCATACCTTATAAGAGTCCTCCACGATGACGAGTTTGCTGTCATCCTTTTTTTCCAGAACAGAACACTGAGGTACTAAGAAGTGAAGTAATGTAACCATAATCATAGTTTGTGTGTCATCAGGCCAGAATTCATGACCCGCCAGTTAACTCCTAGTGGAGGAATCTCCTCTTGAATGCACTTTCTTAGTTGGCCCCTTTCTCTTTGCCGTCCTTCCCTCTCTCTATTCCTCTCTCTGTTTTGCCTTGTTCCACAAAGGTTTTTGAGAGTCAATAGCTTTTGCCAGGTTAGTATTTATTTATTTATTTATTTATTTTTGGTATTTTTGAGACAGGGTCTCCCTGTAGCCCCAGCTGGCCTGGAACTCACTCTGTAGACCAGGCTGGCCTTGAACTCACAGAGATCTGCCTGCCTCTGCCTCCCAA
Organism: Rhizomys pruinosus; assembly: GCA_009823505.1. Classification (NCBI taxonomy): domain Eukaryota; kingdom Metazoa; phylum Chordata; class Mammalia; order Rodentia; family Spalacidae; genus Rhizomys; species Rhizomys pruinosus. Next base: position 117,194 of record VZQC01008640.1, on the reverse strand, counting down.
GTGCTGGGATTACAGGCATGCACCACCACGCCTGGCCCAGGTTAGTCTTATATGTAGAGTAAGGCAGTCCTATTGCTTAGAAATGTTTCATTGCTGTGGAAGAAATCTGTGCATATGAAAGAATTTGTTGCTTCCCATTGCTGGAGTCTGGGACACACCCAGCTTGGGTCTAGTCGCTGCCTGGGCCTCCCATCACGTTGCTACAACTCCATTACTCACTCTGCCTGGTTGGCCAAGAGCTGACCACAGTGATAGCTCTAGCATGGGGACTGGCATGTGGCCCGGCCAAGCAAATCAGAGAGCACTGCCTTGAGCTTTGCTGCCTGGGCTCTCAGGAAAGACTGTCTCTTTCCACTGTCAGGTGAGCTGGGACTGCCACCTTCAAGTACCCCAGCAATATGAAGGAAGCCAAAGGACACCATCTGAAGAAAAAGGCGATAAGCTGAGAGAATAATGGAGTTCTACCAACATGGTAGGAGGCCCAGGCAGTGACTAGACCCAAGTTGGGTATGTCCCAGACTCCACAATGGGAAGCAACAAATTCTTTCATATGCACAGATTTCTTCAAAATAAAATAAAAATAAGTTTCATGATGATTTTGACTTCATCAAAGAGAAGCTTTTGTGAAGATTTCAAACTACAAGGATTTCAGATTTTATTTTATTTATTTATTTTTTTTGAGAAAGGGTCTCCCTGTAGCCCCAGCTGTCCTGGAACTCTTTTTTTTTTTTTTANACCAGAGCTCATGCATTCTGCCAAACATGCTTTTCATCTCTTTCTCAGTCTTTCTCAATATTCTCCATGTGGAAGTTGACTGTTTTGAGCAGAAGTTCACTGTTTCAGTCAGTTCTTTCATGCAGTCCTTTCTGTTGTTATTGTTGTTGTTTCCAATATGCATCACTCCCAACTGCTTGTACAAAAGCTCAAGGGGCCATGCACAAGAAATACTTACAACTAGGTAATTGGCACTAGCATCCACAGATGAGGGATTCCATTTGTTGTTTTTCTGGGACTGTGTTACTTCACTCAGCATGATGTCCTCTAGCTCCAGCCATTTTCCTGCAAAGCTCATGATGTCGTCTTTCTTTACTGCTGCATAGAACTCCATTGTGTAGATGTACCACATTTTCTCTATCCACTCTTTAATTGAGATATGTTTAACACATAAAAGCAGTGGTTTCTAGGTATGTTCACAAGATTGTGGCACCACCATCATTGTCTAATGCTAGAACATTTTTATCACCTTTGACAGAAACACTCTCCCAAAGAACATTCTCTCCCTGCCCCAGCCTTTGGCAACTGATTTCTGCCTTTGTGAATTTGCCTGTCTAGCATTTCATTTAAAGAGGAACTGTATACTAGATGACCTTTTCAGAGTTCATCTACGTGGTAGCATATATCAGTGCATCTTTTTCATGGATGAATAGGTGTGAATAAACCATGTTTTATTTATATGTTGCTATGGCTTTGATGCTATATATAGTCTAGTGACCCACGTGTAAAGGCTTGGCTCCCACGTCCCCAGATAGGGAGGTAGTGGAACCTTTCTAGTTAGGACCTACCTAATAGGAGGTCCTTAGTGGGAGGCATGCCTTTTGAAGGTAGTTCTCATGGGACACCTTGTTAGTTCTCACAAGAAATTTGTTAAACTCGGCCTGATGGCTTATGCCTGTAATCTGGAACTTGGGCAGCTGAAGCAGGAGGACCACTACAAGTTCAAGGCACTTTCGTTTCTTGTTGTCTTATGAAACCCCTGTCCAAGGTGGTACAGCTGCCTCGGCTGCAGCATTCTCTGTTCCTGAGCTATAAATATCCTTCTCAGGGACGGGCTGGGTAATGTGAAGTTACCATTTGCTAAGATGGATTCTATATGCACTAATTTTAGCATGAAAGATGTGAGACTCTATTTCACAAACTATTATCCAAATAAAGTTATAGCAAAAAATGAATCTTTTAGGTTCATTTTATGAAGTAATTTTATTCAACTCTTGATTACATTTCCTGTGGAAGAATGGGCTTCATACTTGGTGACTGACTCTCATTTAAAGAGAATGAATGGCCAGATTAAATGCATGTCCTTTTGAGCAGTTTTCAAGTGCATACGTTCCTGATTGGTTTTGTTTGCCTTGTTCAGTGGAGAGAATAATTCTTTGTGGCCAAATTCATTTTAAGAGGGCAGTGTTGGGTGTTTTTTTTGTTTTTTAATATAATTTAAAATGTGACTGATTCTGTTCCCTTGTTTGTGTTTGATGGAAACTTAACTGAAATCTTAGCTTTTTCTCTCTGGCTCAGCACATTGCTGTCCAGAACGTTGTGCACAGGTGTGCTGGGCTGGATCTTATGTAAATCAAATTCTCTTTTTAATTTTTAAAAGTGCCCTTGTGAAGTGATGAAAAAAGAGATTAAATTAAAAGGGGACTATGCTTTCCTTTTCTATTCTAAAACAGTATGAGACAGAACTCCCTCAGATGAAGGCAGACCAACAAAAAAGAATGTAGCCAGACATGATGGTGCACACCTATAATACAGCCCTTGGGAGCCTGGGAGCCTGAGGCTGGGGGATCACTATGAGCTCAGTTCCAACTTGAGCAATTGACTAGTGGCAATTGACATTGCTTCATTGTTACCGACTGCTGTTGCCAGTAGCTGAGACCAGCCAGTCCTCCTAGGGTCGTGGGTATTTTTTGTGGGGTTTCCTTTGGCAGGAAAACACCAGGAAGCTGATGGCTTGTAGAAATGAGAGACAGAGAAAAGTTTCCCAAATCCACAGCAACTTTATTGAACAGGGGCAGTGCTTATATAGCAGTCTTAGGAGAAGGCAGAACAAAGGATTTGGTGGAGCTTTACAATTACATATGTTACTAATAGGTCAAAACTCATACATTAACCAGAACTCATTATCTATTTCATGATTGACGAGATACGGGGCACGCAGAGCAGGAAACCAAAACATTACAAAGTTTAGCAGCCAGAAGGGAGAGTAGTAAAGGACAGGTTCAGGCCACTTTTTTTCTTTTTTTTTTTTTGGGTTTTTTATCACTAGTTGTCTAACAGGGAAAGGCCATATAGGGTTGTAATCTGTTCACGATCCCACCTGAGTGCCATTAGGGGCTGAGGAATAGCAGGACCACTCCGATGATGAGGGGGGACGCGAGGGGCGGTGGGATTAGCCAAAAGGACAATCATGCCCAGTCGCTCCAGTCCTGTGGTGGTCCTATTTTTTGTATTTTCACTTTCTGAGTTACAATCTCCCTCAAAAAATTTTGCCTGTCCCTGATCTTGTTTTGGTATGGCGGATATAGGTCTGATCCCCCCTCTGTAGAGGTAGGAGATTGTAATGATTTTTCTTCATTACTTTCCTGTTCCTTATTTCTTGATGTTTCATGCACAAGCCCTTCAAAATCTGACCCATTAGTTAATAGTTCTTTCATTTGTAACCAAAGTGGATATGCATAATTGGGGAGTTCCCCCTCACATGTGTCTTCCACAATGTTTCCTCTTCTTTGCAATCTTTTTTCCCAATCTGGTAAAGCTAGAGTGCCCTCCTCCGGAAACCACGGGACTAACTTTCTAATGAAACTAAGAAATCCTTCAATGTCTTCTTTGAAACTTTTACCCTTTTTCCAAATACTGTTTAACAACGAAAGAAACTATCTCTCTTTTAGACTCACTGTGCTCACCATGGTGATTCCCAAGATTCCAAGATTCCTCGCGCTTAACCGACTCACTCCTTTATCGGCGAGACCCGGGCTCTCTGGTGAGAAACTTCCTGGTTTTGGGAAGGAAAGAAAAAAGAGAGACGAAAGCTTAACCTGTGGCCAAGTGTCCTGTTCGGGCGCCAAAACCTTATTTTTTTGTACTTTATCTGGGGCTATTACCAATCCAAATGAAGTTAGTTGTTGTAAAGTAAATTGCAATATTTGTTGGTTAGTATAATTTGAGGGATGAGCCAATAATATATCATCCATATAATGGAGAATATATGCATCAGGATATTGTTTTTTAGTGGCTAGTAAAGCCTGATCTACAAATTTTTGACATAAAGTTGGGCTATTTTTTATTTTTTGAGGCAAAACTTTTTACTGATATTTTTTATAAGGTTTTTTAAAGTTTACTGATGGCACACTGAAAGTAAATCTCTTACAATCCTCTGGATGTAATTGGATTGTAAAAAAGCAGTCTTGTAAGTCTATTATAATTATGTCCCAGTCTTTTGGAACCCCGACCGGGGACGGAAGCCCTGGCTGTAAGGCTTCCATGTCTATCATAGTAGCATTTACAGTTTTAAGGTCTTGTAATAGTCTCCATTTGCCTGATTTTTTTTTAACAACAAATATTGGGGTGTTCCAGGGACTATTACTTTTTTTTATATGACCTTTTTGAAGTTGTTTTTTTTATTAGTTGTTTAATAGCCTGTATTTTTTTTTTGTCAGGGGCCACTGGTTAAGCCATACAGGCTCATCTGATTTTCAATCTATTTTATCTGCACATAAAGAGCTTTCAATGGCCCCTATGAAAAACACTGTTCGTTTAAGTTGTCTGAAGTCACCAGTTTAAGATCCATGTCACTCATAATATCTCTGCCCCACAGGGAAAAGGGCAGGGAAGGAATGATATAAGGCTGAATAAAGCCTGTCTTTCCATCAAGCTCCCACTTTAAGAGTTGAGAACTTTGGGCTACGTTGGAAACTGAGCCCAGTCCTGTTAGGGACGAAAATGTATTTTGAGAGGGCCAAGAGGATGGCCAGTTTTTTCCTGTTATACAAGTCTTGTCAGCTCCTGTATCTAAAAGACCTTTAAAACATTTTTTATTTATTTTTATAATTTTAAAGGGTCGGCTTTTATTTAAATCTTGGACCCAGGCTATCACATCAGAAGATCCAAACTGACCCTGATCTCTTTTTTGTTTTAAAATTGGATTTGGCAAATTTATATAAGGCAGTAACAACAATTGAGCTATTCTTTGTCCTTTATGTAATTGAATTGTTTTTTTTTAAAGGCCTGACCATAATTTTTATTTTACCAGTAAAATCAGAGTCCACAACACCAGGTAAAACTTAAAAATTTTTATTATAATTTGAACTACGACCGATTATCAAACCCACAGTCCCTCGTGGCAGGGTACCCAGTGTGGAAGTGGGGACTAACGCCACTCCATCTGCTGAGAACAAAATTATATCCTGGCAGACAGAGAAGTCCAGCCCTGCGCTTCCCGATGTTGCCCTGGGTAAATCATGAACAGTCAGTTCAGGAGTTTTAGTGTTTAACCCCTGAGTAACCTGCTCACTCTCCTTACTCTCCTCTCTTTCTGCGGGGCTGAGAGGCTGTCCCAAATCTAGTTTTTTGGCACCATTTGTCTTTTTTTTTTTCCCTCCCTTGGAAGAGGAGTTCCGTTTTTGTGGAATTTAGATTTACATTTACTCTTCCAGTGCCTGCCTTTCTGGCACCTGGGACACAGCCCAGGAGGGGGTGCCCTTTTATCTCCTTTTGCCCCATTAGGGCAAGCTTTTTGCATGTGTCCTGTCTCCCCACATTTAAAACACGTGGGCTCGGAGGATCTTTGCCCTCCTCCATAAGTCTTTTTCACATAGGCGCTATATGTCTGACCCTTTATCGCTGCAGCAAAAGCCATACCCTGAACTACTGCTGGTGAGGCGTCAACACAGGCTTTTATATAGTCCTGCAGAGTCCCTGTTTTTCTGACAGGTCTTATGAGATCCTGACAGAGAGTATTGGCATTTTCCCATGCCAATTGCTTAAGCAAAATTTTTGTTCCTTTTGATTGTGGCAGCATTTTGTGAATAGCTTCCTCAAGCCTAGAAACAAACTCTTGATAAGGTTTTTCAGTTCTTTGTTTTATTCCTGACAGAGTGGATCCCTTGGTTCCCGGAGGAGGCAACTTTTTCCAGGACTTTAGAGCATTGGTGGTAACCACTTCTAGAATGTCCCTGGGAATTTTAGTCTGTAATTGATTAGTGGCAAAGTTCCCTGCTCCTAAAAGCATATCCATGGTTGGCTTAGGGCCTCTTCTCTTTTGAAATTGGGCTATAGTCTGTTTAGATTTATCTTTATAGTCAGCCCTCCACAGTACATAGTCCCCTGGGCTTAAAGTGGCCTTGGCAGTTTGATGCCAGTTGCCAGGAGTTAACCAATGACTGGCTACCATTTCCAGCACCTGAATAGTATACGGTGCAGTGGGCCCAGAGGCCTTGACTGCTGATTGTAGCTCTTTTAAGACCTTAAGAGGAAGAGGCTCCCAAATAGGCTCCCCATCCACCTCTTCTACAGGGAAAGTAAAAGAACAATCCCCATCTCTTTTTGTCTCTGCCATAGCACTTTGGAAGCCAGAAGGGAGAGTAGTAAAGGCAGGTGCAGGCCACTTTTTTCTTTTTTTTTTTTTGGTTTTTATCACTAGTTTGTCTAACAGGAAAGGCCATCATAGGGGTGTAATCTGTACGTATCCATCCTGAGTGCCATAGGGGCTGAGGAATAGAGGACCATCCCGATGATGAGGGGGGAGCAGAGGGAGGGGGATTAGCAAAAGGACAATCATCCCAGTCGCTCCAGTCCTGTGGTGGTCCATATTTTTTGTTTTCACTTTTTGAGTTACAGTCTCCCTCAAAAAAAATTGCCTTTGATCCCTGATCTTGTTTTGGTACTGGAGGATATAGGCCTGATCCCCCCTCTGTAGAGGTAGGAGATTGTAATGACTTTTCTTCATTACTTTCCTGTTCCTTATTTCTTGATGTTTCATGCACAAGCCCTTCAAAATCTGACCCATTAGTTAATAGTTCTTTCATTTGTAACCAAAGTGGATATGCATAATTAGGGAGTTCCCCCTCACCATGTGTCTCCACATGTTTCCTCATTTCTTTGCCAATTTTTTTCCAATCTGGTAAAGCTAGAGTGCCCTCCTCTGGAAACCAAGGACTAACTTTCTTAATGAAATCTAAGAAATCCTTCAATGTCTTCTTTGAAACTTTTAACCCTTTTTCTGCCAACATATGTTTAAAAACAGAAAGAAACATATCTTCTTGTTTAGACTCACTGTGCCCCATGGTGATTCCAAGATTCCAAGATTCCTCGCGCTTAACCGATCACTCTTTATCGGCGAGACCCGGGCTCTCTGGTGAGAAACTTCCTGTGTTTTGGGAAGGAAAGAAAAAGAGAGAGAAAGCTTACCTGGCCAAAGGTCCCTGTTCGGGCGCCAACTGTTACCGACTGCTGTTGCCGGTAGCTGAGACCAGCCAGCCCTCCTGGGGTCGTGGGTATTTTTTGTGGGGTTCCCTTTGGCAGGAAAACACCAGGAAGCTGATGGCTTGCAGAAATGAGAGACAGAGAAAAGTTTCCCAAATCCACAGCAACTTTATTGAACAGGGGCAGTGCTTATATAGCAGTCTTAGGAGAAGGCAGAACAAAGGATTTGGTGGAGCTTTACAATTACATATGTTACTAATAGGTCAAAACTCATACATTAACCAGAACTCATTATCTATTTCATGATTGACGAGATACGGGGCACGCAGAGCAGGAAACCAAAACATTACAAAGTTTAGTCAGGAAATGAATTTTCTTTGAAGTAAAAATGTAGAAATCTTAAGATAACCTTTACCAAGGAAATAACATTTAAGAAAAAAGGAGCATCAATAGTTTTTAACATGATCAATTAGTTTTTACTTGTTAGCTCTTAATTACAAGTCATAATTGAAAAGTTACAGGACACTGAGTAGTAATTGCTATGTCACAGTAGAAGTTTCTTGGCAGTAGATATTGGCCTTATATCTCTATCCTAAATCTAGAGTAAATATATCTTAATATCCTAAGGTTAATAGTTTCTTTTAAGTTTTTATTAAAGTAAAGACCTTATTCCTATAGCATCCTAAACTACTTATTAGTTTTTTCTAACTCTAACTGCTAATCTAAAGTTTCAATCTTTACTGAGAACTAAGAGCCGTTCCACTGCTTGATTCAACTAACAGTTTTGTTTTTGTAAGACAATTGGCTGGTGTAAAGTAATTTATCTTTTGTCTAACTTTGCTGGGAGTGTCAGGACTCAGGCATTCAGTGGCTGCATAGAACTAGGAAAACTGTTTCTTTACTTAAATAGGGAAATGGGATTGAAGAGTCTTTTTATTTTAATTGTTAAAGAGGAGTTTTTACTTTATTTTAAATGGAATGATATATTTTGTTTTTATTACACATATCACTGGAACTTGTTTTTCTTTAGAGACAGTCATAGAGCCATTACCACTATATAATTGTTCTGTTTTCCAATTTGTCACAGGTCTTTACATTGTAATGTATATTGTGAGAGAAGTCTATTTTTAAGTCTATTTCTGACTCAAGACTTACAGACCATTCTTGCTGCCAGGAAAAAGCCCTGTGCCCAAGAGAGGCATTTTAATTGCCAGTTACTGGCACATTCAAATAGTTTGTTTTGTATCTATAAGCTGGCCCTAAGAAAAGATCTTTATTGTGCTCAGTGTTATGCTAAGTCCAACACCAGAAAAACGTAATATCCTAGGAAAGCATCTCAATCTCGGGGTGATCTTAGCCGGGTATTCTGCCAGTGACCTCCAGGGGGTCCAGCCCCGCAGGACACATCTCCCCCGCCTGTTTTGAATATGATTTCTCATATTACTTTACACAAGCGACACTGGAGTGGGTGTGGCAGACGCGCAGGTGGATGCCGCACTTCATAGTTTGAGGATGGTCATTAAGCTCAATGTGCAGTTAAGTATTTTTAAGTTATCCAAGCCTTTGTTTATTTCTTCAATGTATGTAGATGAATGTTTTTTTGAAATCAGCAGATATGCTAACTGCATCTTAAATGCCATTAAAGGATATTGTACTAGGAATGGTGACCAGCTGTTCTTCTATCTCCATACAGTAAGAAGAAATGTTTAGATTATATTTTGGTCAGTGTGAGCATAATTCTCTAGTATTGGTGGTATTAGGATATAAATCTTTGTGGCTAATATTTATTAAAAGGAGGCACATTTTAGCTGTATGCTTTGTAGCTGCCATCATGTGAAAGTTTATTTATACTACCTGACTCTATATAAAGTCCTAAATTATTATTGTTCCCATTTTGTAGATGAAGAAACTGAGGCACAGAAAGGTGGAATAATTCACTTCCTGAGATTACGTAGTATTTGAGTGACCCCAAGTTTGAAAGCAGGCCTTCTGACCACCAAGCTTGCGTTCTTACTGTAGTATAATGAGAAGAAGGACCAGGTCTGTCCTGTAATAAAATTGCCGATCCATTACACGTGGCAAATTCAAAGTACAGGTGAAGTGTCTTTACCATAATTTGGTTCAGGGCTCCAGAAGTAGGCTGTATCCCGGACTTGTTCAAGGGTTGCAGAAGTAGGCTGTATCCCGGACTTGTTCAAGGGCTGCACAAGTAGGCTGTATCCCGGACTTGTTTTTTTTCTTTCAAATCTATTCAAGAAGAATAATATAGTTCATATGTGAATTTTTTTAATAATAAGATAGACAAAGTTCAGGATTCCTTTGAAGTAACAAAAATTACATATACTATGTGAGAAACTGGGAAGGCAGCAGTGAAGACAAGACCCAAGTACAGGACAAGGAAGAAAGGCAGCACAGCTGTACTGGAAGTGGAGGAAACTCTGTTTATACGCGATCAAATGAATACAAACTCAAACCATTATGTGGTATAAGTTTTGCCTAGCACATGTGAAAAAGAAATTATAAAATCTGAATTCCTTTGGGGTGGAGAGATGGTTCAGTGGTTAAGAGCACTAGCTGCTCTTGCAGAGGACCTGGTTTTGATTCCCAGCATCCACATGGCTAATAACCATCTGTAACACCTGATCCAGGGGATCCAGCACCCTCTTCTGACTTCCACGAACATTACATGACATGTAAGCAATGCACTCATACGCATAAAATAAAAAATAAAAAATAAATGTAATAAATAAATAAAACATGAATTCCCTGGCTGGCGCTCACGTTCGTTTGTGGTGCATTCTAGAGCAGTGGTTGGCAGAGCAGAATAATTCACTCAGTAGATAGAATCCTCCGTGCTGGCACAAAGGCAGCAAGTGGGAAGTATTCATAGTCTCTTTAATCCTATTTTGAGAAATACATTAAACTAATTTGTGTTAGACAAAGAAATCTTTGCATTAAGTACTTCTTTTACTAATCACAGAAGAGATAACAGCTGTTGAGCAGAAATGTTGACTCCATATTTCCTTAAAATTATTAGCTAGGAGGGTCTGGAGAGATGTTTTAGTGGTTAAGATTGTGTACTGTTCTTGCAGAGGACCTGAATTTGGTTCCCAGCAGCCACACTGGGTAGCTCACAACCATCTATAACCAGCTCTAGGGATCTGATGCCCTCTGGCCTCTGTGGGCACCTGCACTCAGGTGTACAAACCCACACATAGACATGCACATGTACATGTAATTAAAAATAAAAATAGGGTCTTTTAAGAAAATATTAACCATGGGGGCTGGAGAGATAGCTCAGTGGTTAAGAGCACTGACTGCTCTTGCAGAGGACCCAGGTTCGATTCCCAGCACCCACATGGTGGCTAAGAACCATCTTTAACTACAGTTCCAGGGGAATCCGACACCCTCTTCTGACCTCCATGGCATTGCACGACATGGGTGCACCAACCTACATGCAGATAGTACACTCATACACATAAAAAATAATAAAAAAATTTAAAAAGTTGTCTCTGAGCAGCTTCTTCCCAAAACAGATGATTAAAAAAAAAGAAAATATTAACCATGAGAGAGATACTTTAATTGCAAGCTTACATTGCTTAATGATATCATTAGGCCAATTACTTATGTATAGTTTTCGGCACATAATAACATGTTTTTTGATTTGTTGTTTCTAGATTGAACAGGGGGTTCAATCTAGAACCTTTTGAATATTAGGCAATTGCTCAATTACTAAATTGTATATCCAGCCTTTTAAAAAATTTTTTGAGCCGGGCGTGGTGGCGCATGCCTTTAATCCTAGCACTTGGGAGGCAGAGGCAGGCAGATCTTTGTGAGTTCAAGGCCAGCCTGGTCTACAGAGCGAGTTCCATGACAGCTGGGGCTACAGGGAGACCCTGTCTCAAAAAGACCAAAAAAAGGTTTTTTTTTTATTTGAGACAGGGTCTCTTCAAGTTGCCCTTGAACTCACTCTCGCCCAGGTTGGGGGCCCAGGCTGGGGGCCAGGCTGGTTTTGAACTTACAATACCCCTTTCTCAGCCTCCTGAGTAGCTGGACTTCAGGCTACGACCAGCCCAATTAGAACATGTACCTTTTATACGTGAGATTCTGTAGTTTTGCAGCTGGCTTACTAGGGAAATAAATATACTGTTACAGAGTCACTGGAAGTTTTGTAAATTATTCTTTATTTTTTAAAAACTCAAAGAATGATGAAATTTATTTTATCAAAGTATGATTTTATAGTTTAAATATAGTTTAGTATATGTTCATTTGCTATACATATATATATATATACATATATGTACATGCACATATACACATATACATATATGTGCTTGGGGAAGTCACTTCATTAATGAATTATTTTACAGGTATTCGCAGTTTTACTTGGAAGATAGCTTTTGCCGTTATAACATGTTTAATCATCATTTCTTTGATGGAAAGGTAAGGTTATCTCTTCTCTTATTGTTGGTTAATAGATTCAAGGGTGCCTTTTTAAATACCATTTATTAGTGTTTATTCCTATTTATTCATTGTTTTTTTTCCTGTTTTGTTTAGTGGAACTGGGGTGGAATCTAGGATTTTGTGCACACTTGGCAGGCGCTCTACCACTGAGCTATGTCTGCCCCCTTCACTGAGTATTTATTGAGCATCTGGAAGTGAATCTCTCCCTTTTCATTGCATTTTTTTTTTAATTTTAAAGAAAGGATCTTGCTATGTAGAAATGGCTTTCTGTCCACCTCTCTTTCTGCTGTCTGTCTTAGGAGTCAGAGATTTCTTTGGTGATTTTCCATCTCCCGATCAAGCTTTAGGTATCTAAACATCTTCTGGTGTCTGGGGATGAGCAAGGCACTGTGGAGAACTCAAGCCTCTGTCTGTGGAGCTCAGCACTGTCCTGTCCCCTGGATTGAAAAGCGGCAGGTTCCTGCATAGAGTTCCTGCATAGGGTTCCTGCATAGGGTTCCTGCATAGGATTCCTGCATAGGGTTCCTGCACACAGGGTTCCTGCATAGGGTTCTTACATAGGGTTCTTGCATAGGATTCCTGCATAGGGTTCCCGCATAGGATTCCTGCATAGGGTTCCTGCACACAGGGTTCCTGCATAGGGTTCTTACATAGGGTTCTTGCATAGGATTCCTGCATAGGGTTCCTGCATAGGGTTCCCGCATAGGATTCCTGCATAGGGTTCCTGCACACAGGGTTCCTGCATAGGGTTCTTGCATAGGATTCCTGCATAGGGTTCCTGCATAGGGTTCTTGCATAGGATTCCTGCAGGGTTCCTGCACTGGGTTCCTGCACAGGGTTTGCTCGGGAGGCTGTTCTGCCGTGGGTTCCTCAGCAGCTCGGGAGGCCGTTCTGCCATGGGTTCACGCCCTTACATCTTGCATGGTTTCCAAGTTAAGTTAGGAGGTGAGGCCTTGCTTTTTTTTCTTTTCTTTTTTTCCCTTTTGATTTTTTTTTTTTCCCTTGGAGACAGGGTCTCTCCCTGTAGCCCCAGCTGGTCTGGAACTTGCTATGTAGACCAGGCTGGCCTGGATCTCACAGAGACCCACCTACCTCCTGAGTGCTGGGATGTCCTCCACCACCACCATGCCTGGCTTTTATTTTCTGCCTTTTTTTTTTTTTTGGTATTTTTGAGACGGGGTCTCCCTTTAGTCCCAGATGGCCTGGAGTTTGCTCTGTAGACCAGGCTGGCCTTGAATTCACAGAGATCTGCCTGCCTCTGCCTCCCTAGTGCCTGGCTTTATTTTCTACTTCTCACTTGAAGGAATTTGAAGGGTTTCCAACTCTCATCTGTTCCTTTAGTGCCTACTCAGGAAGCGGCCTGGGAAGGACCTGCCAGCACCCTCAAGTTGTCTTCTGATATTCTGCCCCCACTAGAAGATTGGGACTGGGGGAAGGAAGGAAGGGTGGGCGTTCCTTCGCATTTGGATGTCCTAAACTGATTTAGTCCTAGTATAATAAACATTTGATTACTAAGTACATATGGACTTATTAAAGTTTAAAATTCCATTAAACTTTAAGATCTTGTGGCTTTTGAATATTGAAGTGTCAGTTTGCTTTTGTAAATGAATGTGAAAACCACTTCAAAGCGTGTAGCCCAGGGTACGATAGGTATATCTCCTGTTTATATTAGCTATTGCTAGCTTGGTGGTTACTGAAAAACCTATGGCAGTCTGTTGGGAAAGTGTTTCTGGCATGGCTTCCTAGACTGGATAGATTTTGCCATTTGTGGACTTTAGGTTATTTACATGACAGTACGTGCCCAAATATGTCTTTTCTTACCTGATGCTCAGAAGCATGTGCTTGCTTAACTGTTAGTTTGCAGCTGTTACTAACTGAACTCAAGACAGTGTGGACAAGCCTGATAGCAAGAAGCATGGCCTGTTCATTCCTGTATCTCAGGGTTCAGGCTTGCCCTGCTGCTGTTTGTTGACTTGAACATTTAGGTTGTTGTCATGGGTGATGACTTTCGTTCCTTTGGATTACTAAATTTTTAAAAATTTAACCATTTGAAATGCATAGTGTGTGATAATGATGGCTATTTGTAACCATTTGAAATGTGTAGTTGTAGGATAATGATGACTATTTGAATTTGCAGTTTTAAAAACCTGCTTATCACGCACGCCTTTAATCCTAGCTCTTGGGAGGCAGAGGCAGGCAGATCTTTGTGAGTTCAAGGCCAGCCTGGTCTACAGAGGGAGTTCCAGGACAGCTGGGGCTACAGGGAGACCCTGTCTCGAAAAGACCAAAAAAAAAAAAAACCCCAAAAAAACCAAAAAAACCAAACCTGCTTATCAAGGAACCTAAAGATAAAATGTGACAGGAGGGGCTTCACCGTGTCCCTGAGGGACTCCACAGTGGTGGGCCACTTGGTGCTGTCTCCAGTTCTGTGTGAGACCAGGCTTATCCCATTCTCTTCCCAGCACGATGAAGGGCCTGCCTTTGGTTTTAATTTAGAAATGAAGATTCTTTTTTGTTGTTGTTTCAGGCTTCCCTTGAAGTATGCACAGCATTCTTGCAGGAAGAGAAAGGGGAAGGAGTCATTATGGTGACAGACCCTCCTTTTGGTGGCTTGGTTGAACCTCTGGCCATTACATTTAAGAAGTTAGCTGCTATGTGGAAAGAAGGTCAAAGTCAAGGTGAGTTTTTACTTTTTACAAAATGAACATGTATCTGTGTATCTATGCCTGCCCAGTACTAGCCAAGTTCAGCACTGATGGACTATATATGTCTTGGGGTCTATTTAAAGGCAGGCATATTTGAGGATGGGCAAACTTCATGATTATGGGACACTTCCTATTATCCTAGTAATGCTTATAAAATAGCTTGTAAGCAACATCGTTGCTGTGGTGGAGATTATGAAACGTTATGAACAGCATCGAACTGCTGTCATTTGTTCAGTAAGTGCTTCCCGAGGGACGCTGGGTGCAGGGGCTATGTAGGTACTAAGAGCAGATCAGTAAGCCCCATGGCCGCACATTTCCTGCCAAGTAGGCTAGTGGCAGTCATCACTAACGGGCTGCAGACTCCCAGCCCTACAGGTGAGTTAGAGTCATTCAAAGTAGCTGAAGACTTCAGTCTTTTATGTAATGACTAGTACCGGTCCATTCATTTTTAGATGTGGCTCCTAGCCTAGGAGTTGATAGATTACAGTGTCCAGGGCTGTGTTCAAGCTTCTCCTTAACTGAGCTGTAGAGATAGTATGCTTCGAGGACAGTGGAGAGAAGCACGGAAACCTGACTCATCTTGTTAAGTATTTCACTTATTTACTTATTTGCTGCTCTGAAGATCACTAATCAGACCAGATAAATTCTGTATTTTGTTTTAGATATATAATATTTCCATTAACCTTTGGGAAAGGTCAAGTTGAAATGGCACTATAGTAAACATTCTCTTTCTATGACAGATAAATATAATGAACTGAAATTTCTACTGAAAACTTCTATAGTTTTCAATGAAAGCTGTTTTTTTTAGTAACTACTTTTCACATTTATTTTTATTTTTTTGTGTAATCTCTTAGATGACAGTCACAAAGAACTGCCCATTTTCTGGATTTTCCCCTATTTTTTTGAATCTCGAATTTGTCAGTTTTTTCCAAGTTTCCGTATGCTGGATTATCAGGTATAGTAACATTGTGTTTTCTTTCATGGTTGGGGAATGGGTATGCTGTTAAAATCTTCTCATAAGGCTGTCCTTTAATTTTAGTAAATTAAAGCACTTGGAACTATATTGAACACTAAAATTTTCCATGTATAGCCTCATCCCTGGTTCCTAATGCCAACCAGCAGTGTCTGGGGCGCTTGCTCAGACTGTAAATTCTTGAGTGCCAAAAGAAACTTAGTACAGAATCAGAAGCAAAAGCCCTGAGGGAAGATACTTCCTCAGATTCCCAGGCGAGTGTCATGTGCAGCTAGGCTTAGATCAGCTTCTGTGTTCTTGCATCAGCACCAGGCCCCAGGACCATTTACTCTGTTCAGGTTACAGCAAAATAAATTGCTCTTCCTGGTTGGTAGAACACCATGTATCCTTTTCTGTGTGTCATGTAGGGCTGCTAAGAACTTTAAAGAGGGACGTGTCCCCAGCGGTAGGGTGTCAGGGGAGACAGAGATGGCTGTGTATGAGTGAGTGTGCTGAACCACTTGAGTGAGCATCCTTCCTGGCACAGCCTCTGTTTCTCACCTGCCTTAGATGAGTTAGAGGTCTGGGCCATCAGAGCGCCACCTTGCTTTTCTGAGTGTTTAGCTTCAGAGCGCCACCTTGCCTCTCCGAGTGTTTAACTTGATTCTACAGTTAACCCCCATATCCCCACCACTGTTTCCTCTTTTTATGGTGGTGCAATTTCTTTTGATTAGTTTCGGCTCCCTAACCCAACCATCTCCAAGTGTGATTATAAGATACAAGCCACCATATGGTAAAAAAGTATCAAAATCACTAAATCTCTCCCTTTTTCTCTCTGAAAATATTTTTCAGATAAGAGGAAGGCAGAAATGCTGCAAATATTCATAAAATAGAAATCATGTAGACTTCAGTGATAAAGCACTTGATAAGTAGGCAATAAAATAGTTATTAGAAACCTAGAAACCTAACCACTGTTTTATTAAGGGCAGATTAGAAAGGAAGGAGATTCTGATTTCAAGTTAGAAGTCGGAGTCCTAGCCTGCCTGTTGGAATGATTTAATCTGGGAGAGGTCAGTTGGTCTTCCCAGGCCGCTGTTTCTTCACCTAGAAAATAAATGATTGGAACAGAAGAGAAGTGCCAGGTAAATTTCTCTGTAGCAGTAAGCCTTGGGATCCGTAGCAATTTCCTGGCAAGTTTGTTGAGAGAATACCAGGCTCAGGTGGCAGAGTCACAGGACCAGTTAGTGCTAGAAGTGTTTTCAGTAAATCAAAAGCCAACCTCTGAGGAAAAAGACCAGGAACCAGAGACAGGGAGTGGCAGGCTTCGTGCAGTTATGAGTCTAAACGAGATGGTTTCACGTCTTGAGTGTTGAAAGCAGAGGTCTTTATTTTGTCAGAGCTATCCTGTTTTGTGTTTTTTTTTTTTTTTTCAACAATTAGCCTGTATAGGAAACCTTTTTAACTTAGTTTTATCATACAGAAAAAATTATTTGGGGAAATCATTGCATATTACAAGATAAAAACCAATATGCTTGGAACTTGGTATATAATAAAGATTTGAAAGATACGGAGTAAAAGGAGGGTGAGCGCTGTATGGGAATTTGAAAGGGGGGTGAGCGCTGTATGGGAATTTGAAAGGGGGGTGAGCGCTGTATGGGAATTTGATAGGGGGGGTGAGCGCCGTATGGGAATTTGAAAGGGGGGTGAGCGCCGTATGGGAATTTAATCGGAAAAGGGGGTGAGCGCTGTATGGGAATTTGATAGGGGGTGAGCGCTGTATGGGAATTTGAAAGGGGGGTGAGCGCTGTATGGGAATTTGATAGGGGGGTGAGCGCTGTATGGGAATTTGAAAGGGGGGTGAGCGCCGTATGGGAATTTGAAAGGGGGGTGAGCGCTGTATGGGAATTTGATAGGGGGGTGAGCGCTGTATGGGAATTTGATAGGGGGGTGAGCGCTGTATGGGAATTTGATAGGGGGGTGAGCGCTGTATGGGAATTTGATAGGGGGTGAGCGCTGTATGGGAATTTGAAGGGGGGTGAGCGCTGTATGGGAATTTGAAAGGGGGGTGAGCGCTGTATGGGAATTTGAAAGGGGGGTGAGCGCTGTATGGGAATTTGATAGGGGGGTGAGCGCTGTATGGGAATTTGAAGGGGGGTGAGCGCTGTATGGGAATTTGATAGGGGGGTGAGCGCTGTATGGGAATTTGAAGGGGGTGAGCGCTGTATGGGAATTTGAAGGGGGGTGAGCGCTGTATGGGAATTTGAAGGGGGTGAGCGCTGTATGGGAATTTGAAGGGGGTGAGCGCTGTATGGGAATTTGATAGGGGGTGAGCGCCGTATGGAATTTGAAAGGGGGGTGAGTGCCGTATGGGAATTTGATAGGGGGGAGCGCTGTTATGGGAATTTGAAGGGGGGTGAGCGCCGTATGGGAATTTGAAGGGGGGTGAGCGCTGTATGGGAATTTGATAGGGGGGTGAGCGCTGTATGGGAATTTGATAGGGGGGTGAGCGCTGTATGGGAATTTGATAGGGGGGTGAGCGCTGTATGGGAATTTGAAGGGGGGTGAGCGCTGTATGGGAATTTGAAAGGGGGGTGAGCCTGTATGGGAATTTGATAGGGGGTGAGCGCTGTATGGGAATTTGAAAGGGGGTGAGCGCTGTATGGGAATTTGATAGGGGGGAGCGTATGGGAATTTGATAGGGGGATGAGCGTATGGAATTTGAGGGGGTGAGCGCTGTATGGGAATTTGCAGGGGGGTGAGCGCTGTATGGGAATTTGACAGGGGGGTGAGCGCTGTATGGGAATTTGACAGGGGGGTGAGCGCTGTATGGGAATTTGACAGGGGGGTGAGCGCTGTATGGGAATTTGAAGGGGGGTGAGCGCTGTATGGGAATTTGATAGGGGGTGAGCGCTGTATGGGAATTTGATAGGGGGTGAGCGCTGTATGGGAATTTGAAGGGGGGTGAGCGCCGTATGGGAATTTGATGGGGGTGAGCGCTGTATGGGAATTTGATGGGGGGGTGAGCGCTGTATGGGAATTTGAAGGGGGGTGAGCGCCGTATGGGAATTTGATGGGGGTGAGCGCCGTATGGGAATTTGAAGGGGGGTGAGCGCTGTATGGGAATTTGAAGGGGGGTGAGCGCTGTATGGGAATTTGAGGGGGTGAGCCGTATTTGGGAATTTGAAGGGGGTGAGCGCTGTATGGGAATTTGATAGGGGGGTGAGCGCTGTATGGGAATTTGATAGGGGGGTGAGCGCTGTATGGGAATTTGATGGGGGGTGAGCGCTGTATGGGAATTTGATGGGGGGTGAGCGCTGTATGGGAATTTGATGGGGGGTGAGCGCTGTATGGGAATTTGATAGGGAGGTGAGCGCTGTATGGGAATTTGATAGGGAGGTGAGCGCTGTATGGGAATTTGATAGGGGGCGAGCGCTGTATGGGAATTTGAAAGGGGGGTGAGCGCTGTATGGGAATTTGATAGGTGGGTGAGCGCCGTATGGAATTTGAAAGGGGGGTGAGCGCTGTATGGGAATTTGAAAGTGGGTTTCAAAGGATGTGGAGTTAAGACTACAAAGCTTACTGTGGCAGCGGGAGCTGGTTGGTGGATCTGAGGACCTTGTGGTTATGGAGTTGGTTGGTGAATGTCCTTAGGACCTTAGTGAGATTACACAGAAGAGTCCTCACGATGTCGAGCCTAAAGCATAGTGCCTGGGACATAGTAGGAGCAGAACCAGTAATTGGAAGTCTCCATGCTCCACATAATTAGTTTAGTCTCATGTTACAGAAGACATTTGCGTATGGATCAAATTAAAAGTTAGGAATTGCAGAGATTTTGTGCTTTCCCTCATTTCTATACAGTACTTCATCACATTAATCAGTTCCGTGGGAGAAATTTTCTGTTTGAAAATGCCTCTCATCATCATTGTGAGTGAAATGTCAGGGATAATGATGGGAAAATGGTGTATCAGCTTTACCACTAGTGATAGGCAATTTGCAAAATTGTGTTTGCTTTACAGCACTTCCACAGGAGGGTATTTGTGTGGATGAAGCCATGAAATATGGATGTGTGTTAGAGGTACATTAATTGACTCTAGCAGCATGCATTTTACATACCATATGTTTATAGTTAATTAGCACAACAAACCCGCATTTAAAAATAATAATAATCTCAATTAGGTTATGCAAAATCAAGCAATCAGCCACCTTCCTGACACATACATTCTCTGGCTCCTCGGGTAACCATAAAGAAATTGTTCTTTTACCCACTCTCTTCCATCTGCTATTATATTGCACAAGATATTCCATGTAGTAGAAATCTTCCTACAATATAATTTTCCAACATTTGAAAGTCTTCATAAGATTCTCTTGGGGAGAATTTTTTTCTTATGACACTCATAAATTTATGTGCAAAACATCTTTTGTTGAATTTAATAAGGTCTCATATATATTCAAGTACACAAAGGAGTGCACCAGGGAAAAATTACGAATTTAAATCACTTTAAAAGAAAACTACTTAAGCTACTATTTTAAGGTGATTTTGAAGTAAAATCTATTTTTGTGTCTTGCCTCTAATAGGTAACATATATCCATAAGATTCTGAAAGTTGGAAGGAAACATAGAGGTAACCTAGGCTGACTTCCCAGTGTCATAATCCTCTCTGCTAAATTCATGACAGGCAGTCATCTAGCCTCAGTTGAATGCTTCCAGTGAGCAGAGTCCTACAACCTTACAAGGCAACTCAATTTATTTAATAGCTCTAATCGTTAGAAAATTTTCTCATATTGAGATAAAATATGCTCCCCATTAACTTCTAACCATTGGTCCTAGTTCTATTCTCTGAGGCAATAAAGGATAAGTCTAATTTCTATTCCATATGACACCCCTTCAGTTATAAAATAGCTGTTGGTTCCTCCTAATCTTTTCTGAATAAACACCCCTAATTTGTTAAACTATAAATCCTATTCATTGCCATTATTTTCAGTAGAAATGAGCCAGTTTTATCAGTGTCTGACTTAAAATATAAGGGCTGAAGGCTGGGCTGCACATGGGATCTCACCTGGTCTTGTTAGGAGACTGTAATTCTGTAGAGGCCTCCTGCCAGCCCACAGGGACTTCCGCAGTCAGGACTTCCGCAGACTGAGGTCCCCGCTCCCTGCCAGCAGCCAGCCAGCCGGAACTCCCGGGCGTTCACCTCACCTTAGCTTTCCCCACTGCCGAAGCTCCTTAGTGAGCCTTCATGAGTGCATTTACCATAAGTCTGGTAGTTAGGGCCTCAAGAGAGCCCCACCACCTGCCATCCAAAGCCTGTCTGTCTCATACCTGGTCCACATGCTGAGAACAAATTACTGTTGAGTTCTCAGACATAAATGGGGCGTTTTAAATGTAATTTTGAGTTGTTCTTTGAGAATTCCATACATATATACCATATATTTTTTTAAGTTAAATGTGGTTTATTTTTTTTTTAAAGATCCATTCACAAAATTGAATGATTTTATAGAGCTGCATGGCAGCTAAAACCAACTGCATAGCATTGAGACTGAAGCAGAGCAGCTCAGAATAAAGGCTGTCCTCGAAAGGCTGTTCCTTTTAGTCATGAGCCACTTCCCTCTCTAAGCCATCAATGGGACGTTGATATCCGTATTCCTACGACTCTGCAACATTGTACCAGAGGGAGTGGAGAGAGCCTAGGAGTCTGAGGGCAGTGAGAAGTGTCATGAAGGGTCTGTTGAACATGCCACGGCCTTTGTAGTCACGAACTCACAGCAGCTATGGCTCCTTGCAAGCCATCAAGCCAGTCATTGTTCCAGTATGGATTGACTGCGCCCCCAGGGAGGAGGAGCTACTGGCAGTTGGTAGCTGCTGGAGGAGGGAGAGTCCTTTTTCTTCTAGGGTGTGGCTCCTGGTCTGTTGTCTGTGCTCTGGTGAATGGCCCATGCACATGCAGGCAGCACTAATTGGATTCAGTGAGTTATTTTTAAAAATCTTAAATTAGGGCTGGAAAGATATATCAGTGGTTAAGAGCACTGGGTGCTTTTACAGAGGACCTGGGTTCAGTTCCCAGAATCGACATGGTGGCCAACAACCATGCACAACTCCAGTACAAGGGGATCTGATGCCCCTTGTCCTCTGGTGGCACTGGATGCACATGGTACACTGACATAGGCAAAACACTCATACACAATAAATAAAAATTAAAAAAATTTTCAAATAAAAAAGGACATAAAGGGGGGAAGGGGAAAGAATTAGAGGACAAAGGAGGCAGGTAAGGGAATTTCAGCTGAGTATGATTAAGATACATAGTATACATGTATGAAATAGTCAAGGAAAAAGTAAAATGTACTCTAAGAAAATAAATGCCTGTCTTCTTTGTTATGGGTCCTCTACCTGTTTGTGATTGTGATTCACCTGTTAACTTGCTGGCCTGAAATCCTGTTCTAAATTGCTTATTGGATCCTATTCCTAACTGAATCAATTTCACTGTATTGGAAGTTGAGATCACCCTGTACTGAAGTCATAGGACCTCCTCACTGCATTCTTGAGGCTAATCTAAAGCAGTGGTTCTCAAACTCGAGTATGCCACAAGGACTTGCTAAGACAAGCCGGGGGACCCCATTCCCAAATTGTCTGATGTAGTAGGCCCTAGGTTGGACAAGAATTTGCATTTCTAATGAGATCCTGGGTGATGTTGATGTTGCTGAAGCCCTTTGAGAATTATTGATCTAAAGAAAGACAGCATTAGTGGTCAGGCGGATTTCTAGCAGACCAGAAGTCACCCTGAGAATGTGTATGGATAACAGATTGAAGGAGGAGAGGGTGCTTCTTAGCTTCACTTTGAAGATGACCAGCTGAAGTCAAGCTGGGATCTTGAGGGGACAGGTCAGTGTTTGAAACAGTCACTGTAGGGCAAACTAGATGCAGGGCTCCTCTGTTCATCTCCATCTTTCTGCCGTGTGCCAGACTCTGGACTGGTTGACTATCACAGCAGCTCCAAGGTCAGAATTGGTGATCTCTTTTTATAGTTAAAAAAATCCATAAGGTTTTGGCTGAGGTCATCTCCATCTGACCCTAACCCTGAGTTCCATCTGATGGTGAGGGGACAGATGTGAATAGAGGGCTAGACTGAGGACCGGGTGAGCTGGCCACTGACATACACCAGCTTCCCCCATGAAAATGGACAGTCACAGTGAAGCTCAATGAAGCCAGCTCAAAGCTAATTACACAGTGAACATACCTCTATGTTTTAGATAAAGGGTTAGAGTTGTTTCCGTAGCACAGACATGAGTGTGTCATAGCAAATTTTACCCAAGTTATAATGAAATTGGACTGCCATGGAGGCCTCTCTGAGGTTGTTCCTGAGTAAATCTGCTTTTAGGAATTTCTTATTAACTACTTGCTTTGATCTGCATCTTGGCGTCAGCTTATTTATGTATTGGTTAAAGAGGCTTAGTGAATATTGACTCATTTGAGTAAATTTTCCTTTTACTTTCTAGGTAGATTATGATAATCATGCACTTTACAAACATGGAAAGACGGGCCGAAAACAGTCTCCTGTGCGTATTTTTACCAACATTCCACCCAACAAAATAATCCTTCCTACCGAAGAAGGATACAGGCAAGTCCACAGTAGGACTTTGAGATTCCCAGGGCCCTTGAAAAGACAGCTCTGTATGTCTCACAGTAAAATGTTTTCACTATTGGATCATTTGTTTCTTGTATTACTCTTAAATTTGGCCCATAATTTTCTATTGAATTGAATTTTGATTACCTCGATTTTTGGAGCAAGCACCTTATTCACGTTGGTCTCTTCTGTGAATCTTCATAAATCCCCACGGCTGACTTCCTGTTTCTCTCTTCAGATTCTGCCCCCCATGTCAGAGGTATGTTTCTATTGAGAATCGACACTGTGAGCACTGCAATTCCTGCACCTCCAAGGTCTGTTTTTCTTATATTTTTATGCATATGTTATATTTTAGTTTGTTATTTTTATTATGTTTTATTTAAAATTTTTTTTAAATTTTATTTATTTATGTATGTGTATGAATGTACTGTCTGCATGCAAGTTTGTGCACCCGTGTCGTGCAATGCACGCGGAGGTCAGAAGAGGGTTTCGGATTCCCCTGGAACTGGAGTTCTCCTGGAATTGGAGTTTCAGACGGTTCTCGGCCGCCATGTGGGTGCTGGGGATCGAACCTGGGTCCTCTGCAAGAGCGGTCGGCGCTCTTAACCACTAGGCCATCTCTCCAGCCCTTTTATTATGTTTTAAGTGTTATTTTGTTAATTCTAATTTGTATTAATATGGATTGTCCCTGGGCATGGTGCCGCATGCCTTTAATCCCAGCAGAGGCAGGCAGATCTCTGGAGTTCAAGGACAGCCTGATCTACAAAGTGAGTTCTAGGACAGCTGGGGCTACAGGGACACCCTGTCTCAAAAAGACAACAACAACAACAAAAAGTATTGTCACCTGTTATATGTCAATACAGTTGTGTTTTTTTTTCTTTTTTTTGAAGTAGTGGGTTTTTTTTTTTCTTTTTTGATTTATTTCTCTTTATATGTGTGTTTTGCCTGCATGTATGTAAGTGGACAAATGCATGCAGTGCTCACAGAGGTCATAAGAAGGCAGCAAGTCCCGTGGAACTGGATTTAAGGATGATTGTTAGCCACCATGTGGTTTCTGGAAGAACAGCCAGTTCTCTTAACTGCTGAGCCATCTCTCCAGCTCTAGGAGTATTTTATTTCTAATTATAGGGTACAACAGTTTTTTTATTTTTATTTTTTTTACCATTTATTTACTTTGTGTGTGCATGTGTTGTGTGTGTGCAGGTGCACACATCACAGAGGGTGTTTAGAGGTCGGAGGACACCAAGCAGGATGCCTTTCTTGCTGCCCACCATGTGGGTTCCAGGCATCTAACCTGGGTCCTTAAGCCTGGCCACAAGCCCCTTTGCCCACTAGCCATCTTGCCAGTCTACAAATAGGCTGACATGGTCTCCCTGTAGCCCCATCTGGCCTGGAACTCTAGACAAGTCTGGCCTCTATCTTGCAGAGACTCACCTGCTTCTGCCCCCTAAGTGCTGGGACCATGCCCGGCCTTAAACTGGCTTTTTAAAGTACCTAATTTCCTTCATCAGCACTAATTGTTTTAGATCATTTCCATGTAGAACTTACCAAGAGTGTTTCAGATAAGACACTAAGTGCTAAATCTCTGATGAGAGTAAAATTATGTTGTTTCACATAAGGCATTGAACTATCAGATACCATCATTGTTCTGATGAAGTAGTGATTAATAACATGTTCTGCACACTTTTCATGTGTTTGGCTTATTCTGAGAGCTTTACCTGGGTTAACACATTTAATCCTTGACAGAGCTTCATGAGGGTTAGGTGTAGTCACTCCTTGTTTTTTACAGGTGAGATGGAAGAACAAGGGATTTGTCTCCTGTTTATGGGTTTAGCTATTATTTTTTTTTTAATAGCCTGTGTTCTGGAAAGCAGTTTTAGATTTACAGCAGAATTAAGCAGGAGGTTCAGAGAATCCACATGGACCTCCTACCTCTAGTTCCATGCATGTCTTCCGAATCCGAGTCCCCCACTGGAGTGTACAGACCTGTGTGACTGTTGACGTGCCTACCCAGAGACATCAGTAAGCCAGGCCAAGCTTTACCTTCACATTTACTCTTAGCTTTGGGTTGGGGAATGTTTGCCTCGCAACTGCCATTGTAGGATCACATAGAGTGGCGTTTCTATGCACTGCCTGGCCACTCTTCCCTTTTGCCTAGCCTGCAGCAGCTGATATGCTTGCTATCTCTATAGTTCTGCTTTTGCAGAATTGTAACGTTGGAGTCACACAACGGATGTAACTGCTTCTCAGGCTGTCTTCTTCACTTGTAATGGGGACTTAAAGCTCCTTCTGTCTTCCCTGGCTAATCGCTTATTCTTGTTCATGATATTCTATTGTCTGGGTGGGCTACAGTCTGTAACCATTCATTCACCTACTGAAGGATTGCTTGCTTGCTTCCAATTTAGGGCAGTTATGAACAAGCTTATTTATTTTTGGGGAGCTACGATGAACCCTAGGCTGCTTGTTCATTTTAACTGAATCTAGTCAGAAGGCGCATGTAGAATTTAGTTTGGCTAAATGTTCATGTTTCATAATTATACAATTTTATTTTGGGTTATACAGGATTTTAACTATGGTAGTCCATCTGATTATGTATTTTCAATTAGTCTAGAAATGGTTTATATTATACCCAGATTATATAAAGTCAAAAATTAAGGAAACAAAATAAAAATTATTTACAATGTGGACATGGTAAAAATGAGAACAGGGATTGGTCACAGAAGCCAGCTGATGTAGTGGGCAGGAGGAACGCCAGGCTGAGGAGGTCTGTGGGGAGGGTCTGGGCTACCCATCTCCTGACATGGGGGTTTCACCAGTGAATCTTTTGATTTTTATAAAGTGGACATGTGTGCTTAATGTACTTTTCTAGGCATGTTTAATTTCACATTTAAAAAATTACTCAAATGGTAACCTGTAATCTGTCTCACTAAATTACATGAAGCTCTCAAATATGAATTTCATTAAGAATTATGTAGTATAGATACATAAAATTAGGAATCATTAATTCTCTTGAAATTTTCATTTGAGTCCTTCTTTGTGAAGATTGGATGGCTTAACGTGGAGTGGATTTTCAAGATCATTTGGATAAATCTTCTAGTTTCACAGTTAAGGAAATTGAGGCCCATCAAGGAGGCATTTGAGTTAAGTGGAGAAATGCATAAATTAAAATCAAAGTATTTAATTGTGAAGCCCAGGAAAGGGAGAAATAAGGAATGAATAATTTACACATATTTTAATAAGATATTTTAATTTTTAATGGTGGAATTTGGCTTTTAATAACAAATTAAACATTTTAAATTTTGTGTTTTTTTTAGGACGGCAGGAAATGGGATCATTGCTTTATCTGCAAAAAGTGTGTAAAGCCTTGTAAGTACTGAGCTCACCACTTCAGATGCTGTTGAAACAAGCTAGTCTTCCATTCATGAAAATAGGATTTTTAACATATTTAGGAAAAATTATGTAAAGACCTACATTTAACTTTTAATTTTTTTTTTTTTTTTTTNGATGGCCTAGCGGTTAAGAGCGCCGACTGCTCTTACAGAGGACCCGGGTTCGATCCCCAGCACCCACATGGCGGCTGAGAACCATCTGAAACTCCAATTCCAGGAGAACTCCAGTTCCAGGGGAATCCGACACCCTCTTCTGACCTCCGAGGCATTGCACGACATGGGTGCACAAACTTGCATGCAGACAGTACATTCATACACATAAAAAGTAATAAATAAAATAAAATAATTTAAATAAAAAACAAACAAAACCTTAGTATTACATACTATCTGCAGGTTACCAAATGGCCAAAGTTAGCATTACTTGAAATTAAAATTGGGGTAAAGAGTTGGAGCTAGTGCATGATTTGCAATTAAACAAACATAGATAGTTTTAGTTATTGTGATTATAATTCTTTTTGTTTGTAGCCAGTGAAAATTTTTCCCATTCAGATCCAGCCTGTTGAATTCTTCCTACTATTTACTCTGCCCTTTTCGTAAATATAGTCTAATTATTTCTACTAAGTAGTCTAAGATCAAATACTATTTTTTTTTGTTTTTTTTTTTTTGTTTTGTTTGTTTGTTTAGACACAAGTTCTCACTATGTAGCCATGCTGGTCTGGTTTATTTGCAGTGTAAAGCAGATGGACCTCAGACTCACAGGGACCTGCCTCTGTCCTTCTGAGTGCTAGCACTGAAGGCAGGCACCTCCATGCCTGGCTAAGGTAGAAGAATAATTTTTAAAAATTAACTCAATGAAGACTCCTACAAAACAAGCCTTCAAGAACACAATACAGTCTGTAGTTGGTTGTTCTAGGATTTACATGATTTACAGTGAGTAGAAGAACCAGGGGTTAATATGCTTAATCTGTAATTCTATTGACAAATGTACATGAAAACTCAATTTTCATTTTGGTCGGAGTTTTGGTTTTGAGACAGTTTTGCTGTATGGGCCACGCTGGCCTGGAACTTGGTTCTCCTGCCTCAGTCTGCCAAGTGCTGGGTTTGATTACAGCCTGGGCTACCACTCCTAACTGCATGTGAGTTATAGATTATAGGCTCTTTAGTGCTTCTGAAAAAGCTAGTTTATTTGTTATGTACTGTTTTCTTTGGGGGAAGTCATTTAATATCTTTTAGTATTATATTTTATCAGTTTTTTCAAAGAGCAAATCCTTTGAGATGTGATGTACTCAATGGATCTTAGTGTCATTTTCTTCCAAAAAAAAATTGTATAAGGAAACTGGTAACAATGCTTTTATTTGTAAATAGTAACTAATAATTTTAATATATGTTTGAGCATACATGGCATAAAATATCTTTCAGTCTTACGCAGTTTACAGCTGTCTTATATTTTGTTTTTCCTTAGCGTTAAATTTCCTGTAGATGTGAACTGGAATGATGCTGGCTCCCTCTTGTGGTGTAAGCTCATTCTGTCAGTTACATAAATCCTGTAATTTAGAGGACAAATACTAGGTCAGTATAATTTTAGGGATAACAAAAATGATTAAATTACTCAGTTCACCACACAAGTTGAAATACTTATTGCTGGAAACATATGTTTATTTTATTATTTTTTTAATTTACTTTTGGGGTTTTTTTTTTGAGACAGGGTCTCCCTTTAAGTCCCAGCTGGCCTGGAGCTCACTCTGTAGACCAGGCTGGTCTCGAACTCACAGAGATCCGCCTGCCTCTGCCTCCCGGGTGCTAGGATTAAAGGCGTGCGCCACCATGCCTGGCACCTTTGTTTATTTATATCACAACCATTTGCGCCACCATGCCTGGCACCTTTGTTTATTTATATCACAACCATTACAACTGAATATTTTCAGATACTGCTCTTTTTTTTTTATTGTACTCCCTAATAAAATCTGGTCCATTTTTAATTCTGTTTATGAGTAGATGAACCAAAGAGAAATTTAAAATTCGAATGTAGAGACACATTGCTTCATTTACTTTTCTATTAGAGATTATATTTCACTTCATTAAGTTTGCTAAGTCCTTATCAGGAAATTATCCTACCTTAAGCAAATGACTGGTTGAAAGAAGTGATTTATGTAACATGTACAAAACAATATATAAGAGTTTCATTTTGAACTGGTAGGTATTCCCAGTGTAAGATGTGGAAGAAGGTAAGTCGTCCAGCCAGACTCTGCCAACTGGCCAAGTGGAGATGCATCGCTCCTGTTTATAGAGGGACCTCTGTGTGGCTGGATCTCACTAGCTGAGTCGTCACCATTAGGTGATGAATAGCACAGGTTCCAGAGTCAGGCTGCCTCTCCTCCTCTCTCCCTGGTTGGGTCTAGGACTGCACAGCCTCAGGTTCTTCACCTAAAAACACTGGGGGCGGGGGTGGGGGTGGGGGGGGGGGGGGGGTGGCATCTGCCTTGCTCAGTTTCCAGTTCTTTGAAGTCAGAAATTTCATCTGCTCACTTTTGTACTCTGAACACCTAATATGGACAGAAGTGAGCCTGAGTGTGACAAGTTGGGACTGCATTTTGTTCATGAAGGTCTTTCCCCGGGTTTTGTTCTTGGAAAGATCAAGGGTCAAACCTCTTATAGCTTATGGGTGGCAACTCTCAACAACTGATAGTGCAGGGTGGTCAGGCCTGTTTTCAGTAATGCCAGTGGTGATAGGCTGTTCCAGGCCTGGGTCGGAGTAGGTGACATGCTTCAGCTAGTGTGGAGAACTGCACAAATGGGCCAGTAGTGGTGCCTGTGACTGAGTTCAGAGAACACCAAAACACCAGCCAAACAGAGGTCGGTCTGTTCTGTCTGCTGTGGAGTGCGCTTAGGGCGTGAGTTCCAGCTTATTCATTTAGAAGCTCATCTTCTAAAAGCTAGGGGCACAGAAGCTGGGCATCCTCCAAGTGCCGGCACCTCCACACTATGAAGGGGTGGAAAATTAGCTGCATGGCTTTAGGGAGTGGGCCTCTCCACTGTGGTCACGTCAGGGAATGGGCCTCTCTAATGTGGTCAGGTTTTTCTGTTGTGCTCTTTCATTTTCCTCTCCCTGCTGACTGCCACATGTATTAATCCCTTTCTAAAAAAAAAATCTAATTCAGGGATTTGGAAGTCGAAGTGCTGAGCTGAGCAGTATAAATGTACCAAAGAGACAAGCTCATTGGCGTTTCTGTTCCCTTCTGTGGCGATCGTCCCGAATAGCTTGTTCTAAATATGTAGTAACCATCTTTTAAAGGAATGTCTTCTGAAACATTTTGCTTGATCAGGCCTGTGACTATTTACTTGTTTTCATGGCAGGATACTGAGGATTTATGCTTACACCACAGTAAATTCTTTTCTGTATTCTATTTTCTTATTTGGTTAGCTAGTTAATTAAACTTCAACATAATTACATAATTCACTGTGCTCATTCCATAAAATAATTTAGCACCTTGCTTTTCAGAGCTGTCAGAAAGCAGATGCAAAGAAAAAGTAATAAGATAAAAGTGGAGCCCGCTAAAGGATGATCCATGAATCACGAGTCTGCTCCGTGGAGAAAGAAGAGGAGGGGAAGGGCCCATCAGTATCCTTGCTCTTAAATGTCCAGTGACTTGAGAATAAGGAAGATTTATAGTCCAACCTTTGATGCCATTTTCTGCAAGTGCCACACTAGACTTAAATCCAGTTGCTCTCAAAGGTGTGTACCTTTCTGCACTCGATAATGGGCGGGTGGCATTTGCTAGTTTATAGCCGCCTCCGTGGCCTCTCTGGAGACCCAGGAATTTTTCATCCTCAGCTGGTTTCTTGGCGCTCTACCTGCTTTTTCCACTTCTTTAAATACCTTCTGTCTAATTTTGGCTTCTTTTGTCTGAAAAATGGGCATACAGCATTCCTTTACATGATACCAGGTGACAATGTGCATACAGCATTCCTTTACATGATACCAGGTGACAATGTGCATACGGCATTCCTTTACATGATACCAGGTGACAGTGTGCATAGGCATTACTTTACACGTGATACCAGGTGACAATGCAAGTGGAAAAAAAATCTATGATGTTTCCCTTACGTAAGCTTTTACGTCAATTTAGATATAGAAATACTTTGTTAAAATACCAAACGATGTGTTTAGACATCAGCCCACAGTTCACAAATGCCACCTGTGCAGGATAGCTCTGAATATGGTCCAACACAAAATCATAAACTTACTTAAAACATGAGATTGTGTGTGTGTGATTTGTTTTTCACAACTCAGATGCACAGTTCTTGATTGTGAATTCTGTAGATGACAACATCATGTTGCAATATCAGAAGATTGGACATACCCAAGCTTTCAAAGGAAAGTGTGCTGTGTAATTAATTATAGATTTGATCTGAAGATGACAGGAAGATTTTTTTTAATTTTATTTATTTTCGTATGTGTATGAATGTACTGTCTGCATGTAGGTTTATGTACCTGTGTTGTGCAATGCCGAGGAGGTCAGAAGAGGGTGTCGGCGGATTCCCCTGGAACTGGAGTTAAAGACGGTTTTCAGCTACCATGTGGGTGCTGGGGATTGAACCCGGGTCCTCTGCAAGAACAGTCGGCACTCTTAACTGCTAGGTCATCTCTCCAGCCCCAACAGGAAGATTTTTTTTTTATAGATATACCCTAAAGATACTAAGATTGAGCCAGGCATGGTGGTGCATGCCTTTAATCTTAGCACCTGGGAGGCGGAGGCAGGCAGATCTCTTTGAGTTCAAGGCTAGCCTGGTCTACATAGTGAGTTCCAGGACAGCTGGGGTTACAGGGAGACTCTGTCTCAAAAAGACAATAATATATATAAGTTTATATATAGATAGATAGATTGCAACTATTGTTATATTGTAAATAAATATTTTTCCAGTACTTTTTCCAGTTGTCTTTTTTATTTTTTACATTTATTTGTGTGTGTGTGTGTGTGTGTGTGTGTATGTATGTGTGTATGTGTACAAGTACATATTTTCATACTACAGCATACATGTGGAGGCCAGAGGACAACTTGTGGTGGGAGTCAGTTCTCTCCTTCCACCACATGGGTTCCAGGGATTGAACTCAGGCCATCAGGCTCAGGGACAAGCACCTTTACTTGCTGAGCCATCTCATCTTCCCCCCAGTTGTCTTTTGATGGTATAGTATCTTAAATGTTGGATGGATGTTTAGAATTGTGATTTTTCTCAGTTATTTCAATGTCCTAACCTGTGCTGTAAGATGAAAAGAGTTGGTAGCAGAAGGCAGGCTCGCAGTTAAGCCCCTCACTCTTCTGAGGAGCACTGCCTTGCTGTCTGGCCTTGTTTAGCCAGGCCCCTTTCAACAAGCCTCCATGTCTTCATTTTGGCAGTGGGAGCATCTCATATATGTCAGGTTTGGTTTGTGAGTCAGTAAGACACATGTGCTTGGCTCTGTTCTGTTGTCATTGAGCTCTGTAAGTATCAAGGCCTGATGGTCATCTCTTGGACCAGTAGCATGGCACCGAAGAGAATGGTTTGAACTCTCAGAACAAACAATTCATTGCTTCATTGCTCCATCAGGTATCTGACTTTATTTCTTTAAGACTGCATAGTTTTGTGGGGGTTTTTTGTATCTTTGGTATTTTTGAGACGAGATCTCCCTTTAGTCCCAGCTGGCTTGGAGCTCACGCTGTAGACCAGGCTGGCCTCGAACTCACAGAGATCCACCTGCCTCTGCCTTCTCAGTGCTGGGATTAAAGGTATGTGCCACCATGCCTGGTGAGACTTAATTTGCATGAAGACTTTTCTATTGTTCCCACACAGCTGCTCTGGAGCTCTCCTGAACCTCCTGGCTTGGGGTTAACTGGAGCCTTGAGTGCTGAATCTCCTGTTAAGCCAGGACTGCTGGATCCATGGTGTGGGATGGTTAAGCATGGTGTAGATCAGAAAGGTAATGACGTACATCAGGTGACATCAAAAGGAGTTGATGGTTCAGTGAGGGAAAGTGCTTGTGATGACTGAGTTCCATCCTGAACCATGTAAAAGCTGGATGCAGCGCGCACACCTGCGATCCCAGCATTCCTGTGAGGGAAAGTGCTTGTGATGTCTGAGTTCCACCCCAAACCTTGTAAAAGCTGGATGCGGTGCGCACACCTGCAATCCCAGCATTCCTGTAAGGGAAAGTGCTTGTAATGTCTGAGTTCCATCCTGAACCATGTAAAAGCTGGATGCAGCATGCACACCTGCGATCCCAGCATTCCCGTGAGGGAAAGTGCTTGTGATGTCCTAGTTCCATCCCAAAGCTTGTAAAAGCTGGATGCGGTGCGCACACCTGCAATCCCAGCATTCCTGTGGCAACATGGGAGGCAGAGGTGGAAGAATGGCCAGGAGCTGAGTGGGCCAAGGGCTTCGAGTACCAGCACTGCAGCAGAGACCAGAGAGCCCTGCCTGCAGACAGTGGGGAAGGAGAGAACCAGCTCCCCTAAGTCGTCCTCTGCCATGTGTGCTGTGGCACAGGGCGTCTGCTCCCTACCTCTCCTCCCTCCCTCTCTCAAAGGACGACTACTACTACTACTACTACTACTACTGCTGCTACATTAAACTCTGGACTTAACAAGCCTCAAGAAGCTCTTACCATAACCTCTTGTTTTGTAGTTGGTTGACTGTTGGTTTCCCTTCCCTAGTGCCAGGAGCAAATCTAGGATCTGTGTGTGCTGAGCAGGTGGTGTACCACTGAGCCACACCCCCCAGCCCCATCCTGCCCATTTCCTTACACAGATTGCTGTGGTGAGAGGAGAGGTGGGTCTGGAAGTGACTAGATGAGATATGAACGGGGAATCACTGATTCCAAGCTGGGTAGGGGTATTTTCTGAGTTTACTGAGTGCTCCACATCATGGTCAAATCTCTTGAATTCTTTGAAACTCGAGGCCTGAAGAGCATGACCACTGAAGAGCTGAGTCCCATTGGCCAGTGGTCATTTTCTCTCCATATTCCTTAGTTATTTAAAAAAAAATTTTTTTTATTAATTTTATTTATTTCTGTATGTGTATGAATGTACTGTCTGCATGCAGGCCTGTGCACCTGTGTCATGCAATGCCACGGGAGGTCAGAAGAGGGTCTCGGATTCCCCTGGAGCTGGAGTTCTCCTGGAATTGGAGTTTCAGACGGCTCTCGGCCGCCATGTGGGTGCTGGGGATCGAACCCGGGTCCTCTGTAAGAGCGGTCGGCGCTCTTAACCGCTAGGCCATCTCTCCAGCCCCATTCCTTATTTATTTTTTGTCATTTTGAGACAGGGTCTCCCTGTAGCCCTAGCTGTCCTGGAACTTACTATGTAGGCCAAGCTAACCTTGAGCTCACAGAGATCCTCCTGCCTCTGCCTCCCATGCGCTGGGATTAAAGACATGCTCCACTCCATAAAGTTTAAAAAAAATTAAAAAATGAAAACTATTTAAAGCTACTTTCTTAGAAAATTAAAAATTAAGTGATTTGGTGAATCTGCTCTTATATTCAATTAACACTGATTACAAGGACTTAACTGCTGTTCTCAGACACAGACTAACGGGAAAATGTCAGCTTGTCTCTGGGAGGTAGAATGTGAGTCCAGAGTGGGGTCAGCTTTATCAGAGATCTGAGTATCCGAGCATTAGAATATGTGCTCATGACAGCAATGGAAGACTCCTAGGGTTTTTAAAAAATATTTTTATTTTATGTGGATGAGTGTCTGTATGTCAGTGTGCCATGTGCCTACGGTGCCCTAGGAGAACCAGTTGTTGCCAGTTGTCCACTGACCTCACACATTTGCCCCATAATTATACTACACAAAGAGTAAATAAAAGTTAAACCCAAACATTTGTGGTCCTTCTATTAGTGGAATCCAGAGTCATTCTGTAGGTCCTCAGCAATCAGGTTTCAGAAGTTTTTATTAATGTAACACTTAGGCTAATTTATTCTTCAGTGTGCCCTGTTTAAAGCTCTACTGCCTTTCCTGCTTGGTTCAGGCCCTTGCCTAATGAGACCTGGGGGCCTGAGCTTCTGGGAGCCCCCCTGCTGTGCTGTTCCTTCTTCATTCTGCACTGTCTCAGAGGCACTTTGAGTTAGCTTAGTATTCTGTGGTTATGTTTGCAGATTTTATTTCTCCAAAAAAAGCTAGGCTTTCGGTGTCTGCTCATTGTATCTTCCATCCCTTGTTCTTGTTGACGCTCAGGAAGAGTCCAGAGAAGGAACCACCTTGTCTAGAGGCACAGCTGAAATGGTCAGAAGTTCTGCTGCTGTCCACCGCTCCAAAAGAGTGGCCAGGGGAAGGAGACCCGGACACCACAGGGAAGGAAGGAGCAGAGTTGGCCTGAGGCTGCTACTACACTTCAGCTGTGCCGGGAAGGTTGGCAGCCTTTTGTACACGGCTTTAAACTTCTAACAGTTTTTTGTCGGGTTTTTTTGTTTTTTGTTTTTCTTGGGCTCTAAACATTCCCCGGAACTCTTCCGGCTCCCACCGGCTAGCACCGTCTGAGCCGCTCTCCATCCGTCTCCACTTCCTACTCCCCGCTTCGGGTTACCCTGTCGGAGGCGGCCGCCCTGTGCGGGTCTGGTTGGAGCCATGGCGGAATACTCGTACGTGAAGTCCACCAAACTCGTGCTCAAGGGCACGAAGGCCCAAAGTAAAAAGAAAAAGAACAAAGACAAGAAGAGAAAAAGAGAAGATGAAGAAACCCAACTTGATATTGTTGGAATCTGGTGGGCTGTATCCAACTTTGGTGAAATTTCGGGAACCATTGCCGTTGAAATGGATAAAGGGACCTATATTCATGCACTTGACAATGGTCTTTTTACATTGGGAGCTCCACATAAAGAAGTTGATGAAGGTCCCAGTCCCCCAGAGCAGTTCACTGCTGTCAAATTGTCTGAATCCAGAATTGCTTTGAAATCTGGCTATGGAAAATATCTTGGTATAAATTCAGACGGACTTGTTGTTGGGCGTTCAGATGCAATTGGACCAAGAGAACAGTGGGAACCAGTATTTCAAGATGGAAAAATGGCTTTATTGGCTTCAAATAGCTGCTTTATTAGATGTAATGAGTCAGGTGACATAGAAGCAAAGAATAAAACGGCAGAAGAAGAAATGATAAAGATTAGATCCTGTGCTGAAAGAGAAACCAAGAAAAAAGATGACATCCCTGAAGAAGACAAAGGAAATGTGAAGCAGTGTGAAATCAACTATGTAAAGAAATTTCAGAGCTTCCAAGACCACAAACTTAAGTAAAGAAGATAGTAAAATTCTTAAAAAGGCCCAGAAAGATGGATTTTTGCATGAGACACTTCTGGACAGGAGAGCCAAACTGAAAGCCGATAGATACTGCAAGTGACCATGATTTTGTTTTTGTGTTGCTATCGAGTTTTTTTTCTGAATAAACATTTAGTAAAACAACAACAACAACAACAACAAAAACTTCTAACAGTTGGGCTTTCTGAATAAGAAAAACCTTCTGAGTTGATGCCTTGCTCCTTCAATGTAATCTAGAAAATGAAATACAAAAAGTAGTCCAGAAAGGGCCCTGCTTGCCGTCCCTCCTCGGTGTCCTTGTTCTCTCCCATGAAACACTACATCTCAGGCTGGCAAAATAAAACTGCGTGCGTGCATGCATGCGTGCGTGCGTGTGTGTGTGTGTGTGTGCACGTGTGTGTGTGTGTGTGCGCGCGTGCGTGTGTGTATGTGTGTGCATGCGTGTGTGCGTGCGTGTGTGTGTGTGTGTAAGCTTTTTTTAGGGTACTTAAATCCTTCCCAGCATCACAATGACTTGATGTACCTGTTTCGCTCCACACAGATTAGAAACTGATGGTGTGCCTCCTTCTCTCCTGGGTTTGATCAGATGCCTATCATCATCACATATGACCTCTGTTCATGGCAACCTGACACCCAAAATAACACGCTTTCTTGGTGTTTGGTTCACAGTGGCTCAGTGGATGGACAGGGACCTAGTGCTATATAAGAGGCCATCATACTTGAAGGTGCTGAGCTCAGGAAAGCTTCTACCAAATGCAAAGGAAAATCCAATTTCACTTGATGTGATTTTAATTGGAACATTAAGACATGGGTTAAATTACTTGAGGGTTAGCTAAGAAGGTCATTGTAATAAAGTGAAGATAAGATCTCTATTGTTTGATTGTAGACATTTTTAGTATAAATGTTAACAGCAAGATTGAGGAAAAAGCACCAGAAGTGACGGGGAGACCTCAGAACTCTGAGAGGAGGCGTCCCGTTCGCTGGCGGCCCCCAGGTCCTCTAGGTGGGTTATCTGTTACTCTTTGAACTAGCAGAGATAGGACAGTAGATGAGCCTGAAGTTGCCCATGATGTTGAATGCCTGAAACCTGGCTTCACACAGTCCACTTCACACAGTCCACTTCACACAGTCCTCGTGAAACTCCTTTGCTCTGATCTGCTTTCCCTCCCATACCCAGCTACTTCCACCTTCCTCCCATCTAGGGACATAACATCTGGCTCTCTATTCTGAGTCTGCACCAAAATCTTCCATCCTTAGTCTCAACCACTCCCTTCTTTTCCAGTCCCCCAATCCAATTAATAATCTATTCCTGTTCTACCTAGTAAACCCTCAGGACTTTTCTTTCTAAGGCACTGACTGCCCTAAGAATTATGGTCTTACACAGTCAGTGAGTCCTCCTCCCAATCCGGGCAATAGCTTGGCTTCAAAATCCAGTTCCATGGTGTTCTAGTTTGTCTTCCATTGCTGTGACAAAACACTCTGACCAACACCAACTTGGGGAGGAAAGGGTTTATTCAGCTCACATCTCCTGGGTCACAGTTCATCACTTAGGGAGCCCAAGGCAGGAACTCAGGGCAGGAACCTGGAGGCAGGAGCTGAAGCACAGGCCATGGAGGAATGCTGTTCACTGGCTTGCTCCCCTGATCCATGCCCAGCCTGCCCTCTTATATGGTACACAACGACCTGCCCAGGGTGGCACCACTCATTGTGGGCTGGGCCCTCCCACATTGCTCGATAATCAAGACAATACTCCACAGATGTGGCCACAGGCCAATCCAATGGAGCCAATTCCCCAATTGAGGCTCCCTCAACCCCGGTGTGTCAAGTTGACACTAAAGCTATCCAGCACACACGGCATTGTCTGAATACCCAGTGCATGAGCTAACCAAGGGGTCTGAATGAAGATGGGGGCTGGAGAGATGGCTCGGGGGCTGATCTTGCAGAGAATCTGGGTGTGGATTTCAGCACTCACATGGCACTTAACTGTAGCTCTAGTTGCAGAGGATCCAATGGTCTCCTGTCCTCTGCAGGTATTGTATGACATGGTGCACTTCCATGCATACAGGCAATACACTTATACACATAAAAATAATAAATAAAATAGTAAAAACAACCCCAGCCTAGTAGCTGAAACGTTATTTCTGGAGAAGTAGTTCTTGTATATCTGCTCTACTGCCAACACACAGCCCACAGAGGGTGAGATTAACTCAGTCTACTTCCATTTTGAAATTAGTCTACTTCCATTTTGAAATTAGTGTACTTCCATTTTGAGATTACTCGGTCTACTTCTTCCATTTGCACCTGCTCTCTCCTGCTCTTGCACCCTTGGGAAGTCTGAAGCTGAGTCTTCTCCTTTCCTCTGGGTACTGTGCCACAAAAACATGAAGAAGTCATTATGACAAGCAGTGTTTTCCTAAGATGGGGAAGGCAAAAACAACCAGTCCCTGCCTGCCCCCAACACACAAGTGAGACTGCGTGTTTTTGTTTTTGTTTTGTTTTTCAAACGGAGCCAGCCTCCGTGTAGCCCCAGCTGGCCGGAACTCGCTGTAGACTTAGTTGGTCTCCATCTTATGGAGATCCACTTGCCTCTGCCTCTCCAGTGATAGATAGCAAACACCCACCATCCAGATGATCCATTATTATTACCCCTAAATATTGACAACCTAACCGTGCAGTTCATGAATAACAAAGGCTAGTCCATTTTTACCTTAAGTTTGCTGCAGTGTTTGTAGCAAACACCCACATCTGAGAGGAAGCAGGGTAGGTCACAGTGCCTGGTACAGAACAGCTAAGTGAGAGTTGGTGAACAATACATTTACACTTGACCCTTCAGGGTCCTGCTCCATGGAGAGAGCAAGATGGAGCAGATGAACGATAAAGGCCCTACCGCTGCTTTTGGTCCAGAAATGAAAGGAGCTGGTGAGGTAATCCAGTTGGAAAAGTCTCCTAAGTTTGACCACAAGAACCCGAGTTTGTTTTTTGAAAAAGCTGGACTTGGTGGCATGTTTTTGTAATCCCAACTCTGAGACAGTGGAGATGGGTGGGTACCTGGGACTTGCTGGCCAGGGAGCCTGGCCTGCTTGTCAAGTTCCATGCCTGTGAGAAACCTTGTCTAAAAAAGCAGTGGACAGCACCTGAGGAATGACACCCGAGCCTGTCCTCCGCACTGCACATTCAGAAGTGCACACTTGTGCTGCATGCACATGCTCGAACCAAAGAAGTGAAAGTCAGGTGACATTCCACCCTAGGAGTCAGGTTCCACATGCTGATGTATGTTCCTGTGTTCTTGGCAGGGGTGTGTGCTCACGCCTGTAGTCCTGCATTCCAGAGGGTAGGTCAGTAGTCACAATCTGAAACCCTCCTGGACTGTGTAATGACTCTGTCTGAAAACCTGCACAGTGGAGGCAGAGGAAAGCAAAGCACATGAGAGGCCAAGCAGGAGGATCAGATATTTGAGGTCAGTCTCAGCCGCATATCAAGACCCCCTCCCCAAAAAACCCAAAAGAAGCTTGCTCAGTGGGTACAAGTGTTGTCCAAATATAAGAACCCGAGTTGAGGTCCCCAGCTCCCACTTAAAAAGCTGGGCATGTAACCTCAGTGTCAGGCTGGATGAAGACAGGAATCACTGGCCTGCAGCCTAGCCAAAATCCTCTGAGCTCCGCGTTTAGTGACAGACCTTGTCTCAAGGGAGTGAAATGGAGCACTGTAGAGGACACCTACTCCACGTGCTCACAGAGGTGTGGACCTGCATCCACTGCATGCACACAGCACACATACAATAAAGGAAGTTGTAATACACCTGTGATTCTAGCACTTGGGAAGCGGAGGCCAGCCTAGGCTACCTATGGAGGCCAGCTTGGGCCATAAGACCCGGATTAAAACAATAGCCAAACAAAAAGTAAACGAGTATCGGATGGGTTCTGACCCATCGTCTGCCGTGGCTCAGGGTCTTCTGGGAATGTCCTGACCAGGTGGAGTTGTGTAGCCCACACTCTTTCACATAATCAATGTAGAATAAATCTCGTGTGAGCCACCGCCCCCTTATCTATGGTGGGGTTGCTTACAAGTTGTGAAATGCTTATTTAAGTGGGGCGAGAACCAAAATATGGTTTGTCCATTTCCGGGAGGCTGTAAGCGCTTTACATCCCTTGAACTTCGGCTGCAAATCGGAATCAAGTTTTTGTTGTTGTTGTTGTTGTTCAAATAGTGGGTCTCACCTGGTGTCATTTCTGTTTTAATTAAGTCTGCTGGATGGCTGTCAACACAGGATTTAAAAAAAAAAAAATTCTGCTGCGGAACCAGGGCTGAGAACTACCAGAATGTCAAAGGCGGCTTTAGCGATCAGGACCTGAAGTTTTGCTCATGATCTCAACCTCTAACTCCTTATCTCCACAGCAGCCAATTTCCGGGAAAATGGGAAAGACACGCGAAGGTTGCCAGTCCTGTGTGTACAGGGCAT
Organism: Rhizomys pruinosus; assembly: GCA_009823505.1. Lineage (NCBI taxonomy): Eukaryota > Metazoa > Chordata > Mammalia > Rodentia > Spalacidae > Rhizomys > Rhizomys pruinosus. The sequence continues at coordinate 77,126 of VZQC01008640.1, read as the reverse complement.
CCCAGGCCAGCGCACTCCGCCCACCCGGAGCACGCTCCGCCCAGCCGGGGAGGGGGGAGGGCGTCCCACGCAGGCCCCGCCCCTTCCCAGCCCCGCCCCTTCCTCCCCAGCTCCGCCCCTCCGTCTCCAGCTCCAGCCTTCCTCCTCCAGCCCCGCCTCGCCTGCTCCGCCCTCACGCCGCCGCACCTCCCTCTTTCCTCTCGCGAGGACTGCCTGGCGTCGGCGCCGTAAGCTTGCTCGGTGCGGCGGGCGGAGGCGGAGGCGGAGGCGGAGGTAGAGGCGGAGGCAGAGGGCGGGAAGGCCTTCCATGTTGTCTGAAAAACGCCGAGGCCTGCGACGCGGCTCTGGACTGGCCGCCCTGGGCCGGGCTCTGCGCCAAGGCCACCCGGTGTTCTCGCGGCTCTGAAGACGTCGTGGCAGGGCCGCCCCCATGCTGCGTCTCCCGTCCTGTTTCCCATCCTTTCGGGTGGTGGGCGAGAAGCAGTTGCCGCAGGAGATAATTTTCCTTGCCTGGTCCCCCAAGCGGGACCTTATTGCTTTGGCCAACGCCACGGGCGAGGTGAGTGGGCCGATGCGGGTTGTGCCGGGCTAGACCCTCGAGCCGGTTTCCCCTTCTGCCCGTCTACCCCGCCCACCCCGTCCACCCCGTCCACCCCGCCCCTGCTTCTCAGCGTGGCTGTTAACCTTAGTGAAAGGGATAAGGACTGCACTTGCGGACATGCTGTGGGTGCCCATTTTCTGCATTGCTAGGACAGCTTGCACAAAGTGCTGTCCTCCAAGTCCAGTAACTTGCTTCTGCCCCGGGATGCAGTGTCCCTGTGGCCCGCAGACTCCGCCCCACTAAATTCCAGTTTGGAAAAATCTTGTCAAAGCCAGCTGGGGGTGTGCCTGTGTGAAGCTGCTCCAGAGAGACTGATGCTTTACTAGGTTCCTGACAATGCGGATGAACATTGTCAGTAAGGATTTCTAACTCATTGGAAATGTGAACATACTTCATCAATTATAATCAGATACTGCCCAACTTCCCGCTGAGAAGTAGTACCTGGCAGCCATCTTTTAAGGAAACCTCCACTTGTGCCTGTTTTAATTTTTCTGATAGTGGCCAGGGTGTGTGTGTGTGTGTGTTTGTGTATCTGTCTGTCTGTGTCTGTGTGGTTAAGTAGGTAGAAGTGTGCGGTAAAGAAATCCTAGCAAACAGGTACTCTTAGCCTGCAAAACTGCATTACCATGTTGTCTGCCTTGATTCAACCTCTAGGATATTGGTGTGCAGATTTGCAGGGCTCTTCAGGAACCTTCTACTTTCCACCCTCTGCCAGGATACTTTGAAACTGCCATGGCTTTAGAAAACAGCCTCAGTCACATGGGTATGTTAGTAGGAAAGTTAGAGCAGTGAGATGGGTAGATGTGTTGCTGGGCACTGCCACTCCATGTTGTCTAAGGAACAGCAAGAGGTTGTCCAGTGTTGAGTGTGAAGACAGTTTGGGAAGGTGGAGGAGAAAGAAGAGGTTGTGAAAAAGCTGCCAGGTCAGTGGACTAGGAACAATAATAGGATTGATGGTCACTTAAAAATGTTTCATTCTGGGGGATGGAGAGATGGCTCAGCTGTTAAGAGCGTTGACTGCTCTTGCAGAGGACCCAGGTTCGATCCCCAACACCAACATGGTGGCTAAGAACCATCTTTAACTCCAGTTCCAGGGGAATCCGACGCCCTCTTCTGTCCTCCGCGGCATTGCACGACATGGGTGCACAAACCTACATGTAGACAGTACATTCATACACATAAAATTAATAAATAAAATAAATTAAAAAAATGTTTCATTCTGTATTCATTGTAAATTGGTAGTGTGCTACATACAAGTGTACAAGTGTACAGTACACATACAAGTGTACAATACACATATAAGTACAATACACACGGAGCATTTTCCCCTCCAGTATCACTTATTGGTCACTTTAAGAGTTGCATAAGGCTTGTTTGTAGTCTTGTAATTTCTTAGTGTGGTTGTACGTCTTTATTTGGCTTTGTGGGTGCATGCATGGTGTGGTTTAACACAGATTTTTTTTTTTTTTAGTATGTTACAGTAAAAGAGATACAAGGGAATCAGGATGAAGCTCAGATTCTAACTGGATCAAGGAGGCACATGAGGGCATATGCAGAGTGAGAGACAATGGGCCGTGTCCTGTCAGGTTGTCTTCCTATAGATGGGCTTGAAGTGCAGTGGATGGAACATTCTGACAGAAGTTTGGAACAGATTCTGGCAGCGTTGCAGTTGCCCATGGTGACAGGTTGAAGATGTGATCCTAGTGGTTGAAGTGACGTAGATGTGACCCTAGGGATTGAAGTGAGGTAGATGTGATCATTGGAAGAGAGGTAATTGAGAGCTGTTAGCAAGAATAACCGTGAGGGGGCAACAGTGAGGGAGCTGGAGGATGGCTCACCTGTTATGAGCACTGGCTGCTCTTGCAGAGGACTCAGGTTCAGTTCCCAGTACCCAGTGGCTAACAGCTGTCCGTGACGCCAATTCTAGGGGATCTACCACGCTCTTCTGACCTCTTTGGGCATTGCACACACGTGGTGCACTTGCATACATGTGGGCAAAACACATAAAAATAAATAAAAAAGTTGAAGCATGAGTTTATCAAGAAATGAGGGTAATGGCCTACCGGGCTAGAGCTGACTTCAGTTAATAGGAATCATATTCTGCACTGTGTGAGATTCAAAGTTAGGGGATATTAGGGAAGTCATCAAGAATTGAGGCTTCACCCCTTAGCGCACTAGGGGACCTGGGATGCAAACCACTGCCACCTGATAATGTCACAAGCATAACCTCAGGTGAAAGCCCTGTCCAGTCTGGAAAGGTGATGACAGGCATTTTGCAGAAAAGGATGAAGTAGGGATTGTGCACCTGACTGTGAATTCCTGATGGCGCGTGCGTGGGGGTGGGGTGGGTGGCGGGGAGCTTTGAAAGTTGTGGCTGGTGGAGTTGGTTCCAGTGAAGAAAGCCCAGTAGATGAGTTCTGGGTTCCCTGTGGTGACAGATGTTGCTGTCATTGGAGGGTACTCTGTTAGGCCAGGCAGCAGGCTGTGCTGAGGATTTGTTTGTGGGCACTGAGGTGGAGAGGTCTTCTCAGGAGCCCACCAAGGTTTCAGACTTGTAGTCTTTACTTTCAGTGGTGGTATTGACACTAGAGTTTGGAAGCACAAGGACCCCTCGGGGCTCATGTTGACCCTCATAGTGGGTATCAAAATGAAACTTTAGGATGGATAAGTGACTTTTTTTTTTTTTTTTTGTTTTTGGTCTTTTTGAGGAAAAGGTTTCCCCTTTAAGTACTATCTGGCCTGCAGCTTGCTTGGTAGACCAGGCCTCTGAGTGCTGGGATTAAAGGTGGGTGCCACCACGCCCAACCTGGATAAATGACTTTTCTAAGATCCATGGCTAGAAAGTGACATAGCCGAAAACAGTTTCTGGGAGCTTTGATTGCAGGCTTCATTTATTTTATTTTATTTTATTATTTTTTATTTTATTTTATATTTTATTTTATTATTTTATTTTATTTTATGTATATGACTGTATTGCCTGCATGGATGTTAGTGCACCCATGTTGTGCAGTGCCCACAGAGGGCATTGGATCCCCTGGAACTGGGGTTAACAGATATTATTGGCCATATTGGTGCTGGGAATTGAACCCCACCCCTCTGCAAGAACAGCCAGTGCTCTTAACTGCTGAGCCATCTCTCCAGCTCCTAATTGCAATTTTTTAACAAAAGATTTTTATTTATTTTTATTTTATGTGTGTGAATGTTTTGCCTGCATGTATTAAGTGTGCCCCATGCATGCCTGGTGCCCACAGAGGATAGAACACTCACCATGTGGGTGCTGGGAATCAAACCCGGGTCCTCTGCAAGAGCAACCAGCACGCTTAACCACTAATCCCTATCTCCAGCCCTGCAATTTTTTAAATTAAAAAACATTTTTATTTTACATGTGAGTGTTTTGCCTGCATGTGTATACAGGCATCTGTGTGTTTATTTTACATGTGAGTGTTTTACCTGCATGTGCGTAGTGCATCCATGTGTTTATTTTACATGTGAATGTTTTGCCTGCATGTGTGTACGTGCATCTGTGTGTTTATTTTACATGTGAGTGTTTTGCCTGCATGTGTGTACGTGCATCTGTGTGTTTATTTTACATGTGAGTGTTTTGCCTACATGTGTGTATGTGCATCTGTGTGATTATTTTACATGTGTTTTACCTGCATGTGTGTACGTGCATCTGTGTGTTTATTTTACATGTGAGTGTTTTGCCTGCATGTGTGTACGTGCATCCGTGTTTTTATTTTACATGTGAGGGTTTTTCCTTCAGAAATTTTTTTGAACTATGCCACAACTACCTTTTAGTGCTATTTGTGTTTGTTCTTTTATTGTGGTCTTGTGCAGCCTTCTTAACCCTTTCTGATAGGTAAGTCTCTTACAGGTTGAAGTGGGCCTTCTAGTTTCACACATTTCTTTGAAAACGTTCTGCATTCATTCAGACACTCTTTCCTTCTCTTCTGATTGCTGAGTATTATGTTCAGAGCATACCATGGATCTAGGTTCATTTTATCTCTGAAATGACTATGACTTCTGCTGTTACGTCTTTTTATTTTAGGTTTTACTTCATCGACTTGCAAGTTTTCAACGAGTTTGGAGTTTTCCACCAAATGAAAATACAGGAAAAGAAGTGACCTGTCTAGCTTGGAGACCAGATGGCAAACGTAATGATAATACTATAAAATTATTCTTTTCATTTTCATAAAGTATATTCTAAAAAGAAAGCCTGTTTTCAGTAAGGATAAATTTTTCTTAGTATATGCTAGAATTATGTTTTGCTGTTGTTTTGTTTTTGAAACATTGACTCTTTTGCCCTGGACCTTGCTGTGTAGATCAGGTTGGACTCTAGCTTACAGTGCTCCACCTGCCTCTGCCTCCTGAGTGCAGAGAGTAAAGGCATGTACCACTCCGCCCAGTCCTGTATTAGGATTATAAATACCATGTGGGATTTTTGTCTTTAGACTGCTTTAAGTTCTTTTCAGGGACTGAAGAGATGGCTTAGCAGTTAAAAGCATGCACTGCTCCTGCAGAGGAGCTGAGCTGCATTCCCATTACCCATGTCCAGCAGATCACAGCTGCCGTAACTCCGGCTTCATGGGTATCTGACGATTCTGACTTCCACAGGCACTTAGGCACACATATGCACACACCACAATTAAAAATAATAAAAATATTTTTTAAAAGACCTGTACATTTTTTTTCCTGTAACTCCATTGTGGTAAAGATAACTTGTAAATGAACTCTGGCATCTTGGCAGATGTAACTGAAGTGAAGTCTAATAGAATTTCCAAAATATTTGGCCGCTGTCTTGTCCTCCAGCATTTGATCCAAACACTTCCTGCTACTCACCGGTCCATTCAGTGGCATTATAGCCCATTTCTCGCTGCAATGTACTTAGCACTAAACGTGAAGCTCATGAATATTTTCTGCATGCTGTGTGCTATGCAGGAGGGACCATCATCTTTGACTGTTTCTTCTGTGTTTGTATGGTCTTTTCCCTCCTGGCTTTTCATTGTAGCTTGCTTTGGCTCTGAGAGTTTAGCTGCTGTCTTTTCTTTACATTGATAATCAGTGTTGGGTTGTTGTACATGTAGTGTAGTAAAATGCTGTCATCCTACATTTTAAAGTTCATCTCTCAGGGGCATCCAACCTGCAGCCTGCCACATGGAGTTGTGAATAGTTATTTTTTTCTGGGAATGTTTTTGTAACTTGATTGCACAGAGTTTGAACTTTGTAGATGATAACATTGTATCACAGATTCAAAAGGTTGGACACACCTGAAGGTACTTTAAGGAAAAAGTAAATTGTTTTTGGAAAACAAGTATGTCTTCCTAGTTCTTTATTTTTTTCTTCTAACTAAGTATAAATACTTAAAAATTCTCTGGGAAAGCCTATCACTTAGAGATAACTGTGTTTGATGAACAATTTGACATTTCCTGATAAAATACATGTGTAGATCTCTCATCCTAGCTCATCTGATACTCCTTTAAGAGGTTTGGTTTTGGCTCAGTATGGGTAGATTTGTGGATTTGCCACATTAATGACTGTGTACTAACCCGCTGTATTTATATACTGTAATTTGCATCTGTTCCTCAGGGTGGACAGTTAACTCACTGTGGCTTTGCGGCTTTTATAAGCAGTTCTGTGTACACATTCTGAACACGCAGAACTAACTTGTTCTGATTAACTCCTTAGATCATTTCCTCAGAGTAGAATTTCCAGTAATGCTTTAAAAATGCCATACATGCTGGGTGTAGTGACACATGCCTTTAATCCTAGCACTCAGGAGGCAGGGGCAGGCAGATTTCTGTGAGTTCAAGGCCATCCTGGTCTACAGAGTGAGTTCCAGGACAGCTGAGGATACAGGGAGACCCTGTCTTGAAACAACCCCCCCCCAAAAAAAAACCCTAAAAATGCCATACTTATTTTGTACTTGTTTTGCTTAAAAGATGGGTAGAATATGTAAAATTGGAGGAATCTGGGCTAGTGGGATGGCTCTGTGTAGGTAAAGGCGCTGGCCACCAAGCCAGATAACCTGAGTTTGATCCCTGGGACCCACATGGTGGAAGAGGAGAACTCCTACAAGTTGTCCTCTGACCTGCGTACATGCCCACACTCATACACAGAAATAAGTAAATAGATGGAATAGAGGGATTGGGTCTCATCCCTCTCTCCTAGTGTTAAACTCAGGACCTCCTACACGCTTGACATATGCTCTATTACTAGTCTGCACTCGAGTCATAAAGCAGGTTTTGTTTTTTGAGATAGGGTCCCTGTGGCCTCATGACAGTCCTTCAGCTTCATGCTCACAGATGCTGGGATTGCAGGTGTGAGCCACCACACCTGGGTTATGAGGATTTTTAAAAATTTAGTTTGTGTGTATGGGTGTATCACCTGCATGTATGTAAGTGCACCTGTGTCATGCAATACCTGTGGAGGTCAGAAGAGGGCACTGGATCCCCTGGAACTGGGGTTATGGTTAGCTGCCATCTAGGTGTTGGGACTCAAACCCAGGTCCTCTGCAAGAGCATCAGTGCTCTTAACTGTTCACCATCTCTTCAGCCTGAGAATTTCTTAAAGTAACATTTTGAGGACTTGTTTGTATTGTCTAAAAGTGCAGGATCCCCAGCTTAAATCATCAGAATCAAGTGTTCATTAAAAAGTGTCTTATTTAAACAGATTCTCTTATATATTTAGTTAGAAAATGATTGTTTCAAGTGTTTCACATGTTTTGATAAAGGAGGCTGGAACCCAGCCTGGTTGTGCAGGCCTATGAACCCAGCTATTGGGCAGGCTGAGGTAAGAGGAGCTTTAATGGAGTAGTGGGTACAAGGTTAGCTCGGGCAGTGTAGTGTGACCCTGTAAATAAAAAGCTGGGCATTAAAGGACATTTCCAGTAGCTAGATATTACAAATAAAAAATACTTTTACTTTTCATGTTAAAAAAAAAAAGAGAGCAGGGGATGTAGTTGAGCAGTAGAGTGCTCAGTGTACCATGTGGGGTTCCCAGGTTCAATCCCCAGTACAGCAAAAACTAAAAGTAAACAATAACAAACCCACAAAGGCGAAGAAAGCAGACCAAGCTAGCCCTTCTCAGGCACACTTGCTAGTAGTGCTGTGCAGGCAGACTCACTGTGCTCTGTTCTGAAGCTCTGAAGTTGAATATGTTAGAAAGATATTAATGATTTACATAGAGCAACTGTGCTAGATAATTCAGCTACAGTTAGAGGAAAAAGATTCATATATTGGATGGTCTTGCCTCATTATGGGATAAAAATAAAGGGTAATGCAAAGATTTGAACATAGCAGATATATAGGTACTTTAGACATGTTTATGGGGCAGTGTGTCTCTTGGTGATAAGATTTACTCTTTTGAGATCTGTTAGGTATTGCTGCTTGAAAAGAGGGTTCTAGCTAGAAACTTTGTTGTGTAAGATAGTAAATGCAGTAGGTGAAAAGTCATGTCCTGTGAACACTTGAAAATGGGCTTAGTATTGTATAAGTATATTCAGAAATCTCTTTAGTTTTTAAAATATTACCTAGAGGAATAAATTTTATTACATTGTCCATATGTTGAGCTTAGAGGACAGCTTCCACACTGTGGGTCCTGGGGATCAAATTCAGGTTGTTAGACTTGGTGGCAAGCGTCTTTACCTGCTCAGCCATTTTTAAAATGTGTTTGAAGTAGTAAACTGGACAGTAGGTGAGATGCCCATGTATTTTTTCCAGATGTTAAGCTGATTTACTCTTCTTATTTTATCTTGTTTTAGTTTTGGCCTTTGCTCTTGCTGATACCAAGAAAATTATTTTGTGTGACGTAGAAAAACCTGAAAGCTTGCACTCTTTCTCTGTAGAGGGTCCAGTTTCCTGTATGCACTGGATGGAAGTGACTGTGGAAAGCAGGTAGGGTGTCATGGAGGGGCACTCAAGGGAACATCAGGCTGGCCTCGTGCTTCTTTGTGAGGCTGGTTCTTGGGACGTTGCTGGGCTGGCCTCACACTTGAGATCCTCCTCTTTCTCAGCCTTTCTCATGCTGAGACTGCTGCCCTGTATCGCCTCTTCAGATGGAATTTTCATTTTTAGAAAGGAAATGAGGGGCTGGAGCAATGGCTCAGTGGTTAAGAGCATCAACTGCTCTTGCAGAGGACCCGGGTTTGATTCCTAGGACCCACATGGCGGCTAAGAACCATCTTTAACTCCAGTTCCAGGGGAATCCAATGCCCTCTTCTAACCTCTGCGGCATTGCATGACCTGGGTGCACCAGCCTATGTGCAGACAGTACACCCAATACACATAAAAAATAATAAATAAAGGGGCTGGAGAGAAGGCCTAGCGGTTAAGAGCACCAACTGCTCTTGCAGAGGACCTGGGTTCGATCCCCAGCACCCACATGGCGGCTGAGAACCATCTGTAACTCCAATTCCAGGAGAACTCCAGTTCCAAGGGAATCCGATGCCTTCTTCTGACCTCTGCGACATTGTATGACACAGGTGCACAAACCTGCATGCAGACAGTACATTCATACACATAAAATAAATAAAATAAAAATAAATAAATAAAGGAAATGAATGTTGTGTTCTGAATGTGTTTATCAAGATGAAATGGCTGTTTTTATTGTTACATTTATTTATTTAGTGTATGTGCATATGTGTGTGTGTACATGTGTGTTTCTCAGGGCATGTGTGGAGATGAGCAGTTTGTGGGAGTTTGTCCTCTTGTTCTGTCATATATATAGGCCATTTCTGCTGACCTATCCTGGGTTTGTTATTTTTAAATTTAAGGCAGGATCTCATGTAGCCCAAGCTGTTCAGAACTTAGTGCAGCCGAGGGCAGCCTTGGACTGACTCTCCTGCCTCTGCCTTGCTGGGATCACAGGCATGGGCCATGGCTAATAGGAAATGGATTAATAATGTGTTAGATTCCTTTTTTTCTGAAAAATCTATTTTCTTATTGAAGCACTAATGCTGAAGGGCTAAGATTTTTCTCCTATTTTCAGTCATTTATATAAATGATTTATTAATTAAAATTTCTGGTTAGGAAGTTTTAGCATTTGTTTATAAGGAGCTTTGTCCCATGTCTTAGTAACTATTCTTAGAGTATGAAAGTGTTCAACTGAGTGTACTGTCCTGATGTGAATAGGTGGTTTTGGGGTCCCTGGTCCTGATCTTTTCCTTATTTTAGGAAACCATGTTGCCTTACTCTGAGTAGTCAGGTAGTGCACCAGAGTCGCAGTCCAAGAGGACTAAGTGTCTGTGACTTTGGCTAGTGGGGGAGGAGAAGGGAGCTTTGGGGAACTGAAACAGTCTTTTTTCTCAGTAGCCTAATTTTCACTAAATTAATGTCAGTGAACTTGTAAATCCTGAATGTGAACTGACAGCTTTCATAAGTGCAGCTTAGGAGAAGTGGATGATAAGCCGGGCGTGGTGGCACACGCCTTGAATCCTAGCACTTGGGAGGCAGAGGCAGGTGGATCTTTGTGAGTTCAAGGACAGCTGGGGCTACAGGGAGACCCTGTCTCAAAAAAAAAAAAAAAAAAAGACAGCCTGAGGTTTGAAAGTCATTGTAAATAAATTAAAATGGTTAATCCATCCTCAAACAGTTAAGGATTGAAAGTGTCTGTTAAGTTTCTAGAAGACAGAGAATCAGAGCATGCTATGTAATTTGTATCCCAGCCCAGTTACCTGCTAGGTACCTTAACAGGTACGTTTCTAATGGCCTAACAGGGTTGCTAGGATGTCTCAGGACAGCACTTCGTGGTCAAGTGTGAAAAATGCCAAATCATCACTTTTTCACTTGCTCATTCATTTAATATTTCCAACTGTATTTGGAGATAGAATTGAGAGAGAAAAGTGGATAGACCTAACTGTTCCTGAGCCATGCACAGTGGAATATACCTATAATCCCAGCGTGAAGACTATTTTAAAATTCATGGTTTGGGCTCATAGGTCTTCTGACCTGCCAATCCCCAAGTGCACATAAGCCCCAGATCAGAACATAACCACAGTGCCCTTTAAAGTGCCTTCTTCAGTCAGGATTAGACCTCATAAATTCTCAGTCTGTCTGAGTATTGAGTACGTATAATTGTTTCATATGCTAAGAAAATATTTATTTATTTATTTATTTACTTATTTTTGGTCTTTTTGATACAGGGTCCCCTGTAGCCTCAGATGTTCTGGAACTTGCTATGTAGACCAGGCTGGTCTTGAACTCCCAGAGATCCCCTGCCTCTTCCTCCCTAGTGCTGGGATTAAAGGCGTGTGCCACCATGCCCGGCATCTTCTTTATTATAAAGGCCAATATATTATTTATTTATTTATTTATTTATTTATTTTTTATTATTCTTTTATTCTATTTAGTATGTGTATGAAATGTACTGTCTGTATGCAAGTTTGTAAGTTTGTGCACCCGTGTGTGCAGCCGCGGAGGTCGAAGAGGGTGTGGGATTCCCCGGAACTGGAGTTCTTCTCCTGGAATTGGAGCTTCTCAGATTGGTTCTCGGCCGCCATGTGGGTGTTGGGAAGAACACGTGGCCCTCCGGGCAAGAGCGGTTGGGCCGCTCTTACACCCACTAGGCATCTCTCAGGCCCTAACGGCCAAATATTTGAAAATTTCAAAAAAAATTCCTTTCTTTTTATCATATGAGGTTACAGTAGTGGTTTTACAGTGGCTAAAATATTTTTTTATTATCTATGTGGTAAATTTATGTGGTAAATATAAATTATAAAATTTATATTATAAAACTGGGAGTCTTTTTTTTTTTTTTTTGGTCTTTTCGAGACAGGGTCTCCCTGTAGCCCCAGCTGTGCTGGAACTCACTCTGTAGACCAGGCAGGCTGGCCTTGAACTCACAAAGATCTGCTTGCCTCTGCCTCCCAAGTGCTAGGATTAAAGGCGTGCACCACCAAGCCTGGCTAGGGAGTCATTTTTATAAAATCACATTCTTAGTGGAAAGAGGAATGGAATGTTGCTGTTGGGTAATGCTTGGTTCTCCTTCCCTTTTAGTGTTTTAACATCCTTTTATAATGCTGAGGATGAATCCAATCTTCTCTTGCCTAAGCTGCCCACGTTGCCAAAAAAGTATGTATGGTTTATGTCTGGAATTAATCCTGTGGCTTCTTCTGCCTTGACACCATGTTAGTGCTCTCCTGAATTTCTTTAAGAAATACACTTATCTCTGTTTTCTCCTAGTTACAGCAGCACCTCAAAAATATTTAGGTAAGTATGGCTTTTTTATTTCCAAATAAGGTAGTCTTTTATAATTTGTAAGATTATTGAAAGATGACCCATTTTATTTTCTATATTTTAGTGAAGAAAATTCTGATGAAATAATTAAGCTCTTGGGAGATGTCAGGTAAATTTTATAGATATCTTGAAGTTGATATTGCATATTTGAGGCAGTTTTCAGAATGTTGAAGAGCAGGTTCATTGTCATGTTACTCTCTTGTTGACGTCTCTGTGTAGCCCACCATGTCAGTGTCTTGTTGTTTTTTTCCTGTGGTCTTTGATTTTGCTAGAGTTTAGTAATACTACAGTACACCTTAAGAAGATAGAAACTCTAGTAAGAGTTTCTCTTTAATTTTAATTTTCTTTAAGCCTACTTAATATATTTTTCAGTCATCTCCATGGCAAAACTGATGGCAGAAGGATCATTTTGTTATTGAGTGTATATAAATACAATTGACAGTATGTGATTTTTACTGTAAATGATGTTTTTTTTTTAGGTTACAGGAAACATCTGTTGTTCTTTTGAGGAAAGGTGCTAAGGCCTGTAATCCGTAGTCTGTAGGCAGCAGGCTCCACTGTCCTGCTCCCTCTGCAGGGCAAGTGTAGTCATGCAGAACAGGAGCGGTTCCTGTCTTGGTTTAAGAATGTGGGCAGCTCTGCTACTGATTGGTTCTTAGCTTGTTGCATCTTTTTAAAAATCAGGCTTAACATTCTTGTCCTTGGAGGAAGCTCGGGATTCATTGAGCTTTATGCTTACGGGATGTTCAAAATTGCTCGAGTCACAGGGGTAAGTTTTTCTTTAAAGTTTTCTCTGCTGTTTCTCTCTCTAAAAAAAGGAGCTACTTATGAGAATAAGAATAAACCAAGATTTTTTTTTATAGTTCATTCTTAAATGTTTAGAGGTTAATTTTAGTAAGATAAAATAGTGTGATATGGGCTGGAGAGATGGTCTAGGGGTTAAGAGCACTGACTGCTCTTGCAGAGGACCCGGGTTTGATCCCCAGCACCCACATGGCGGCTGAGAACCATCTGTAACTCCAGTTCCAGGTGAACTCCAGTTCCAGGGGAATCTGACGCCCTCTTCTGACCTCTGCGGCATTGCACGACACAGGTGCACAAACCTACATGTAGACAGTACATTTATACACATAAAAAATAAAAAATTAAAAAGTTTTTTTAAAAAATAGTGTGATATATTGTCTATATTGATCAAGAACAGTTGGTGAAACTAATCAAGTTTTTTCCTTCTACAAAATGATTGATATGTATACTTGATGATGATTTATTGATTTCCAAGCCTGGAGTTGACACACTTACAGTTTGTGATTAGGCTGTGAAGGTGGTCACCAGAAGCAGTACTAAGCTCAGCACCAAATCTCCCAGTGCTGTGAAGTCTTAGTCTTCTTTGCATCTTTTTCCTCTTATTCCTGAAGGAGGAAAATGTTATTAGGCTCTGGGGAAGGTGTTGGTTCTCCATTATCTGGTATGGGGACCTTTTATGGGCACAGGACAGAAATTAAGAATGTTGGTGTGCCCTTGTGACTGGGCAGGGCCAAACAGAGAACATGTGTCCACCCACCACGTAGGTGTGCAGGGACCCGGGCTGCGGGTTGTCCTCTCTAAAGCTCTGCGGCAGTTTTTGCTGTCATCGTCATAAGCAGATGCATCCTGTTAGTAATACTGAATCCATCAGGCATGGTATGACTGTCTTGCAGGTTGCTGGCACTTGTCTTGCTCTGTGTTTGTCAAGTGATTTGAAGTCGTTGTCCGTGGTCACAGAGGTCTCTACTACTGGAGCCTCGGAAGTTTCTTACTTTCAGGTGAGTAGCTGTAGGTTTTAGAGGCTTTTTGTCTTTTGGTGTGAGGGATTGAACTTGGGGCCTCACAGTGCTAAGCACCTCCCTACTACTGAGCAAAGCCTTATATATTTTTATTATTCATGTCACTGGAGCCTAATAGTTGGCAAAACAAAAAGTCTACTTGGAATCTCTAAACTGATATGTTGAATGCTGCTGCAGTGAGCTTTATTTCTTGCACACTGAAGTGGTAGTTTCTGTAAAGCTGTTTTGATGGTCTCTTATGGCCATACCAGTGGGTGACTAGGCCAGTTTAACTTTATACTGTGTTTTTAGGATCCTGTCCCATGTGATAAGGAAGGGTATTGTTTATCAGTTTCATAATATGTGCTGAGTACTTGGTGCTTTGGATACAGCCGTCTCTAATAGGTTGATAACTCTGTCTGCATCCGGAGATAAGTGTGAGCACACCGGGCAGCCATGAGACGTGTTCCGTGCCAGAGGATGGAGATGACACTGCGGTTCCTGGCGCTGGAGTCTGTGCTCTTAGCACATTGCTAACATGTAAAACGACAACCAGTATCAGGAAAACCCTTTAAACAAATTGTATCTGGCTTGTTTAGAGACTAGGAGAATGTTTGATTGGCCTTCTGTGTTTAGATTATATCCTTGTCAAGAAATCTTCCCCCTTTTTTTCCCTGAAAAAAACAGATTTTTAACCTAAACATGTTTGAATTCTTAAAAGAAGTGTAAAAGAGTTTCTAGATGTGATGTTTGCAGTTCCAGCAGTTTCTGTATTCAGAACTTCAGAGAACCCTTAATTTAGGATGCATTACCCTGCCTGTCTATATTTGTTCTTCATTGTAAGAATGGGAAACTATGGATTAGTATATTTGCAATTGGTACAAATTGCAAAACAATTTTTTTCTGTAAGGTTTGTGATAGATTTAAAGTTTTTAATATTGGGTCTCTCATAGCCCAGGCGTCTGTGTAGCGAGGGTGACCTGGAGCTCCTAATCATTCTTCAGACACTTCCCAAATGTTGGGATCACATGCCCAGACACAATAGATACTTTTTTTTTTGAGACAGGGTCACTCTCTCTGTAGCCCAGGCTGAACTCACTCACTGTGTGGGCTGATTTTTCAGGCCTGCCTCTGCCTCCTGTGTGCTGGGATATGGCTTTGCTACCATGTGCAACTTACAGTAGATACTTAAAAATGTTTTACTTATTTTATGCGTATGAGTGTATTTCCTACATGTGTGTAAGTGCACCCATGTCCTGCAGTGCCCATGGAGTCAGAAGAAGGTGTTGGATTCCCCTGGAACTGGAGCTACAGATGGTTATTAGCTGCATGTGGGTGCTGAGAATCGAACCTGGGTCTTCTCAAGAGCAGCCATGCTCTTAACTGCTGAGCCATCTCTGTAGCCCCCACCATAGATACTTTTAATGACAGCATCATTGAGATAGAACTCATAGCATTGTTATTTTTCTTGTACTTTTCCATAACCTTTAATTCTTTCTACTTGGTAGAAAATTTTGCATTTATTTGTGGTGACTTTTTAGTTTTCTCATAATAGTATTCAAAATAGATTATTGCATGTTTAGCTACATACAAGGGAATGATGACTCAAGAGTCCTACCTTGGTTGGAAATCCAGAGGTGGCATCTGTCAGTGTCTGAACTGTGTTGTCATGGGAGCAGAGTTCTGACAGTCTTCCTGGCATGTAGTCAGGTCTAGACTATTCTCTCAGCTGCAGATTTATTTTTAAGCTAGAGTAGAGTAATTTACCTTTACAGGAAAGCAGATGCTTCTTGTGACTCGTTTTATCCTTTTATTGACAGCTCGAGACCAATCTTCTGTACTCCTTTTTACCTGAAGTCACTCGGATGGCCAGAAAATTCACGCACATTTCAGCTCTCTTACAGGTTTGTGTTCACGGCCTGCTTAGGTCAGCCTTTGCTGTAAGCCTCAGCGTTTCCATAAAGAAAAACCTCCAGAAGTTGTGTTGGAATGCCTGCAGCACAGTGTTTATTAAAGCATCTCTGCTCCTTGTCCCTCATTAGCTGCTCAGCCGTGCTCCTTCCCATGGTGGTGGCAGCAGGAGCCTCAAGAACAGAAGCCGCGAAGCTTGGGCTCCCCACTGCTGGTTCTGCTCTGTTCTGTTACAGGCAGACTCAAGCCAGCCCAGGTTCCAGGGCTGGACTGTATCTGGATGGAGCGCCTACAAAGAATTGCAGATACTTTGTTTTGCTACAGTCTTTAATTTACTTGATGTCAAAGCTGTCTAGTGATTGGTATCTGGACAGTTGAATAGCCGCACCAAGCATTTTGACAGCACACATACAGCTTAAAAAAGGATATTTGTTTTATCAGACATAAACCTAGGAATGTCTTACTGAGAATTCCTGGATGTTCTATAATTTCTTAGTTGTGTGACTGCTGAAGCTTAGACGTGGTCTCTCTTTCTATAGCTTCCCGATAGCTTCCCGGAATTAAGAGTGACTGGCTGGGCATGGTGGTGCATGCCCTTGATCCTAGCACTTGGGAGGCAGAGGCAGGTGGATTTCTGTGAGTTCAAGGCCAGCCTGGTCTACAGAATGAGTTCCAGAACAGTCAGAGATACAGGGAGACCCTGTCTCAAAAAGACAAAAAAAAAATCAGTGTTCATGGGAAAGATTAAAACTTTACTCCTGACCAGACCAATATTGTCTTTACAACTCCCCCTGACTTGGCATACAAGAGACATCCTGCTTCTTTCTCAGAAAGGTTGCTTTGAATAAAAAAAAAAAAAAACGCTAGGCTTTGCCAATGAGGCGGGGTGTGCTGTAGGTAAA
>VZQC01008640.1:45958-60222 GCA_009823505.1 Rhizomys pruinosus | reverse complement strand
AGTGGCTGGAGAGATGACTCCATGGTTGAGTGTGTGTCCTCTTCCAGGACTCCAGGAAGTGGCTGGAGAGATAACTCCATGGCTGAGTGTGTGTCCTCTTCCAGGACTCCAGGAAGTGGCTGGAGAGATAACTCCATGGTTGAGTGTGTGTCCTCTTCCAGGACTCCAGGAAGTGGCTGGAGAGATGACTCCATGGTTGAGTGTGTGTCCTCTTCCAGGACTCCAGGTTGGGCAGCTCACAAGCACAGATCATGCCAATTCCAGAGGGATCTGATGCCTCTGGCCTCTGTGTACCTGTATTCATGTGCACATACTCATACACAGTGATATACACGTACATGACACATCAGGCATGGTACACGTGGGAGGCAGAGGCAGATGGATCACTATGAGTTCAAGGCCAGCCTGGTCTACACATAGTGAGTTCTAGGACAGCTGGAACTACAAGGAGACCCTCTCTCAACAAGACCAAAAATAAAAATAAAATAAAATAATTTAAAATTTCATTTATTTTATTTTATGTGTGTAAGTGTGTGTATTGCCTGCATGTAGGTAGGTACCCCCATGTTGCACAGTGCCAGCAGAATCAGAAGAGGGCATTGGGTCCCCTGGAACTGGAGTTATAGACAGTTGTTAGCCACCATGTGGGTGCTTGGAATTAAACTTGAGTCTCCTTGCAAGAGCAGCTGGTGTTCCTAACTGCTGAACTATCTCTCTAGTCCCCGTAAAACTTTTTTTAAAAAAAGAAGAATCTAGGTATGGTGGCGCACAACTTTAATTCCAACACTTGGGAGGCAGAGGCAGGTGGATCTCCATGAGTTTAAGGCCAGCCTGGTCTATAGTGAGTTCCATGCTAGCTGGGCCTACAGGGAGATCCTGTCTCAAAAAGACAAGAAGAAGAAGAGGAGGAGGAGGAGTGGGAGGGAAAGTGGGACGGAGAGGAGGAGAAAATAGAAAGTAAATGAAGTTCGATTTATAGCCAGGTGTGGTGGCGCACGCCTTTAATCCTAGTACTTGGGAGGCAGAGGCAGAGGGATCTTTGTGAGTTCAAGGCCAGCCTGGTCTACAGAGTGAGTTCCAGGACAGCTGGGGCAACAGGGAGACCCTGTCTCGAAAGACCAAAAAAAAAAAAAAAGTTAGATTTATGAAAGGATGAGATCATTGCTTCTTTTATACATCTTGGTTCAGGTAATATATTGAGAAGAGATGCTGGGCATAGAGGTACGTGCCTTTAGTTCTAGCACTTGGGAAGCAGAAACAGGCAGATCTCTGTAAGCTCAAGGCCAGCCAGATTTATATATATAGTTCCCGGCCAGGTGGGGCTACATAATGAGATCTCGTCTCAAACCAGCCAACTAAGAAAAAACATTGTAAACTGAGATATGAAACCTGAGTAGTTTTTGGAAAAAAAATGAATGTATCTGCTAAATAAAAAGTTTTGGGTTAGAGAGATGGTTCAGCAGTTAAGAGCCCTGGCTGTTCAGTTCCCAGCACACACATGGCAGCTAACAACTGTCTGTAATTCTAATTCTAGGGGATCCAAGGCCCTCTTCTGGCTTCCTTAGGCCATGCATGCACATGATACAATTATATACATGTAGGCAAAATACTATACTGAAATACTAATAAAAAAAAAAGATTTATTTAGGTAGTTTTATTGCTGAAAGTCCAGAATTGTGCAGCCTTCCCTCTATTGAGGAGGCTTCCTGGCAGATGGCATCTTAAGCATCACCACACTGAGGACCAAGCATCTGATAGATGAACTCATGGGGGACCAATCACATCCAAACCACAGCAGACTTTTCACTTTGGTGTGACTTGGTGGAATTGTGACATGGACTAGGTCTGGGGGAGCAGGGGCAGATGCTGACATCAGGATGTGGCTGTCTCCAGTCACTGATACTCAGGTCACTTTATGTAAAGATTAGAAAGAAGGTTGAAGCAAAGGAAGGGAATTATGTTCATATATCTATATATATATATATATATTTTTTTTTTTTATGTGAGTATTCGGCCTGTGTAAGCACACATGTGTGCCGTGTAGGTGCTGGGAACCCAACCCATGTCTCCTGCAAGAGCAGCAAGTGCTCTTAACTGCTAAGCTATCTCTCCAACTCCTTTTTTTCTTGGGGTGTGTGTGCGTGTGTGTGTGTGTGTGTGTGTGTGTGTGTGCATGCATGTGTGTGTGTCTGTGCTTGCTCCTGCCTGCATGTCATCTGCACACAGGAGCACATGGAGGTCAGAAAATCCCATCAGAGCCTCTGGAACTGGAGTTGCAGGTGGTTCTGAGCTGCCACGGGGTGCTGGGAACTGCAGCCAGCCTTTCTGGAGGAGTACTAAGCTTTCTTAGCCAGCTTCAGTCCCACGCCCCTTTAATTTTGGATAGATATGCTTATAGCTCATAAAATGTCTCACTTTTAATTTTTTTTTTTATTTTGTGTAGGAAAAGACTACAACCACATCAGTACAAGATGAATTTATGCACTTGCTGTTGTGGGGGAAAGCAAGGTAATAAACTCACATTAGGTGCTCTTGATCTGACTTTCTTTTCTCTTTTATTAACAGTACATTTTTCAAAGGTAAATATATTCATTATAAAAATAAAATAGAAAGTAAAGATTTTAAAAAGTGGTATGTGTATGTCTAGGATTTTCTATGAACTTTAAAAAAATATTTTTATTTTATGTGCATGACTGTTTTGTCTGCTTGTGTGTAGTAAGCGCACCTGTGTCATGCAGTGCCCTCAGAGGTCACAAGAGGGCACCGGATTCCTCTGGAGCTGGAGTTAGAGAAGGTTGTTAGTTGCCACATGGGTGTTGGGAACCAAGCCTGGGTCCTCTGCAAGAACAGCCAGTACTCTTAACCTCTGAGCCATCTCTCCAGCACCTCTATGAACTTTGAAATATAAATGTGATAATTTTGTATGTATGTGTCTTTGTTAAGTTTATAAATATTTCAAAACTTTTCTGTAGCCTGACAATCTTTCCTTTTCTGGCACCTCGTGTAGATAAGCATCCAGAATGGTAACTGAATGCTACTCTGCTGATCAGAAGCCAGTAGTTCAGTCTTTTTTTGGACTTTATTGTGTCCTGTTCTGTTTCTTCATGAATGTAGCAAATCCTTGTTTTCAGTGGGCTATTTCTTCATGTTTAAAAACTTTCTTTGTACTTTGAAATTGGTTTTATGTGGTACATTTAGAATTTGAATGGAGAAATGACCGAAACACTTTCTTTTGATTGTAGTGCTGAACTTCAGACCCTCTTGATGAACCAGTTAACAGTGAAGGTGCTGTTATGTCTATTTAAGTAGCTATGAACGCATTTTTAATTTTTCTCTTTTTAAAAATGATATATAGTATCCTAAATATATTTTCTTCTCTTAATTAGGGCTTAAAAAAGCTTGGCCAGTCTATAGAGTCATCCTATTCCAGTATACAAAAATTGGTTATAAGTCACTTACAGAGGTATGGAGCTGACGGAGAATGGTGGTTTTCTCTTTGTTCCCTTCTCTCCATCGTTGGCATTTTCTTTTCTAGTTGTTGTCTTTTCTTTTTTTTTTTTTTTCCCCTAGCTGTTTGCATTAATATTTGAGGAGAGTCATGGCATTCCCAAGAAATAGTCAATTATGATGATTCTTTATAGACTGATTTTCCAACTGGGCTTTTTTTTCTCACTTAGCCATGAGATATTTTCAAATAGGCCATGAACCTTTTTTTTTTAAGCAAAGAAGTACATTTTATATTATCTTACAGCTTTTAACATGTTTGGTATTTTTTCATTTAACATCTTGGGAGTTTGTGTGAAATGAAGATAATCAGAACAAAGAGTCAGTTGCGTGGCTGGCCCAGAGTTCCCAGTATCAAGCCAAGGCTCCTGGATCTTCCAACTCCCGTGCTGTTTCTGGCTATAGCAGCTTGAGTGAAGCACTTTGCAAGTGGCTGCTGCGTGTTTGGTTTACATGTTGATAATCTTTTCATGCTGCGTACTAGCTCTGTCCCTAGTCCCCTTGGGCCCCTGAGGACTTTCTGCATTGGTCTCTTCCAGACCACATTATGTTTCTCAACTGTAATTCCCTCAGTGAATCTAATGATACAACTGTTTAAGTCGTAGTTCCACCTGGAGTGGTGGCGCATGCCTTTAATCCCAGTATGCAGGAGGCAGAGGCAGGAGGATCACTGTGAGTTCAAGGCCAGCCTGGTCTACATAGTGAGTTCCAGGACATCTGGGTCTACAGGGAGACCCTGTCTCAAAAAGACAAAAAAAAAAAAGTCATAGTTCCTTTGCTTTGTTCTTAGAACCAAGAACTCTGGCTACAATCACTAGTGTTGCAAACAAAACAACTAGTTCATCTTAGTATCATGATGACCGATAGACTCTTCTAGATTTTAGTAAGAGTTTTAGGAAATCATTCATTCTTAGGTTAAAAAAATATTAAGGTATGTTTGTTTTTTTTTTTCTGAAAACTTAATAGTATTTAGCAAGGGCATGCTGAACATCACCTTGATGATATTAATGATATTAAATTTCTGCTGTTTTACTAGTGGCTCGGAGTCTTTACTGTATCATTTGAGTGAGCTGAAAGGAATGGCTTCATGGAAGCAGAAGTATAAACCTCTAGGACTGGACGCCTCGGGCATCGAAGGTACTCACTGAATTTCTCCATAGAATGCATCAGATACAGTTCACTTACTCAATAAATGATATTTATTTATGTTTCTCTTCAGATGCTATTACTGCTGTGGGTTCTTTCATCCTCAAGGCAAATGAACTTCTCCAGTAAGTAATGGACTCTCTAAGATCACTGACATGCAGATACTTTTTTATTGAGATAAAACATCCAGCAAGTTGTCCTGAATCTCTTAAGATGATTTTTAAAATTTTTAATTAAAATTATATTTGTGATGATTAAAACAAACCAATAGCTTAGAGATCATCTAAAGAAGAATTGTATTTTCTGGTCCCAACATCTTTATCCCTGGTCTTTCGAGGGACCCAGTCTGGCAGGTCCTCCGTGCTGAGCTCTTTGACTTCTGTTCTCCTAAGCTGTGGCTATGTTTTATTTCTTGTACTTAATGAGTTTTGGAAGTTACTCTGTTTCTTATTTTCAGGACACAGTTGCCTTTGTTTTGTTGCTTTGTGTTTTGTTTTGTTGTATGACAAGATCCCTGTATGTAGCCCAGGCTGGCCTCAAGCTTGCAGTGGTCCTCAGTCAGCCTCTCAGAATTACAGACATGTGCACCGTACCCTTCAGGCTTTCTTGTTTTCTTGACTGTCTGTCTTTTCCACATCCTTCCCTACTTTTGTCTGTCTGTAGAGGAGTGCTTCATCCCTGACATCCCCTCCCCGTTCACCCTGCACACATGTCCTGCTCTTCTGCAGGGCTGTCAGGACAATGGCTGTAGCCAGGCATTCAGAATCACCTCTGCTCCCTTCCTTAGTTATTCTTCTCAAAAACATCCTTCAGCGATTTTCTTAGAAAGCAGATGGGGAAGATAAAAATCTTTCCTTGTCTTTTTTCTTCTCATACAAAAATGGATGATTTTCACTGGACTTTAGACCTGAAGGCAAAATCATTTTCTACTGGCTCTTTAAAGCATGGCACCAGTGTTTGGGCTTTTACTGGTGGTATGGTGGGTAGTTTCTCCTGCATCTTTGAAGGAAGCATGGCACCATTGTTTGGGCTTTTACTGGTGGTAGGTAGTTTCTCCTGGATCTTTAAAGCATGGCACCAGTGTTTGGGCTTTTACTGGTGGTAGGTAGTTTCTCCTGCATCTTTGAAGCATGGCACCATTGTTTGGGCTTTTACTGGTGGTAGGTAGTTTCTTTGCTTCCTGATTCTCATGTCTTTGAAGGATATTTTTTATTTCATCCCTGAAAACATTAGTCTTAATCCTTGATATCTTAACATTTCACGATAGCATTTTTTTTTAAATTTTTATTTATTTCTGTATGTGTATGAATGTACTGTCTGCATGCAAGTCTGTGCACCCGTGTCGTGCAATGCCGTGGAGGTCAGAAGAGGGTGTCGGATTCCCCTGGAACTGGAGTTCTCCTGGAACTGGAGTTTCAGACGGTTCTCGGCCGCCATGTGGGTGCTGGGGATCGGACCCGGGTCCTCTGTAAGAGCAGTCAGCGCTCTTAACCGCTAGACCATCTCTCCAGCCCCTCATGATAGCATTTTTAGGTGTACTAATAATCAAGAGTTATTTATCACTGAATCCCAGTCTCATTTTGGTAGTTTATTCTCTCTCTTCTTAACTAAGTTTTTGTTCTAGAAATCTATTTGTACACGTAATAGAGTTCATGGACCTTTCCTCTGTGTCTTTTTTTCATATTTTTCATCTTTTCTCTTTTATTTTCTGAAAAAAATTCTTGGCCAACTGTCCAACACTGTCACTCATCAAATGGCATTTGTTGAGCACTTAACCTCTATTTTGGCTTTGTTTTTTGAGACGGGTTTTACTTGTAGGCTAGGTTGGTCTTGAATAACCTATGTAGCCCAGGCTGGCCATAATTTCACAATTCTGCCTCTGCCTCCCACCTGCTTGGATTGTGGGTATAACCTGCCTCTTTAGGTTCTTAAATTGTCTCTTAAAGAAGCTCTAGACACTATGTATGTAGCAGTGAACAGAACTGATAAAAAAATCTCTGCCCTCATGAGGATTATGTTGTAATATAGTGAGACAGACAATAACCAAATTGATAATTGAAATGCATATAGGTCAGATAGTAGAAAGTAGCAGTGAGAAAAACAAGGCAAGGAAGAGCAGGAGATGCACTTTGTGGATGGTGAGCCCCCTGTATATATGGAGTCCACATTCACAGGTCCAGCCAACTGCAGGTAGAAAATATTCAGGAAAAGGAATGACATCTGTATTGGATAAGTCCAGACTTTTATCCTTGCTATTATTCCTTATATGATACAGGAGGACAGCTATTTATAGGCCGTTTCTTTATATTATTTAGATATTGTAATGAATCTAGAGATGGTTTCAAGTGGACGGGCGATCTGTGCAGCAGCTTGTATGCCAACACTCCACAGCCTTGGGTGTGGGGATCCTAGCATGGAGGAGGAGTCCTAGAACCAGGCCTCATGGAGAAGTGGGGTTAGAGGCAGGAAGGGAGTCCTACTGGTGTTGGAGGCAGAAGAGACCCTGAATTTGGAACTTATCTGGCGTGTTTAAGGGACTTGAGGGAGCTACATACTGAAGTGGATGGAAGGACAGACAGCATGAGAGGTCGGAGATGAGTTGGGAGGACAGGAATGGGGTGTGTGTAGAGCCCACAGGCAAGGAGAAGGTGCAGACGTTTCTCTGGGTACAATAAGAGGCCCTTGGGGAGTTAGTAAGACAGGTTTACAAAGACCCCTGTACTTACTGCTGAAACTGTTGGATAGATCAGCAAGGGCGGAGGCTGATAGAAATGCTTTCTCTCATTGATTTTATCCTACTACAGTTCTTTTATGATAGTACATTTTTTTAAATTAATTAATTAATTAATTTATTTTGGTCTTTTCGAGACAGGGTCTCCCTGTAACCCCAGCTGTCCTGGAACTCGCTCTGTAGACCAGGCTGTCCTTGAACTCACAAATATCCGCCTGCCTCTGCCTCCCAAGTGCTAGGATTAAAGGTGTGTGCCACCATGCCCGGCGTGATAGTACATATTTTTTTTAAACACGTTAGGATGTCTTGTGTGTATTGTGTGCCTCTTCACTACAGACGTCTGTGAGTTCTCTAGAACATGGCTGTTTCCCCGCACAGTCAGAGCACAGGTACCAAGGAGAGGGTTTCAGCATCCATGCAGTACTGCAACCTGTGGTCACTTCACTACAGACGTCTGTGAGTTCTAGAATGTGGCTGTTGCCCCGCACAGCCAGAGCACAGGTACCAAGGAGAGGGTTTTAGCATCCATGCAGTACTGCAGCCTGTGGTCACTGGGTTTTGCAGGTGTCTTGCTAATGTGCAGGGCTGTGGTTCAGCCTTTTGGTTAACGTGTCTCTGGCCTGAGCTGCTTCTCTCCTGCCTCTTGTCTCCTGGTCTGTGTTAGCATCCAGGCATCCTCTGCAAGGACTTTGCTGCTGAGCTTCTGCCGTTCCCACTCCTTGACATTCTGAAGTTTGTTTTCATTTCTTCTCTTTATTTTTTGTAAATTTATAATGCATATGCTCCTCTCTGTCCTTTTAGTATGCTATTAGAAGGTAGAGGCTGTAGACACTTCTGCTCAGAAGACAAAATGGAGGAGAAATGACATTGCTTTTCTTGATATATTTTTGGTTCACCACATTTGTTGAAAACAAATACAAAATATTAAGCTTTCTCTGATTACCTTCAATATGACTGAAGCTAGCTAATTACTTCCTTTCAAGTAGTAAAATACAGCACTATTGTAGGTTACGGACAGAGATGGCAGGCTGGCTATCAGTTAGAAGACAGAGAGACATGTACACACATTAAAGAGAGAGAGAGAGAGAGAGAGATAGAGAGAGAGAGAGAGAGAGAGAGATGACTTAGCATTTCAGAGCACTTCCTGCTTTTCCAGAAGACTTGAGTTGAGTTCCTAGCACTCATGTCAAGTGGCTCAGGAGCACCTGTAACTTCAGCTTCAGGGGATCTGATTCTCTCTCTCTCTCTCTCTCTCTCTCTCTCTCTCTCTCTCTCTCTTTCATACACACACACAAAGAACAAAACAAAAAAACCACCTGACCCTTACAGATACTGACCCACTTTTCCAGAGTTATGAACTATAATGCTTGGTGAGGGTATTGAAAGACAAGGATGAAAAGTGCATTTGTTTGGTGTAATTACCTCATAGTTGGAAGCTTAAAGAGGTTTTTAAAAAAAAATTTTTTTTTATTGAGCACATTTCCCAAAACATTTCTTTTTTTTTTTTTTTCCAAAACATTTCTTAATCAGATTTAGACTCATTCCCCCATCCATGCCCACCCCTCATGCCCCCCCTCCCCCATCAGAGCTCATGGACTCTGTCATACACAAGTCTTGTCTTGTAAATTTTTCTCAGTCTTTTATAACCTTTTCGGTGCCCAGGTTTACTGTTTTGGTCAGTTCTTTGAATAGGCTTTTCTCTCTTTTTTGTTCTCATTTGATTTTATATAATTCCAAAATATGCATATATACACTCCACACATAAATCAAAGTTACAAAATCTGAAAATAAACGATAGGTTAATTCCAAAGCACATTTAGAGATTTACATTTTAACAGTAGAGTTGCATGCAGGTAAAAAGAAATATAACTTTACATTCTCTCTTTTTTCTAGAATATGAATATTAGTATTCCTATATGATAGAACACACCATAGGATTACATAAGGATAAATTATGAATGGTTGTAGCATATATCAATAAAAAGAGAAAATATTATTTTACCAAATATTTTAACTGTTAAATATAATCCTTTTTTTTTTTTTTTGAAGAGGTTGAAATCCAGTAGCCACCCCAGCCACACTGGGGCATCTCTGTAGTCCCCATCTGGCATTGAAGGTTTGAGGATTCTCAATTTTATATCTGAAATACTAATTTCTCAGACTTACTATATATTTCTGGTTTACTTTCCTTTTTGGATGCTTAAGGCCACACAGTCAGGCCAGTTACCAGGTTTCTGTTTTCTCAAGGTCAGTTGAGGATCTGGTCTCAAGGGTCACTCAGGTTTTTTTTTTTTGGGGGGCGCGGGGGGGTAGCCCCTGGCTCCTTCTTTGGTTTTCTTTTTTTTTTTTTTTTTTTTTTTTTCTTTTTTTTGGTCTTTCAAGACCAGGGTCCTCCCTGTTGACCCAGTGTCCTGCGAATTCCACTCTGTAGACTAAGTGCTGGCCTCTTGAACTTAAAGGATCCAACCTGCCTCTGCCTCCCAAGTGCTAGGATTAAAGGCTGCGATTGCCACCACGCCCGGCTTCCTCTCTTTGGGTTTTTCAACCACACAGTTCCTGATTTCCACTTGAGGACAAGTTGGTCTTGCTCGACCAGGCTTCTCTCTTTGGAGCATGAGCAGGCTTTCCTTTTTATTGGGGTGGGACATTGGCTGGAGTCTCATTAGTGGATCTCCCAAGACCTCCCCACACAGGAAGACTGGGGACCCACATTTGCAGGAAAAAAAACATTTCAGGAGATGCCCCATGCATATTCCCCTAAGACATTATGGNTGTTTTGTTTTTCTTTTAACCAAAACATGTCATGTTTTTCCCCGAGGAAGTGCTTGAAGATTACCTCCTTGCAAAACCCAAACAACCATCAATCCTGCCCCCGTGCTCCACACTGGGCTCTCTCTCCCCCACATGGTCACCACAAATGAAGGTCAGCAGCAGCATGCTCCTGTCTTGTCTTCCTGCACTGGCCTCCATGACACAGCAAGGTAGTCAACAATAAAAGGCAGTCTACTCTATGAAGAGTTGAAATTCCATAGCACCCAGCCACACTGGGGCATCCTGTAGCCCCAATCTGCATTGAAGGTTTGAAGGATTCTCAATTTTATACTGAAATACAATTTCTCAACATTAAGTATGGTCATTAAGCACCCAGAAAGGCTAAGTTACACCAGCCTGATACATCACACCTATACTAAAATTGTATCTTCTGGAAAACAAACTGTTATTTCCATATCATATTTCTTGATTCACCTTTTTCCATTTTAACTTCATGTTACACTGTAATATGTATACATGTCCACCATCATATACCAAAAATCCATAGTCTGAAAATAAGTGGTAGGTTAGTTCTAGGACCTGTCTAGGGATTCATAATATAAGACCATGGTTGTGCTCAGTTCGTGGGGAATATAGCATTAATATTGCTCAATTTGCCTTAGAACTAGGTACTTGGTGCTAGAATCCACAGATGAGGCATACCATTCATTTTTTTTTTTTCTGGGACTATGTTACTTCACTTAACATAATTATCTTCTAGTTCCATCCATTTACCTGGAAATTTCATGATGTCATCTTTCTTTACCGCTGCATAGAACTCCATTGTGTAGATGTGCCAAATTTTCTCTATCCACTTGTCGGCTGAGGGGCACTTGGGTTGGTTCCAGCTCTTTGCTATTGTGAAGAGAGCTGCTATAAACATGGCTGTATATGTATCTTTGTGGCAGGATGCGTCTTGTGGGTATATGCCCAGAAGTGGTATGGCTGGGTCAGGTGGTAGGCTCATTCCGAGTCTTTTAAGGGTTCTCCCCACTGCCTTCCATAGTGGTTGTACGAGTTTTTTTTTGTTTTTTTTTTTTTAAATGATACCTGTCTCTGTTTCAGAAACAGTTCCTTTAAAGTAAAGATGACTTTATTTTTAGTACTAAATTTAGAGATAGGTTTGTGTAAAGCCCAGGGAAATCCATTCTTGGGCTGGAGAGATGGCTCAGTGGTTAAGAGCACTGGCTGCTCTTGCACAGGACTTGGGTTTGATTCCCAGCATCCACATGGTGACTAACACTGTCTATATCGCCAGTTCCAGAGGATCTGACATCTCTTCTATCATCTACAGGCACTGCACAACACAGGTGCACCTACCTACATGCAGGCAATACATTCATACACATAAAATAAAATAATAAACTACTAAAAGTTTTTTTGAGGTTTCATTTATTGTCAGAATGAAAAAAAAATCAACTTGCTAGGCATGGAGGTGCAGGCATTTAATCCTAGCACTTGGGAGGCAGGGGCAGGAGCAGGGGCAGGGGCGGGGGGGGGTCTCTGTGGCCAGCTGGGGCTACATGGAGACCCTGTTTCAAAAAGACCAAATAATAATAACAATAACAACAATAACAACAATAATGTCCATTGATCTCTGAGGTGGCAGCATAGTACAAATTTGTAATGTTGATTTCACTGACCAGTGAATGTGCTTTTAAACTGAGAGTAATGCTGAAAACCATGTTGTTGTTGTTTTTCTCTTTTGTTGAATACTGAGAAAGACTATTACACAGTTTATAGTAAGGAAGTTATAGCCAGTTATAATCTGAGTGACTTGCTTTATTTTTGAAAAGAATCAGTTTGCTTTTTTTTAAAATGTATTTTTAGAGATACCTTTGATTTGTAAAATCTGCTGTTCCAGGGCTTTAGATGTCACCCAGAGAGGACGAAGCAGAACATTTGTAAGGCTGATTATGCTCTGTGACAGCTGAACAATCGATATGTGAACCCCACATGATAATCTTTTTTTTCTGATTTTTATCTTTTTTTAGAGTTATAGATAGTAGTATGAAAAACTTCAAGGCATTCTTCCGTTGGCTGTATGTGGGTAAGTTGAGTGACATGTTCTTGTTACCCTAATACTTTTTATCAAAAAAAATGTGGAAATACCATCTTGAATTACCCTAGTAAAATTTAAAACAAAACTAAAAGTAGAGAGAGGGTGTGGTGAACCTCCCTGCATCTTCACTGTGCCTCAGCAGCCATCAGCAGTGGCCACCTTGCTTCATTGAACACCCCCAGCCCATCTTCCTGTAGAAGTAGAGCTAACTCGCAGCAGCTCCACCTGCCACTGCGCCTCCTTCTTCCTGTGTGTGTGCTTGTGTACGCATGTCTGAGTGTGTATGTGTGCTTGTGTACGCATGTCTGAGTGTGCCTGTGTGCTTGTGTACGCATGTCTGAGTGTGTATGTGTGCTTGTGTACGCATGTCCGAGTGTGCATGGGTGCTTGTGTATACATGTCTGAGTGTGCCTGTGTGCTTGTGTATGCATGTCTGAGTGTGCCTGTGTGCTTGTGTACACGTCTGAGTGTTTATGTGTGTTTGTGTAGGCATGTCTGAGTATGCATGTGTGCTTGTGTACACGTCCGAGTGTGCCTGTGTGCTTGTGTACGCATGTCCGAGTGTGCCTGTGTGCTTGTGTACGCATGTCTGAGTGTGTATGTGTGCTTGTGTACGCATGTCTGAGTGTGTATGTGTGCTTGTGTACGCATGTCTGAGTGTGCATGTGTGCTTGTGTACGCATGTCTGAGTGTGTATGTGTGTTTGTGTAGGCATGTCTGAGTATGCATGTGTGCTTGTGTACACGTCCGAGTGTGCATGTGTGCTTGTGTATGCATGTCTGAGTGTGTATGTGTGCTTATGTACGCATGTCTGAGTGTGTGTGCTTGTGTACGCATGTCTGAATGTGTATGTGTGCTTGTGTACGCATGTCTGAGTGTGTATGCGTGCTTGTGTACGCATGTCTGAGTGTGTAAGTGTGCTTGTGTACGCATGTCTGAGTGTGTATGTGTGCTTGTGTACGCATGTCTGAGTATGCATGTGTGCTTGTGTACATGTCTGACTGTGCATGTGTGCTTGTGTACATGTCTGACTGTGCATGGGTGCTTGTGTATGCATGTCTGAGTGTGTATGTGTGCTTGTGTATGCATGTCTGAGTATGCATGTGTGCTTGTGTATGCATGTCTGAGTGTGCATGGGTGCTTGTGTACGCATGTCCGAGTGTGCATGGGTGCTTGTGTACGCATGTCCGAGTGTGCATGGGTGCTTGTGTACACATGTCTGAGTGTGCATGGGTGCTTGTGTATACATGTCTGAGTGTGCATGTGTGCTTGTGTACGCATGTCTGAGTATGCATGGGTGCTTGTATACGCATGTCTGAGTGTGCATGGGTGCTTGTGTATGCATGTCTGAATGTGCCTGTGTGCTTGTGTACGCATGTCTGAGTGTGCCTGGGTATACATGTGTGCCTGTGTGTGGAGGCTTGATCATTCTAGCTTCATGCTTTGAGGTGGGGTCTCTCAGGCCAACCCAGAGCTCACCATGTGGCTAGTCCATCTTTCCAGTTTGAAACACTTGCTAGAGCAATAAGGCAAGAAAAGGAAATTAAAGGAGTACTAATTGGGAAAGAAGAAGTCAAGCTATCCCTATTTGCTGATGATATGATTGTTTACTTAAGGGATGCTAAAAACTCCACCAGAAAACTCCTAGAAATGATTAACAGCTTCAGCAAAGTGGCAGGATACAAAATTAACCTTAAAAAAATCAATGGCCTTTTTTACACCAAGAGCAAGCAACTGGAGAAAGAATTCAAAGAGACCTTCCCACTCACAATAGCCTCAAAAACAATAAAATACCTAGGAACAAACCTAACCAAAGACACCAAGGATCTCTACTACAAAAATTTTAAACCTTTAAAGAAAGAAATTGAAGAAGACATCAGAAGATGGAAAAACCTCCTATGCTCATAGATTGGGAAAATTAACATTGTCAAAATGTCCATTTTACCGAAACTCTTGTATAGATTTAACGCAATTCCAATCAAAATCCCCAAGAGTTTCTTCACAGGCTTG